>QMIH01000142.1:509305-554367 GCA_003987875.1 Clarias batrachus
GTGTGTGTGTGTGTGTGTGTGTGTGTGTGTGTGAGTGTGAGTGTGTGTGTGTGTGAGTAAGAGAGAGAGAGAGAGAGAGAGAAAAAGTGAGAATGTGTGCGCGTGCCTGTGTAAAGTGTCTAGACCCAAGCTTCCATCATCATTCTTGCATTCTTGGTTTATTTTATCAGCAGGCTGTGGTCCCACTCCAGTCCTAGACAGGGCTCAAAAGCTGTTCAGTCTTTAAACATAAACATGTGGAATAAGAGCAAAACACACACACAATTATGTATTGTTTCCTGTGAGAAATGAATTTACACATACACACTTACTCTCTAAGTATTATATTAATATAACATATGAATATTCTAAAATATTACATTCTATAATAACTGACTGGGGTCCCACTGAAGGACTAACTGCTGTAGCACAACTTGCTGAAAAAAAGTTAATGCTGGTTACAATAGAAAGGGGTCAGAACACACAATGCATTGCAGCTTACTGTTTATGGGGTTGCGTAGCCGCAGACCAGCCAGAGTGCCTATACTGACCCGTGTCCACCACAGAGCTTCAGAACTGGACCATGGAGCAATGGAACAATGTGGCCTAGTCTGATCAGTCGCATTTTCTTTTACATCATGTGGGTTGTTTGGGTGTGTGTATGTCACTGGGGAATAGATGCCACCAGGATGCGTTAGACGAAGAAGGTGAGCTGGCGGAAGGAAGCAGTGTGAGGCTTTGGGTGAGTTCATGTACTCAATAGATCAGGGCGGATGTGGAAGCCCGAGGGAGACCTACACTATTTTAGGCAGGTAGTTTTGATGTCATAGTCGTATTTCATAGTTTTAATACGTCCGGCTAAAATCTTGTGGACACCCGACCATCACACCCACATGTGCTTTAAAAAACACATTATAGATGTCGTCACTGTTTATTATTACAACATCATCCACTTTTCTGGGAAGGCTTTCCAACACATTTTGGAACGTGTCTGGGGATTTACTCATTCAGCCGAAAGAGCTTTAGAGATCTTACAAAAGAAAGTCTTAAACAAAGTCTTAATGAATAAGGACAGGGGCATTGCCAAGATGACTCAGGTTTCGGCCCTTAGGGAAACTGTAACGCTGCAGCATATAAAGACATTGTGGCAAGACACACCAGTTTGGTGAAGACACATGTGTCCACATATTTTTGGGTAAGTTCTACGACTGTAACTTTGTCAACTTTAAACATTGGAAGTCTATGAAAGGTTAACCCTGTGACCATTCCAAACGAACAGTGCTGTTATTGATACAGGGGGTGATTTTGTTATTAATATTAGTTGCACATTAATGTCTATTAAATAGTAATGAGAATAAGATGTCTTACTACACAGTGTCTCATACAGTTACATGCACAAGTTGGTCTGTTTGTGACCTATGTGTGTGTGTGTGTGTGTGTGTGTGTGTGTGTGTGTTTATGTTTCACGTTAAAATCGAGTGTTTCCCAGGATCTGGACAGGAACAGAGGCAGTTGATCAAATAAACCATGAGTGACGATAGAACCTTGTGTCTAGACCATTTAAACACACACACATGAAATGAGGGCCAGCAACAAAAAAAAAAGGGAGTGAAACAGTCAATGCAGTAAAAATCTGGAGAATCTGCAAAATGCGTGCTTAGTTCCAATAGGCTAAATATGAGCCTAAATGAGCCATAAAAAGGAGAGAGAGAGAGTGTGTGTGTGTGTGTGTGTGTGTGTGTGTGTGTGTGTGTGTGTGTGTGTGTGTGTGTGCTTGTAGACCAGTCTTGGCTCCTGTGTGTCACGCTGTGTCCCCAGTAGCTCAGTACCTCAGACATGTGGACAGGCCAGACTGTATAACTGAACAAGCGCTACACTATAAAAATAAGCCTAATCCTCGGCTGAACGTTTACCTTACAGGAGGAAGGGTAAAGGACAATTTATGGGGTAATTAGGTTCATACCCTCAGGCATTTTACCTTAAATACACATTTTCATGTTTCATTAAATGAGCCATTCCAAGAGGAAAAAAGCAGATCATGGAATAATTCTGTACCGCACACATAGAATGTTCATTAAGTCTAAAAGCGGTTTATTCGCTTTCATATAAACTGGAACTGGGTCTAAGATCGTTCACAATAACATCTACTTTTTTTTTGTTATTATTTAAATTACATTAAGAGGTTACGGGATTATAAGCACTACTTCCCATAAATATAGAGGCAAGATTCCATCACAGTAGTTGTAAATCTTGTGGTTGGGCGAGCCAGCAGAGGTTGCTGAATGAGTGTTTTCTGTAAGACATGTAAAGTAACTCCTGTTCTCAACTTCCTAACTCAGCGTCAAGTTCCAATAGCCCTCTGTGGCCTTCCACTGATATAGCAGACGTTCATATTTCATTAAGACAGTAAATCTCTACGAACTAACAAGCAAAAGTCAAGGAGCGAAACCGGACCAAGCTGAATTGGCAAGATACCAAATAAACGAGTTTGGAAATGACAAAAGGCTTCAGGAGCAAGAACAATAAGTCAGAAAGATCTACTGATCAATCTGTGCAGTTGCAGTCATATGATTACATACACTCCTCATGAATAGGAATGCCATAGCAATATTGGGCTTTCAATGATCTTGTTCTGAACAACATCCTAAATAAAAAAGTTTCATTCATTTGGAGCTTTCAGATATCAACAAATGGTCAAAGGTGTATAAACAGGGTTGGAAATCTAAATCAATTCATTTAAATGATTAATTATTAGATTAATAGTGTGACTCATAGTCCTAAATCTGTTTTCATTTGTAGCTCTGTGGTAGTTCGTTCACAAGTTCCTGTGATTGACCACAGGTGGATGCTAGTCTATAATAAATATAAAAAGAGTTTGCTTGACTGCAGTCTTTCGATCGACCAACTCACAATACAAAGAAAAAGTCCACGGAGCTTGGTGCCGATCTAAGAAAGAGACATTTCTAAACAGCTGAAGATTCCAAGATCAATTCAAATAATTTTGCATGAATGCAAGTTATTGGGAGGTGTAGCCGCTGTGCCATGGTCTGAAGGACAACCCAATCTGACTCCCTCAGCTGAGAGGAAATTGGTCTGGATAGTGAGGAACAACTGAGGAACCACCAAGGCACAGGCCTGCCATCAACTGCAAGCTGCTGGAACACCATTGTCACTATGTACAGTCAAGTGAGTTTTACATCATCATTTTTTTAATCAAAGTTAAAAAAAAAAAAAAGGCATTTAACCCCAACTGTTAAACATGTTAAACACAGTGGTGGTAGCATTACGCTTTAACGCGGTTTTGCTGCCAGTGGAATTTGTTGCACTTCACAAAGTGGATGGAATGTGTTCTAAAGTCCTTCTTTCTTAGGTTTATTCTTGACCGGTAAGGTAGGTTTTTGACTTTTGTACTCTCTTTTTGACTCAGTTGGATGTATATTGTTGTACCTAGTATTGTGTTGACTGAAGTGTCTGTAGCTCTGTGGTAGTTCGTTCACTCGGGTAGTTAATGAAAAGTCTCCCTTAAGATGTGAATTGTGAGCAGGGCTTATCAGGATATATTGATTGTGTCTCTACATGTCCTGCAACAGTTAGCAACACACATTTAGATAATAAAAAAAAATGCATATCAGATCTACTACACATTCTTGTATAATGAGGAAGAGCTAGTTTTCCCAGTCCTATTATGATCTTATTCCTTATTAGGCTGTAGACATGTTCCCCAAATCTATCTTTGTTTAACTTATAACAGACCAAGATGCTTACTTTCACAAAGCATGGGCGCTCTCAGAAACCCTCCAGTGTTGTCTCTCTTTCGAACAATCTTCTAATGAAGCAGCAGGAGTCCTCACTAGAATCAGAAGAATCTGTAAAGCTGCTTAGTGACAATGACCATAGTTAAACGCGCAATATAAATAGAATAGAATAGAATTGAATTGAAACACTGGTGGTAGGTGAGCCATGGAATTGCCAGTCTGTTGAAAAGAAAAAAACGATTTTATCTCAGGTCTAACTACCCACTTCCCACTGCTACAATTTTCCAACAAAGACATGGAAATCTCTACAGAACTCAGGTTCACTAGCTGCTCTTTCCTCTTCATATACATTCTTTCATACTCCATGAGGTGGTGGTGGTGGTGGTACAGGTCTGTTGTCTAAGAGGTGGTCCTTCAAACCTTCTCCACATCTCGTCTCAGCATCTCATCTTTTGTATTACATGCTGATAAGGTAACCTCTCCCACCAAACTTCACATCATTGTTATTAACCAACCTCCGGGTCCTCTAGGAAATTTTCTTGATGAAATGTGCACGCTTTGTAGTCTTTTCCCTTCTGATAACACTCTCTTCCTTCTCCCCTCTTTTCCACTTTTCCTCTCCCTCTTCTCAATTCTTTCTCACTAACATTTAACAGCTGCTCTTCCACACACAAGAGAGGAAATTCCCTGGGCCTGATTTTCTGCTAGCCAGCGTCTCCAGCTACAGACATCACTGCTATCCCACTTCCAACATCTCTGATCATCACCTGCTATCCTTGACCTTCACCCTTCATATCCTGTCTAATATCAACCTTCAACATTCTCTTCTACCACCAGAAACCTTCACTCGATCTCGCCTTCCTCTGTGCTTTCCTGCACCCTGATATCCTTCACAGACCCTGACTCCCTCTCTTCTCTACCATTAGAGATAGACAAAGATACTTTTCTCCCATCCCTTTCCTTATCCATCGACCTACTAAGCCTTCTTTCTTCAAATAATGTAGTCCATGTACTGTGCAGTAAAAACTCCAGAGAGGAGAAATGTACGAAATCAAAATTTGATGCAGATCTTGTCACTTATGTACCATCTTCCCCTGAATTCCTGGGTGAAATGACTTCTGCTAATACTGCAGTACATGTTCAGGTCTCCCCCTTCTCTTTCACTAGCACATCAAGTAATTCTGACCGCACATCAACTCATCCTCCAATCCCACCACCTGCCCATTGGATCCAATCCTGTTCATAATGCCATCTCGCAAGACCTCCTCCCCTTCATCACAACTATCATCAAATCTGTCATCATATGGTCAAGGTTTAGTCCCATCCTTTAAGACACCCATCCTGGATCCAACGGACATCAGCAACTATCGGCCAGTATGACTTTTTCTCTTTTCTTTGTAAAATTATGAAGTGCACTGTATACAATCGAATGTCTCTTTATCTTTTACAGAACAATCTCAATTATCTTAACCAATCTGCTATGTGGATGACACTCATATTTTCACTCGGATTGCAACATGTTTGGCAGAAATCACATATTAGATGGCAGCTTATCAACTAAAACTTAATCTTAGCCACTTTAAACCGCTGTTTACCCCCAGGTGATTAACCCCCCTATTAGGATCTTATGATCTACCTGGGCAACTCACAGATTACACCTGAAGTTACTGCCTGCAACCTTGGGGTGACCCGAATAATCAATTGGCCTTTTCCTCTCACATAGATAACCTTACACTTCCTTGTCAATTTTTTTTTTTTTAGAAAATCATAAGGGTTTGTACATTTTCTCCACAGAGACCACTCAAGTGCTTGTTTAGGATTTGCAGGATTTATCAACCCATCAAGTTCTCTTGCACCACCCCACTTCTCCACTCGCTCCACTAGCTTCCTGTAGCTGCCTGCATCAGGTAAAAAAAATAAAAAAAAAACTCTGATACTTGCCTACAAAGGCAAAAACAGCTCAGGACCCACTTACCTCAAATCACTTATCACACCTTGCATTACACCATGTTCCCTCCGATCACATTTTGACTGGTCCCACCATCTCTAAGAGATCGAGGAAGACATGCATCTAGACTCTTTTCTGTTCGGGCATCTAGGTGGCAGAATGATTTCCTCACAGACGTCACTGGCAAACTTGTATCTGGGTTAACATTCCTCCCAATTCCATCTGGTTAAAAGATGGAACTAGGTGTTTCAACAGGCCAACGACCCCAAGCACACATCAAAAACGGGTTGTGGAATGTAACTTTTACCTTTTGGAGCCTCAGTGCTATCGGAAATTCGTGAAATACTAGGAATTCTGCCAAGAGTAGTGCTCAAATATCCAACCAGATTAATGCTTGAAGCTTATTGACGGTTTCCACAAGCATCTGCAAAAGGGGAGACTAATCAAGGAACATTTAAGCTAATATCAGGTATGTATAATAATGAGCTTGCTTTGATTATAGAAAACCCCAAACAAAATGTTGCTCAATCATCAAAGCAAAATATCAATTAAAATAGTTATATAATCTATAATAGTTCATAAATCCCAATATTGCCATCACGTCATGTTCAGTGTAAGTGTATGTAAACGTCTGACTGAAACACTATACTGTATGTTACTTATGCATGAAATGATGTGGCTGTGGTCTATATGATGGAAACAAACAAACAAAAGACTTCCTGACTTACTAATAACATACATTTCTACTTCCGTACATCAGGAACTCAAACTGTCTGTCAGGTAGCTTCGTTTTTATTAGTTGCTAAATAACTCGTAGGAATGTAAGTAGAGTTAATAGATGATTATTAGATGTAGCTTTAATGTGGTTTAACTACAGTACTGCGCAAAAACCATAACCCACCCCAGGAACATCCAGGGAGCCGGTCATTCTTGTATTTTCTAAAGTAGTCATAAAGAATAGCTCTTTAGGCTTGCTGAAAGACTTTTTACCTCTATTTTAGTCCAGTCCCAGATGATGACAGATGATCAGGCAGGTGATCAGTATACTGGACTGCTGATGCTTAAGTGGTTAAAACGGACAAGAGGGGAAGTGAGGTTGCTGCCGATGATGTTTCATGAACAACCAGTTTTTCAAATTGTATCTTTTGGAACTTGGCAGCCTGTCACAGTAAACCATTTCTTACAATATATTTAATATGATTAAATACAAGTAAATTATGTAGACTAAGTTTAACTGGATTTAATATAATTAAATGAAGGGTGGCTCAAGACTTGTACAGGACTGGGCTTTTGCCAAGTAGCCTTCAATGTAGCTAGCTAGTTTAACGTCTAGTCTAATGTCCAGAAAGTCCTTGCCTAATACTGTACCTTAAGTATTATTTACACATCGTGAGTGTATTATTTTACAGACTGTCTTGCAAGATGGTTAACATTTTTATTATTAACTATGTCTTTTGACAGCTCCAACAATTTCATTTCCCATTCAAATACGAATCAATAAATCTTAAATACAGCTTTTGTTTTGACTTCCTGTTCCAAAATTGGCAAAATTGTCTTCCTCTCTTGGCATCGTGCTTGAAGTAACCCCAGGCTGTAAGGAACAACCTTCAGACAGCAAGAGAGTTTTTCCCTCTTGCTACATTTAATATGGCTTTGCTTATTACAGCTCTTGGCTCTGTGGTGTGGAAACAGTTTGAACAAACTGCACTGAACCAAGACCGTGTGTTTATATAGAGCCAAGAGACTCACACATAGTTGTGTATATTTGAGCTGACCTTTTTGTAGTTGACTAATTATTGTATCTAGGTCTAAGTTCTTTGATGAGGTTCGTTAAGTTCTACCACAATAGAGTTCAAACACCTGATGGTGCTAGAGGTATTTAGCTGACGCAACACTTTGATCCTTTTGTCTTGGTTTTATTTTTTTTTACATCTGAGCAGTTGAGAGTTAAAGACCATGCTCAAGGGCCCAACAGTGACAACTTGGCGGTGCCGGGGTTTGAACTTGGGAGCATCCAAAATCAGTAGTCCAACGCCTTAACCACTCAACTACCCCGTCCCTTACTTTTTGCTCTTGCTATCTTTTATGTCTGGCCTTTTTTATCTCACCACATATCATCATCCTGCATCAGATAGTGTCTCTCTAACTTAGTCCAAATGCATTGTACAGCAGCAATGCATTCTGTAGTTGGTTCGAATCTGCCTGTTATTCTTAATGTTTGCGATTCCACTCCAGACTGATAACTCAAAGATGCATCAGAGATTTTTTGCTGGGAACGAGAGTCTGGGCAACCAGAAAGAAAATAACCCTTAACTCTTCCGGGACAGTACTGACTCCAGGGTGGATGGAGTTAAAACTCAGCTCAGTGTAACTTGTCACAACTCAACTTATGGATGCCAGGGACCTTTTGGTGAACAGTGATTTGTGTCCTTGATGTCTCATGAATCTTCGTCTGCTTCAGTCCAGATGTGCATGATTTTAACAACCTCCACTGTCATGGCCTCAGTCCACCTCTAGTCTCCAAGAGCTTCAACAAATAATTTTTCAGTGCAGATGAACAGAACCAAAATGATATAAACAATACTGTTTGCCTGACACTGAATGTACGCTGAAAGCTGTAACACTAAGAACATTGGAGTGGACTATGTCTCCCACTGATGAGAGCCTTTCTAAGAACCATTGAGCCAGTGATTAAATCAGTAAATTTTAATATGGAAACCACGTCTGTGTTGTATTTAAAGACCAATGCAGCAAGAATACAGAGATAATTTGAAATAAAAATCAAATGGCAACCAAATAAACTCTACTTTGGCTTTAATTTCAGCTCTGATCAGGAAGACAGTGGTTTTACAGTACAACCTTACACTGAGGTTGTTTAACCCCCCTGCCCACCACCAACAGGTTTTCTCTTCCTCTTATTTTATTTATACCCCCTTAATCAAGTAAGATAAACACTCACAAAGGAACTGGAACACAGTGTTGAGCTTGAGAAGGAAAGGTGAGAATGAGAAGCAGCATATCCAGATGTTGGCTTGTGTTGACAGAACCCTTGTCTCCAGGTCGTCTTGCTTTGTGCTCCTGTGGGTGCATGTGGCCTCCTTGATTCTCCCCGTAGGAGGAATTAGCTATGACATTCCCTAAAAAGCACCACAAGCAGAGCTTCCACACTTACTGTACATGTGGATTACTAGTAGCTGCTAACATACTCTTATCAACGTGGTAGAGTCCCTCATTCATATGTTTTTCACATTCACTCTTCGCACTCATAGGTAAAGTTACAGCCTCAGAGGAATGTTTTGTCAGGGGTTGTCTGGATAGTTATTAACTCGATAGCTTCTTAAAGAAGTTCTACTTGTAACCCTTTCTGATATACGCCAACGTTATAATCCAAACCCAGTATTGTGTTGGTTGCCCTTCAGGTACACTAGCAGTGGCTCCTTTGGGTGCCATAGGTTGTCGGGTGGGACCTTCATGGATCGTATTTGTTTGTCTGGAAGATTCCAAGAATGCTTGTTTAGATTAACATCTGGAGAATTTGAAGACCAGATCAACAACCTTGAACTCGCAGCAGTTGCCAAAGGTCAGAGAAGGATTACGAGACTTGGTTTTGATAAATGTCAATAGTAACTCACATAACATCTTGTTACAACAGAGGTATGCCAAAAAGCAGTTGGGCTACAGCGACAGAAGACCACACCAGGTGCCATTCCTGTCAGTTAAGAACGGTAAAATGAGACTACAATTCTGCTGCGACATTTAGATGGTAGGCAGGGGCGGATCTACCGGGGTGGCACGGGGTGGCAATTGCCACCCTAAGAAAAAGCCTCCCACCCCATTTGCCACCCCAGCACTAGTGTCCTAGTGTTCTAAAAATAAAAGAGGTTTGTAATTTATCTGACATTCCAATCCAGATATCAGATTCTAGTCAATCACACATCAGCCTTTATTTTTATAGGACAATGTAAAAATGTGCACCCTAGTGTATACACCGAATAAGAATAGCGTTTCTTGAATCCACAAAAACCATGCAAGGATGCTTGCTTCAGTGTTGCCACCCCGCATARTTTTAATGCCACCCCCTTGCCACCCCATGAATAATTTCCTAGATCCGCCCCTGATGGTAGGGTCAGAGTTTTGTGTAAACAACATGAAAGGATGGATCCAGCCTGCCTTGTATCAATGATCCAGGCTGCTGGTTCTGGTGTAATGGTGTGGAGACATTTTCTTGGCACACTTTGGCACACACTTTGGCACACATAGGACCAACTGAGCATCGTTTACATGTCACAGCCTATCAGGGTATTGTATCTGTATTGTATGTTCATTTCATTAGGACATCATTTCAAGCTGGTCTCTAGAACATGATGATGTGTTCACTGTACTCAAATGGCCTCCACAATCACCAGGTCTCAATCCAATGGAGCACCTTTGGGATTCGGTGGTGTGAGGAGTCGCATCATGGGTAAGCAGTTGACAAATCTGCAGCAACTGCATAATGCCATCAGGTCTATGAACCAAAACGTTTCGAGCACTTTGTTGAATCTAAGCCTTGAAGAATTAAGACAGCAAAAGGGGGTCAAACCCAGTACAAGCAAGGTGTAACTAAGAGAGCGGCCAATGATTGTAAATACAGAACAAATAGCGCACAATAATTTCCACTGACAGGCCTGATATCATCTAGCACCCCTTAAGGGCATCTACCTCTGGGAGAACTCTTTAAGGTTCTTTGTGGAACACTGCAACAGCTGGTTTTCCTATCAGAGAGGGTCTGAATGGGAAAGCTTGGAATCCCTAACTATCTAAAGAACCATTTAGCTACCCTGTTTTCTAAGAGTGTATGATCAACCAGCTCACAGTCATATTTCTTGGCAAGACCGCCAGGCACATAGGGTAAAAATAGGGCTTAATTTGAAGATGGATGTGAGTAGATGCCACACATCACTTGTGGTTGCAGCCTGTCATCTGTTTTATGAATTGAGTTTCTCATATATCATCCAATCTAGCAACATTTGCATCTGAAAAACAAAACAAAAACAAGGTAATGGATCCTTGATATGTATGATATGTAATAACACATTATGAAGTATAAGTATTTTATTTATTTATTTGTAAAAAAATAAAATTGGCTAAAACACGGATGCTCAGTATGGATGGTATCAGGTGTAAATAGCCCACTACTATGACTCAAGCTTGTGGCTGAAGCAACAGGTGGATACCAGAGTGCTGAGTGTTTATGAAGCTATAAAGCTGCAGAGCATTTGATAATGCCTTGAACTTTAATGACTGTAATTAAAGACCCCCGGCGTCCGGCACAACCACAAACCATAGACAAAGCACAGCCGAGCGAGCTTGGTATGTAAGCATGGAAGAGGAAAAGGGAAAGAGAGAGAGAGAGAGAGAGAGAGAGAGAGAGGTTGTGCAGGGAGTATTGGGTAGCTGTGTGTATTGATCTGGAGTGACCCCGAATGTGCCCTGCCTACAGAGGCCCCCCGCATGCTCACTCAGCATGCTATCACCTAACCACTTAACTCCCAGCCCTTCTTTAATTCCCCTTCTCTCTCTCTCTCTCTCTCTCTCTCTGTATCCTTAGTAGTGCTGTCCAGTGTTCAAGAAGCATCTCCCCATCAACATACCATTCATGACCCTCAGAGCGATATCATCTATTTTAGTCATTCCACAAAACCTACCCATGATGCTTTTCACATCATGCTAAGGGCCTCTATTCCTCAGAACTCCAGACACGGGCGCAGAGGCTAAATGCCTCAGAGGGAAATCATTCCTGACCCTGGATGGAGTTTAGGGCTTACACAGACCACAAAAGACGTGCTGCAGTCTTCAGAAGAGTTTCACAGATGCTCCAAAAGGGTGTGTGGTGTGTGTGTGTGTGTGTGTCCTTCTTTAACAGACATGCAAAATTGATTATCCTTGATGCACACACATTGTAATGTGTAATACCCAATCAGTAGATTAAACAGTTAACCTCCTGAGACCCAGAACCCAGCCATTGTGTACACTGCAATTTCTCTTCACTGTTTCTGTTCATTAGCAGCTGATAACTCTGAACTTAATCAATGTCTTCAAACAGGAAGATGTTTGAAGGCAGAAGCATATTACCTAACAGCCTTATATACAAAATGTCATGTTTTTAATTAAGGTTAATAAAGCTTTACCAGCTTGTAAAACCATGTAAATGAGGGAGTAGAACCACAAATGAAATAAAGCGTACACAACTAAAGGAACAGCCATCAGAACACTGGTCTGCTTGTAATTCAGACAGCATGGTTGGATACTACTTGTACAAAACACTCTGTGCTTATCTATGGCCATATAAAAACATAACAGTTTAACTAAAGATTTTGTACAGATTGCATTTGGAAACAATTTCAGGAACGTGCTGTTTGATTCGTCTCTGTGTTATTCACAGTTTGTGTGAAACCAAATCTGAAATCACCTAACGCCCTTTGAATAACACTTATTTTGGTAATGATATAAGCTTCTTCAATAATAATTTATTTAACACTCACTCTATAATTTCTTTTCTACCAATATCATCTGTTATATATTTTATCACAAACTAAATTTGGACATTTCTTGGAAATCGTCCCGGATATAAGGCAGTTGCCAGAACCAAATTGCTATCATTATGGTAAAGATACAATGTCTCTTTGTTGGCCAAGCTCTCCGCAAAACCCTTTTCCTTTCCAGAGTTCTTTTACCGCGGTCCACCTGGTGAACTGTCTGCAACATGGCCAGGATCTCACTGTCTTCCAAATGTGGAAACTATTTGTTAAATTGTGCCAATGAACTGTAGTTTAAACGGACGGCGATAGCTGCAGCAAGAAATTTTGTTATTCCATTAGGAAGGATTAGGTGTAAACACTTCCTTCTGCATTATGTAGATAATAAATCATTACCTGCTGTTAAAGGGCTTCGGCTGCTGATGGCATTTGTTTTCAGAATAGCTATATGATAGTAACAACAGATGTTCTAAAGAATTACAGTCAGATACCTATATATATATAAAAAAAAATGATGATATAGTGCTACATGACCTTTTTTCACGGTGTATTTCTGATGTATATTCATAAGTTCATGTGGTTTGTGGTGTCGTTGTGGTGAGTGTTTGCCTAGTGAGTCATCAGTGATAAGAGACCGGCAAAACTCTTAACAGGGCAAACAAGCGGAGATGCCTTTCATACAGAGAAACATTTAATGTACTGTAACTGCCAACAGCATATCAGTGTTTATCTCCATTTCAATTACTGAAACAGAAACATTCTTATCGTGGAATAGAGGAATATAGTTTCAGAAAAGGGTTTTTCAATTGGCCTCAGAGCACATTGGCGGCGGATCCTTTGGGTTTGTCTGATGCATCCCATGTTTGGTGCTCCATGCACCCCATTGGGATCTTGGTGTCCTTGGGCTCTTTGCCTGCCGGGTAACTGGGTGTGTGTGGTGGTCTGTGGTGCAATGTGTGTTCAGGCGCCTTTCTATACTGGCCAGCGTCGACTTTTTTCAATGGTTGGTGCTGCATTAACTTTTCTGTGTGACTGGACAACATGGTGAGGCTTGGAAGCTCATGACCCTGTCACCAGTTTACTATGGTTGTATGTAATTGTTACATAGTCAGTGTTAATGTATGAATGTTATGGTTAATATGTTCTGATATACATGCTCAAAAGGTTTCTTTCTACCTTGTAAAGCGATGCTACATCCAAAATATGCGATAATCTCCTTTGAATCTTAAAATGTATCTGCTGCTTATGATCTGTAAATCCTTCATAACGGCTCTGATCCGAGGTGCTGTTTGTTAATTGTTGAATTTTGAGGCTCTTAACTCTAAATGGACAAGTTCTCTGCAGCAGAGGTACGTTTTGCTCTTGCTTCCCTGGGAAGGTCTTCATGAGAGCCAGTTTCATCATGCTGCTTGATGGGTTTTGCAAATGCACTTGATAATACTGTTCTCGCAAGAACTAGTCCAGAAAGGCTGACCTCCGTGTCTTAAAATAACAACTGACTGATGTTGTTGTTGTTACATAATTACCCGATGCCATATGTGTTATTTCATACTTTCGTTCCCAGTATTGTTGTAGAATGTAGAAAATAAATTCGCTAAACAAAAGCAACGAATTTTGCGAGTGACCCCAAACTTCACAGTGTATGTGTATCATGTTTAAGTCACATTTTCCTTACGTAGCAATGAAGAAACACTTAATGTTAGTTTCATTTTAAGCTGCTGTAATGTTACTCATTAATAACATACTACCAGCATTATAGCGTTAATTATGAACTATTTTACTGATATCATGTAAGTTTTCATGAATTTATTATTTAATAATAACTCCGACTTTAACTCATTTTATGTAAGAATAAAAGGACCTTAACGGAGATATCAAAAGGGGCATTTTATGAAGCAGACAAAATCGTGGTATATTAACTGTAGCACATGTCTGAAGTGTGGCCTCACTATAACATTTATCCTGCTTATAATCCTGGACGTAAGACAGTTGTCTACAATTCAAAATTCTCAAGAGTCTGTCTTGGACTTTCTTACTGAACTTTGTATCAGATCTTGAGATGTAACGACTACAGAGTGTGTGGAGTCGCCGTCTGCACTTCTGGCAGGCTGTTATTATATACAGTATATATATATATATATTTTTTTTTTCATTTTATTCAGTCTTATCTCTAGCTTTGTATCTATAAAAACCATAAATGTGGGAGAAATGTTATATGTTCCGATGTTCCCAGAAGGGGGACAAAGCAAAAACATTCATGTGTACAGAATGCCTGCTGAGTCGGAGTCTGACCCAGGCTGCAGATCCAGGTGGAAATTATTAGATTGGCCTGTTTAATATATCTTTCTGCGGTTGACGTTGCTCTATCTGCTATGTGCTTTTAATGGATTCCTCTCTCATATTGCAATAATCTGAACATTTGATGCAGTTGAAAGATGTCTGATCTGTCCTTATATTGTAAGTAAATGTAAATCCGAAGGTCGGGAATTGAAACGGTTTTCCTCTAATGTCTGGTACATGCCGTTAATCTGCCAGCCTGCTGTTTGTCTGTTCCACATCAACACGCTTTTTGGTTTATTTGAAGTTAAATTCACTCCGAGTCACATTTATACATTTAGGTCAATATTGAAATTACAGCAAGGCTCGGGATCATAACTTCACTTCACTGCAGTACTTTCGATGCCAAAGCTAGACATGTCAGTTTGGCTGGAATGGCAACATCCTGTCACGTGACTGCAAACACTCTATAGGTATTGAATATCTAAAAGAACTTGCTGCAGGAAGAAAGCTTGGCTAATTTTTTTTCCTCCCTTTTGTATTCTGAAGAGATCCATTAGAAAGAAAAAGGAATAGGACCCATACCAAGAGTGGTATTTGTAGCCCTGGCTTTTTTGTTTGGATTCTGGACGGCAGACCCTGAGCAGTTAAGGTGAGGTCGTGACAGTGACCTAAGGTTAAGAGATCAGAGGTTGCGAGACCTAGGCCCGGGAAGTAGCCTCCTGTGTTTATTCAAACGTGGCACTGCCATGGCAACAGACTTGCACTCTGATCCTTCTGAATGCTGTAGTTATGATAGCCAACATTTTTGACTGGGTTATATGTGCATAAGTGTGAGAGAATAAGACAGAGACAGAAAGTGAGAGAGAGAGAGAGAGAGAGAGAGAGAGAGAGAGAGAGAGAGAGAGAGAAGGCAAGTGAGTTTTGCGGTTTGATGAAATTAGAAGCAGAGACAGACAGACAATGGGGCAAGTGACACACTTCCAGCACAGAGCGAGAGAGAAAACGTCTCTTTGTTGCCAAGGGCAGTAACAGGCGTCAGTGTCATAAGGCGCTTTATTGCTTTCGTCAGCTTACGTCGCTGGTGGAAAATTTGTAGTGCTCTCCCAATGCACCTTTTAAGGATATGGAAAATGGGGAACGATCTTTCTCTATGCTTATGTTAGCATTTGAAAGTTAAAAAAGAAGAAGGAATAGAGCTCGGCCAATCTGCTCTCTTTTCGACTTGTCCAATGGGAAAATTATTTACATAGGGCACTTTTTAGACTTTTTAGCCATTATCAAACAGGACAAAGTTTTGTGCGTGACAGATACAGTTATGGTATGCTGCAGAAAATTTTTGAGACTCCTAATTTAGTCTTTTTTTTTTTTTCATTGAAAGAAAATAAATATTAATAACATTATCAGGTTTATAGCCATGTTTTTGTTAAAGTTAATTGAAAGTGATTAACCATGTAAAGATTTGCACCTGGTGTCGATGGCATCCGGTTATTTATGCTGAAAAATAAAATTTTAAAAAATTGTCAAACATTATAAAAATGTACGAAAGAATGACAAACACATCTTTAATTTGATGTCTGGAACTAACTCTATGAGACAAATTGCCAACTGGGTATATTTTCCGGGGAAATCTCATATCTACATACATCTTAAGATTGTATCTCAACCTCACTGGAATGTAGCATGGTTTTGTTTCTCCTTAGAGACCACCGTGAGAAATGAGGAGAGAAGGGAGACGGCAGTGAACCTTACGACCATCAGCAGAATCTTTAACCAACCAAAGAAGTTTTTTATTTCCTGCTTTACCTTTTTTTTTACACCTATGTCTAATTTGCACGGTTGGTGTCTCAGCTTATAATGTGTACCTAGTATGTAGAGTGTTAGGAAACTTGGTAATCTAATTATTTTTTAATAACAGAGGGATTTCTCACCGGAAAACACATCTTTAGATAGAGACAGATAAGAGAGTTTGCACGAATGAAGAGAGTCCAGTAACTTTTACCATATAAGTATGCAATGAGATTCAGGGCTCTCACTCCTTTGATGACTATCTCTTGCATGATTGAACATAAACACCATGGAGAATATTGAAGCATACATGCAGTGGAGGATGTATGTGTTTAACTAAATGGAAACAAATGCATCAATGCACACACACACACACACACACACAGACAAAAAAAGGTTTTTGGCATATTAAATCTTTGCATTAAACGAGTGTCTTAATCTTCAGTGATGTGTAAAGAAACATATGCAAACGCGCACACTGTGACCGTAATGCAGGAAGGCATGAGTGATGCCACAGAGTCTGGCATGGTGGCATGGCTCATCTGTGATCTGGCCATGAAAGCGTCATGGTTGGATGATTAACCTCATCTGGATCTGATAAAGGCCAAAGTGAATGTGAATGGCGTGAATACAGACTATTAAGTTATAATGAAAGCCAGTTTTAGTCTTTGGTGCTCAGCGGTCATTTGATTTAGCGGCTGCTCAAATGGCACTATTCAAACATCCATTTTATTACAAACAGAGTGCTTCGGGCGAAGTGTTAAAAATTGTGACGGTGACTATGCTGCAAAGATGTTCATCCGGGAGAAGTGCTCCTTGCCTATACGTTAATTATTTCACTGCTGTAGGTTTGGGATGGGAAAAAAAGAATCAGGAACAAGGTATAACATCAGAAGGTGTAACACCTCTAATTCATGCAATCACCAAGGTCATATAATACATTATATTGTTAATAATAATTCAGATAATCATTCATACAGTAATTAGCACTAAGCTGATTTTCTTTTAAATTAGTAGTTATCCTACTACTCTATCCTATCCTAATTAGTAGTTTGCCAGTCAAAGGATTGCACACGCCTTATAAATCCATGGTCTTTCCTGATTTCTTTGCTGAAGGCATCCAAAATAAACGACAATCTCCTTTGAACAGTTGATATTGAGATGTGTGTCTGCTCCTTATGCTTTATAAAGCCTTCATAACGGCCTGAGGTGATGTTAATTGGTGATTTTTGAGGCTGGAACTTCTCCTCTACAGCAGAAGTACAAAGAAAGATCCTGGGAAGGTCTTCATGAGAGGCAGTTTCATCATGGTGCTTGATGGGCTTTGCACTTGTCAATACTGTTTTTGCAAGAACTATTCCAGAAGGTCTGACCTCCGTGTCTTAAAATAACAACTGACTGATGTTGTTCTTGTTGTTACTTAATTACCTAATGCCATATGTGTTATTTCATAGTTTTGAGTGTGTGTGTGTGTGTGTGTGCAGTACTGCCCATATTATCTTTAGCACACATTATAATGTTTATAATGTCTATAATGTCTCCATTATGTACCAAACCATTTAATATTTCCAACCATAACTTAAACATTAATTAATTAATTTCATTACAGAAAAATATGTGCAGGCCTTTGAAGAAATAAACGTTTAAAATGACAGATCAGTTTTCAGATGGAAACAAACAAAAGTAAAATTAAAAAAACAAAATGAATGGAGACTCCGGGGTTTTGCATAAAAATAGATATGAGTAAGTTTGACAAAGTTACCAGAAGAACCAATATTCTCTCAGCAAAACCAAACAGCTGTTTTACTTATAAAACTGTATCTAACACTGTAAATATTGACTGTGCTTCTGTTATGCCTGTTTGGTGCTCTTTATAGAAATATTTTATGTCAAAAATGTCTTTTCTTATGCCATTTTTTTTTTTGCATGTTTCCAAGACTTTTCCACCATACTGTATGTAAGGCACCTGTTAGGTAGTACAGATACGTACAATATATATGCAAATACAGAGTCATGTTCAAAGGTTAGATCCCCCTCATTTAATTCTAAGTGTTTTTTGTAAAAACTTAACAAAAATACAGTGGAACCTTGGATTACGAGCATAATTCGTTCCGGAAGCAGGCTCGTATTCCAAAAACACTCGTAAACCAAACAGACTTTTCCCATAAGAAATAATGAAAACTCAAATTATTCGTTCCACAGCCCAAAACAATACATACAAATAATGAATTCATCATATAAAGTAAAAATAAAATAAATTAACCTGCACTTAAAATTTTTAAAAAGTAAAAATAAATCCAGATAGTTAAGTGTTTCCATTAGTGCACGCAGGAGCCGTGTATTTGTATACGTGTGTGTGTGTGTGTGTGTGTGGAATTAGCCCCTCGCCTCGTCTTAAACAGTAAAACTCCTTCTCCCTCCCACACCTCGCTTTTTAAGTTTCACAACTAACATACACAATGCAAACACTGTTTTAACGGGGAAAAAAAAGAAAACTCTCTAATGATACTCACGGATTCACTGCTGTAAAGTAAAAAATAAAAAATAACAAATGAACCAGCACCTTACCTTTGAAAAGAATCGCGACAGAGCTGAGTTTTCTGTGTAAAGCAACACAGAGGAGAGAGGGAGATGTTGATTATAAGAGACAAGCGCTAAGACACAGCAGGAGACTCTTATTTTGACACAGGGGATGCCGCAGTGGAGATGATTACCCATAATTCCCACAGCGCAAGAGAGAGAAAAATCATTGGCTCAGTCGTGATCACTTGCCGCTCGGTGTCAAAATAAGAGTCGCATACATGATATATGATACTCGGCGCTCGTAAACTAATACTTGCTCGGTTTTAATAAATTTTTTATTATATTTTTTTATTTAAAAATGTATTAAATATCTTTGCTCAGTTTGCGGAACACTCATAAACCACGTTACTCGCAATCTGAGGTTCCACTGTAATCAGATCATGGTGAGTTTTAGTGTTAGGCTAATACAACCTCTGTTGACAAATAACAACATAAAACATTTTTCACCATGCCATTATCTATTTAGCAAAATAAAACCGAAATGAAAAAAACATGTGGGCAATACTACTGTAAGTACCTCCTTACTACTTCCACAGGATTTAATATGCAGGCGCTGCTAATCATCAGCTCTTGATTAATTGATCATCAGCAGGTGTGCAGATCTATAAAAGCAGACTTAAAAAAAAAAAATTATATATCTCATTCAGGTATGTGTTAACACAATGCCAAGAGGGAAATACATACAGTAAGCAATGTTCTGAACTTCAAACATTTGGAAGTTCAGCATTCTACAGTGAGAAAGATTATTCACAAGTGCAAAGCATTCAAGACAGTTGTCAATCCTACCAGGAGTGGCCTCTCAGCACATTCACCCCAAGGTCAGACCATTAACTGCTCAGAGAAATGCAAAAAATGCAAGAGCTAACCCTAACAGGCCTCACTGAACATGCTAAATGTTAAAGTCCATGACAGCACAATTAGAAGAAGACTGAACAAGTGTGGTTTATTTGGAAGGGTGCCAGAAGAAACATCTTCTGTCTAAAAAGACCATGGAAGCACGACTGAGATTCACAAAACTGCATCTGAAAGCAATGTCCCATGGACAGCAGCAACACCTCATACCCACTATCAAGCATGGAGAGATGTTGATTTGGGCTCATTTGATAGGTGCCCATTTGGACCTGGGCACCTTGCAGTCATTGAGTTGACCATTAACTTAACTCTGTATACCAGAGTATTTTTGAGGCAAATGTAAGGTCATCTGTCCAACGACTAAAGCTTGGTCCATATTGGGTCATTCAACAGGACAATGATCCAAATAACACAAAAACACAATACAGTTACCTTTTCAATACAATTTCCCTTAGGGATTAATAAAATACTTAAATAAAGTAATAACGTAAAGCCAAAATTCCTCCATAATATATGTTGTTGTGTGTCTGAGGTTGTATTTGCCTAAGATTTTTACTAAATTAAAAGAAAAATGGGGATACTAACTTTTGAATATGACTGTATATAAAAAATATTAAATTCTTCAGAATACTGTGAAGTTTGGACTTGTTCCAGCATCAAAAAGCAGGCGAAAACAATTTAGCACCCATATATACGTGTGAGCTTTTAAGTAGAAGAGGAGTGTCGGGGTCAACACGAGGATCAGGTTATCTTTTTACCGGATTATCCACACCAGGCCTCTGCACTGCAGGTATGGGTTTTCAGCTGCGCACATACAAGAACACTGTTACTGCTTTAGTCCTAGTGTTAAGACTAAAAGCTTTTGTATGTACTTAGCCAAAACATAGATTACATAAAAAAGTTTTCCATTAATAAAAACCACCAGTACTAAATTCCGAATCCATTAGTCATCTAAATCATTTCATGGTGGAAGCCTCTGTATGAAAACTAAAACAAGTGAAGGTGCCTTTTGGGGATGTTTTAGACATGGTTTAATAGAATTTATGCCCAAAATAAAACTGACTTGACGATGTGAGACTGTTTTGTACAAAATGTACACTGAGCTTATGTGACATTATCCAGGACAGTATCATGAAGACTACATTTGATACAGGCAGTTTTGCTCTTATGTGGTATGAATGTGATTACAATAACATATTGAGACCATATAGCACACAGTCACAGAAGGGAATTATTATTCCATTTTATATAGAATACAGATTTGTACCAAAAAAAAAAAAATCATGCTTCAAGAAAAAGAAGAAGAAGAAAAAAAAAAATCTATCTATCTATCTATCTATCTATCTATCTATCTATATATATATATATATATATATATATATATATATATATATATATATATATATATATTTTTGATTGAAGTTATATATTGATATACAGTATATGTATAATATTATTTTATATATTATTTTAGTCAGACTTTAATGTTGAATTAATTACGCTTTTGTTCTCTCCAATCAGCATTTCCCATGTAACCACTGCTTAGTATTTTAGTAATGCTTCCTGTCATTAGGATGTTTGTGTTCAACATCAGTGTGCTAAGAGATGGCAATCATAGAAGCAAACACATTATTACTAATAATCACATAACTAGTGTTCAGATCCAAACATACCGGATAATAAAATATTCACTGATCAATTATATTCCAGTGGTTTGTTTTGATGCTTTACCAAAAATGTGGTATATCTTGCTGGTACATTCATTACTGTTCATTTTATGGGAAAGATTTTGAGCTTGGCGTTTCCGATCACAAATATTTTAGAACAGGGGAAACCTTTTCATAGACAAATGGAATACAGTACATAGTTCAAATACACATATGAAAAGGTGAAATGATAAATTATGTTAATTTAAATAATTTTGATAAGAATATATATATTTTATAAGTGATCTGACAGAGTACACATGACAGTACTGGTCATCTCAGTGTCTAGATTAGAAGCTTGAAATGGTCTGCCTGGAGGAGTGTACAACATCCCTCTACACATGTCTCCAACTTCGTTCTATACAGTATTCCAGTAAGCGAGCCAATGGTTTTAATCATTTCAGCTGAGGCTTCCCCAAAATTAATAGCAGGGGGTACCAATAATTCTTGAAGCAAATGATAAAGTCTAAAAATAAAGTTATATATGGTCTGTGTGTGCTTAAATATTGTGTAGTGCATGTGGCAAATATTTATTATTCATATTTTTTAATGAATTTGACTGTAAGTTACCGCAGCCCTGACAAGGATAAAGTGGGTACTGAAAGTGAGTTAGAGTGACTGTAAGTTTAATTGCTGTAATTGAAGCCACAGTGTTGGGAGTTCGGTATGTTGGCTATCTTTCTGTGCAGAATGTGTGTGTGTGTGTGTGTGTGTGTGTGCGTGTGTGTGTGCGTGTGTGTGTGTATAGTTTATGGAAGGGATGAAGAGTTCAGTTGCCATTGTTGATTTCATATTTATAGCAAACCGTTTAGCAAGCCAGCCAATGTCAGAGTTGGCTCTGATAGTTTTAGCAGAAGCCTCTGAGCCTTCAGGCAGCCAGTAAAACCCCCCCCGTGAGACCCTCACATTACGGAGCATTTTGCGTAGCGACTACAGCTCTACAAGCAGCTTTCCTTTTACCAGCACTTGAAAAGCATTCAGGCCAATGTTTCAGCTCTCACCGTGTTCACTGCAGGATCTGAACTTTGTTAAGTGGGTCAGAGGTATTGGCACCCTTTGCCATCTGTGAATTTAGAGACTCATAACAAACAAGTCTGTCAAGAAAACCTGATACCGATGTCAGGCTAGCAAGACGAGAAGGTAAATGCAATAACAGCGGTCACCAAAACACAAGTAGTTCATGTTCCAGGGAGAAATGGAAACGTATGCAAGAACCAAGAGCTTGAGCTGACCCTATCTGCACCGACTCTGTGCATCTACGTCATAGATTTGAGCAGCACAAGACATGTATTGGAACAGACTGGGGGGACTACAAGTGAACTAACAAGAGACTTGAACTAAACAAAAAGTGCATATATGGTACATGTCGTTCATTCATTCATTCATTCAGTGATCTTCCTTTGTGTTTGTATTACACCCCAAAAATCCATCAGGCATCCCACCGGGCACCCTGCTTCCTGGATCTGCACTGACCCTCTCTCGACCCTCCCTGACAGCAACCTGGCAGAGAAAATTCCCCTTAGAATGTGTGCAATCACTGAGATCAAATCACCTCTGCAATCATGTTTCGGTTACTTTGTGCTAAAGCTATTGGACATGCACTCTAATAACTCGCCTCTAATTAACAGAGAAATGTTGAGCACATGGTACAAAAGCACCATTACGGCATGCTTTAGATGATCTGCCATCTCCAAAGCTGGACATCAAATACTGTAAATGCTTCCTAATAAGCATCTCTCTTTGTTTTGGCGTGGTGTTCCGAGCTGGAATCTAAACGGTCACAGTCATTTTTAGGAATTCTGCTGATCACAGTTACACACAAACTCAGTCTCACCCGCAGACCGGTGTAAACTCAGATCTTCTTCCAAGCCCTTGTCAAACTCTTTGGTCATGGAGACTTTATTACACTTAGGAGATGTGAGTGTGACGGCTCAAGAATCGGGTCAGCCCTGAGTGTGTGAATCTGTCTTCTGGATCTCATTCCACTATTCCGTCACGTGCTTGTGAGTATATGCCCGTGTGTGTGTGTGTGTCTGTGAGACTGATATTATAAGCCCTATCCAACTTGGGTTCCGTCTCAGTGTCTGGTCGGTCTAGTCAGATCTCATCATCGCCTCCTCATCAGTGCTAAAGCTTCCCACAGCATGGTAGAGGAACATAGTAAAGATTGATATGGTAGGAGTCTAGGATCTGCTATTCAGTCTACAGCCAGTCTGTGTACAGAAGCCGTATGGGGCTATCATCCACATGTTTTTAGAAATGAAGAAGGAGGTCTGTGTGTCAGCCTCTGGATTAATGACTGTTTACATTGCTCTGTTCTGTCTGTTTGCGTGTTACTACTCAAGCCCTTCTCCAGCAGTTAAAATGACCGACAAGTCAAAAGCACCCAGGAACTGCAGGCTTAGCTGTTAGGGTCGTTACAAGGAAACTATGCTACTGTAGGCCTTATTATTTAATTGTAGCCCAATAATAATAATAATTAGAAGGAGATGAATAAAGTAAAAAATCATAATGAATAAAAAGGTTGATTGAGAATTACATAGTAAAAAGGTAGCACACCTTTTTAAATGGTGTTTAAAATGTTACATTGTTAGACTTTAAGATTAATAAACCTTAACAAAGCTACATTACACAAATGTTGCCATCAAGAACATTACAAAATAACCCATAAAGAAAGCAGGGAACACCCTGGATGAAATGTCAATCCATCACAGGACACACACATACTCACGTTCATTCACACACTATGGGCAATTTGGGAATCTGCATGTTTTTGGGAGGAAACTGTTTTCTGATGTGTTGGTCCGGTTTTGTCATGCATCAACTGTCCCCAAGATGGTTTATTTCCTTGCACCTTCTTTGACATTCAAGTAAACTAAGCCTGAAGTATTCTGCTGTCTTTCTTCCCCTTGGTGTGGTTCTAAAGATAGAATAAATTACCGTTTGATGAAAATATTGTCTTCATGTTGTTATTGTATTTAGGAAAAACACTTTACTGTTGTTTTCCACAAACTTTCTTCAACAGTCTTCCAAGTGTTACCCGTGAGAAGAAACACTGCTGACATTTCACATATGGTAACTGATACAGCTGGGCTTTTTACAGACCTGTCTACTCTCCAAATAAAACGCTTCCACATCGACTGACAAGCAGAACCACACACACACACACACACACGCGCGCGCACACACACACGCGCACACACACACACACACACACACACACACACACACACACACACACTTATAGAAGGAAACATTAGTTGCTTTTTGACAGTGATTTAAAAAAATTATGGTCCATTTTGCATCTAGATATTAACCAGTCATTTACAGTCAATTATAAAAGTCATTTAATCTGCATGTCCGACAATTGATTAATTCAGTTAAATCAGGTAAGTCTTGTTTTATATAGGAATTAATGAAATTTAATTTTCATTGGCTGGAAATGACAAGGGAAAAAATTATATATCATTCAAAATGTTGTTCTTTTTTTCCCCCTGTCATTTATTATAAATTCACATAACATTTAAATAGAAATGTACTGAGCCACTAAAGGGACATGAAAGGAAAAAAAAAAAACGGCAAAAAATTCTCATAAAAATAAAAAATAGGACTCAAAACCCAGAGAAACTGATATACTTCCAAGTCTTTTAAACTGCACTCAAAAGCACGATTCTTGCTTCATTCTTCTTATTTCGCTCGTCAATGATAAACAAGACTGAATTCTTATAACCAATCATAATGCAACAGGTAGGATTTCTTAACCTTACACATGCTTGCTAACAGAAATTGATTAATAGTTCTTTTCGTTGTTTAAATCATCATTATATACACATCACTTAATTCTACATAAATGTGGCACTGAGATGTAATCTTTTATAAATATTGTGCTGAATTAAAATAAAAAAAATAAAATAAATCAGGCATCCATGCTCTAATCTGAGATGAAATTGAATTATTCTAAACAATCAGAAGAATTCAGAAATTCTTAAGCACACACAAAAGACTAGTTAAGTTCTTTTTTTTAAAATTATGATTGTTGTTTGTGATAGGTTGACACTAGGGGGAAAAAACGATGAATAAACTGTTTAATCAAGGTGTGATCAAGGTACGGCAGACCAAAACATCCTGGTTCAAACAACAAACAAAAAACAGAAAGTTCAAAAGAGTTCCATGAATTTGTACTTCATGGATTTCATCTATGCTTATTATTTTAACAAAGAAATCTGAAATGTTTTTCATAGTTTTTTTTTGTTAAACTATATATTATTAACTAATTGCTCTCTCTCTCTCATATATATAAGCCTACGATCGTACTGTGAAATATATATATATATTTCACAGTAGACTTTCAACGTACGATCGTAGGCAGTCATAAGCAAGAAGGTGCAGCCTGAGTGGTGACAATTCTAATTTGTTTGTTTATTTAACCAGCTATTTGGCTTTGCCAACACAAATTCTTCCGTGGAGCTGGAGACTGACAGTTAGCGATCGACAGTTGAAAGTCGTTTTAAAATCTGACTGGTACGATGTGGCCAAAAGGTGAATAAAAAAATACAAGAAGAAGCTGGTGGACAGGCCTGCAAATCTTTTAAGTTTCTCTTTATATTTCCTCGTATTCTGCTTCAGAATATCATTTCTGCTAACGTCCGTGTTCCAGGATTTTAAATCTCAAATAGTGTTAAAATGGGGAGCTATTGCACTCGGGTGTACGATCACTTGTTCAACACATTAAGTAATGCTCTTGATTAGGGGTTACAGACGGATTTGCAATTCAGTGGCAAATCGGAATGACCTAGAAACAATTATTAAGTACACAAAATGTTGTTTAAAATGACATAAGGTTATTTATTCTTCATTAAAAGTGCTTCTGTGACTAGTTTTGAATGTTGGGATGTTGCTGCTCTTCTTTTGACCCGCTCTCACCTACACTGCAACTGGCAGTTAACCATTAACCATTGTACAACACCTCGAACACTCCTGGAAAGCCGGATTACTCGGCTGGAACTAACTGTTGCATAAATGCTGATTAAGCTGTACAATATAAAACACAGTATGGTCTGATCTGGCAAAAACAATATGAATAACTCGAGCTGTTTAGATGCTATAAGCCTAGGCAGAAGTGGGGAAATGATATTTCAGAAATTTAGAATGCATGTAACACTGTTTGTGTGTGTATAGCCTCCACTATAGCCTGGCACTCCAGCCAGCGTTTACACTATCTTGTGCATTAAGTTTCTTGGGATAGGCTCAAGCCCCTGTGACCTTACACAGGATAAGCAGTATAGATAATGCATTAGACAGAGCAACTTGTTGTATGATATACATATTGTACCTCAGCATTTGGCATTTTTGTAGGTGATTTCTACGCGTGTATGTATGGCTTCTGCTCTTCTTGCTTGTACATGTAAGTGTACAATATTTATCTATAATACATGGTTTTGTACATATGTGTACGTTTTAGGGCATCTCTTTTCATCCCTCAGCCCAGACACTGTTCTCATCTGAGACATGTAATTCCAACCCATGGGTATTAAATGGAGCTAACACTGTAAACTCTTTCCTCATTGAGCATCTTATCCTCATCTGTCGATCCCTTATCCTAATCCTCCCCTTTTTGACAGCTGTGCAACATCCATCTCTGTCTCTCTGCCTTCAGTGCAGGTCTCCTTCTAGTCCTGTCAGCTTATTGCTTAAATTTGGACTACAATTGTTTATAACTGTTAAGCCGTTATAGTGCGGCAAGTGGAGCCCATAGCATCACCGGATTGTTTGTGGTGTAGTATTATGTGAAATTACAGAAATGGGAAAGAATTTAAAGAACTTGGACTGTAGACAGACAGAGTGGCTCCTGCTTTGTGTTAGAGGGCTAGACACGCTTTATGTAGATTCATGAGTGGAATGTACTGTCATAGCCCTGAAGAACTGAAAGATGACATGAGATGTGAAACCTCATCAAAAGGAAAGGCCAAGGGATTTAGTTATTGCGTCACTCCATATTTCCCTCAAAATCCTTATTTTATCCTGTGTCAGGAACGATCAGTGAGTCGGTGAATAACACAAGTGTCTGTGCAGCAGATCAGACAGAGTTCTTTAAAGGTATAAAAATGAAAACACCAAATTCAAACAAATGCAGTCTTCATAAATGCATAAATAAATAAATAAATAAACAGTGCAGCCACAGAGAATAGATATCTTCACACATATGAAGATAACAGTGTGCAGAAAGTTTAACTGTTTTCTCCCTTTCTGCAATTTTCAAAGTTAGAGATGTCCTCATACCATGTGCATTACAGTTCCCATCCTTTCCCCTCTCAAAAAAAAAAAAAAAAAAAAGGTTGATTACTGCACATGCCAAATCCACTCGGTATATTTTCATCATAATATGACAGGCAGTGATATGTCACATAACACTGTGCGTTATAATGACCATCTGTGCATCCAGGCTCCTGCAGTCTGTGGCGCCTCATCCTTTTGCCTCTGAGGTTTCACAGCAGGTTACCATCATCATATGTTCTCGGAGAGACAGAAAGGGAAAAGGATGGGCATGGCTGAGGAGTGGAATTAGGGATTGAAGCAGGAATGCTGTCATGCTAGGTGCCCTGACAGCTTGCACTGTGGTGGCTTAGCCTGATCGGGGCAGCACATTGAGGCCAGATGTGCAACAGATGAGTCCTGGAGTCAGACTCCAGCAAATGATAGGGGTCAAACATGGCTGAATTTAACCCTGATGCTGCAGTCAATCACACAGTGGGACTTGGCCAGGCTAAGGATGACAAGTGAAACCCCATAAACATGCATTAAGTACATTTTAATCAAGGGTAAAATTACATAAAACTATCGCAAAGCTGCTTTGGAGACGAGCCAGTGACTGCTTCTTGTTCTGCGCCACATGTGGTTAAGCCCATTTGAATGAAAAGCTTTGTCATGGTCATGATCAGGGAGTTGACTTCATAAGGGAAGAGAAAAGAAATGCCTCTTTTTAGTTTCATATCTCCTAGAGGAATCTAGGAGGCAGGGATAGAGTAGTGGCACCTGTGTCTATACACATACAGGAAGTACTTCATCATATCTGGCCTGAATAGTAAGACGCGGCTAAACAAACAAAACATGCTTTCCTGTCATGCATAAGCATAGCGTAATGAGTTCACCTTTTCTTTCGCTCGTGCACTTTCCCTCTGTAAGTCTCCAGGTGTGCACCTTTCCTATCTGGTTCTTATCCAACACCTTCACCTCTGGACACCTGTGTGATGACTAAAAATATCCCAAGAATGCTTATCTCTTTCAATATCTCTTCCTTCATACTATATGTTAACTGACACTGAGTAAGACATTTACCTGTGTTCTATATGTGTATATGTTTTATGAAAGGCATCCTAGCACCTGGTCCCCCCCCCCGCCAACCCCCCAAATCTGTCTCTTTCTGTATGTGTTTGTGCTGAGAGGCTCCATTGTAAGGTCTTGCTCTCTGGGTGTCCACTCTGACGCGCCACAGTCTGAGGATCAAGTTCCCTGCGCGGCTGGACTCTGCTCTCCAGTTCCCCGCTCCTGAATCCTCTGAGCACTGTGGCGTAGCGGTCACAGATCAGTGATGCGGCCATATGACAGGAAAAAAGCAGCAACGCAGAGGTCTCTCAGTAACCAGGACAGATGGCAAATTTAGTGTCCATGCCATGCTGTAGACCACAGGGAATTATAATGTTACAAGGAGAGCAGATGTTTCAGAAGCTGAGCATTTAGGCTCATGTGTGATTGTGGAGTAATTAATGGCAAATTTGTATTTTGGATTATTTAAAAATGATATATTCATACATGCATACATTCATACATGCATACATACAAGACCATGACCAGACATATCAATGCTGTGATTGCAGATCAGGGTTAGTTCACCAAGTGCTGATTTCTGAATGTTCTTTTGTTAAAGCATTAGTGTTAAATAATTTCTATGACCTTGTTTTTTTTTTTTTTGCATTATTCAAGATCTGCAAACATTCCATCTTTTTATTTTGATGTGTTATCATTTTCTGTAATTTTGTGCCCTAAATTAAAATGTTTTATTTTTGGGAGAATTTGGGAGAAATGCTGTCAGGATTGAATAACACACCTATTCATTTTACCAAAAGCGCACACCTATAAAAAATTAAACCCTGAGAAACTGTGCATTTTGCACTGGCCTCTTTTTTTTTTCCAAGCTATATAATTACTGTATACACAGTACATGTTGTACTTTATCAAGCACCCAAACTCTTTAATAAATAGCACTTTATTTGGGTGATTTATTTGAGTTCAATTGAACAGGAATTAAACTGAAAATTTGTCCACCCCTGTATAGACGTTTACATCTAACCTTCTGCTGTCACTTTATTTGGATATTTCAGTTTGTCTTTTTACATTTTCTTGAACATATATAAAGATGCTAATATTCTATTAGGAGATTTTTGCATAAAAGTCTATATGTCTGTCTGAAGAGTGTCTAAAACAGCCGGTACAAACAAAGTCATTTTGTTGCAGTTTTATTATTATTATTATTATTATTATTATTATTAATAATAATAATAATAATTGTTATTATTATTATTATTATTATTATTATTATTATTATTATTATTATTGTTATTATTATATTTTTTTCTTCCTCTTCTTCTTCTTCTTCTTCTTCTTCTTATTATTATACGAAGAAGAAGAAAAAGAATCTGTAAACATGAGGCTGAACAGAATTTTTGGGGTTGTACACCACAGTGGCAGTTCTGCTGAGAAAATGTTTTGCTTCTGGCATCGAGGTAAAATGTATAATCTAGTGTGGTGGAGGGAATGATGAGTGTGCTGAAGCTCATCATGGTCTGATCTGATGATGAGCTGGACAGCTCTCTTGTGCCGTTGTACTGGAATTCTGAGAAAGAGATTTTTTTTCTAAACATTTCTAGAAAAAAACAATTCTATTCTGAGAGTGATTTAAATGCCATCTTGATTGCTATTGTCTTGATTGTTGCAAGGACATCTGGAAATGAATAAAGTTAGTGCTTAGGACTGTCAGGTGAGGTTAGTCAGTTATAAAAGCATCTCCCAGTAGAAGCATGTACCGTAGATATGATTTACTAGCTATGAGCAGTGATGCTCTGAGCACACGTTATAACATTGTTATATGTTCATTCATGAATAACATTCATATAACATATAACAACGTTAAAACATTGATTCTCCCCACTGCAAAAAACAAATAAATAAAATAACAGGTTGAGAGAAAAATACCTATTTCTTCTTCTGTAACTGTTAGAAATGTTGTGCTCAGGTTTTTTTTTAATATACAAATAACAGCTCCTTTAACCAATGGAATAATCAGAGTTATAGTCATTTCTGACTTAGCAGTATGAAACCTTGAAGGTGAAAAGTTTGTACTTGTGTCAGATGGAGGACATGTCCTAATGTTAAACAGATAAAGTCAAATTGCTAAACATAATGCCTAGTTAGTTAAATTTATCAAGCTCTGTGAGAATCCAAAAAACAAACAGGCAGGCTTCTGCTGATCGTACCGTTACTTAATAACCTCAATTACGACTTATCTGAACTGTTTGTTTAACGCCGTTAGGAACTGTAGATATGAGCCTGAGTTTTTAATTAACACATTAAGGGTCTTCTAATTTACATACTATAAGATGTGTTTGTTCTGTGGTGCCCAAGTAAACCATGGCCCACCTGATCTAATCACTAGTGAGGGGGTCCCCTACAGTTCTACGCATTTATGTCCTATTTTCACAGCTCAAATAAGAAAATCCATTAATCCTTGGAAAATGATGCTGAAGTTAAAAAGCCAGTTGTCTCTGTGTATGTAACCAGCCATACTAACAGAGTCTTTTGCTGTTGTTTAACACAGACTCTCTTGTCTTGCTCATGTCTGTCATGTGTTCTGCATGAGTTTATATGTGAGGCAATGAAGTTAAAACTTAACAGCTCACCGAAGCGTTATAACTGGTGCCACTTCATTAAATGCCAATGATTACTGAATTCCTTGAATTAATAAACCTTATATAATTACACACAGTGGTACTGCATTTCAGAAATCTTTTGGTCCAATACCGACAATTTACATTAAACAGTATTATTACATATTCACAGTGAGAATGCAGGGAAATTAAATTCCAGACCCCACAGAATGAATGATGTCCAAATCTTATAATATAAAATATTATATATATAAATAATATAAAATTTCAGTGTGAAATAAAAGAATGAGTCACAGATTTAAAAGCTATAATTCTACAATAAATAAATATTGCAACTCGATTTATGGCACGATTAATTTCTCTTGTCAGGTGCTGAATTTCCCTTGATATTAAATGGGTTTGAGGAATTTACATTCCACAGTGAATGCCAAAGCATACTTATGGGTTCTTGTGTGCCACATTCAGGAAAACAAAATAAACCCATGGAAAACTATGAAAGGGAAACAAAAAAACTAATTAACAAACTTTTTAAAAGCCTTGAGCAGTTCAAAAACCACAGCCACATGTGTACCACCTCAGCAAGAAGTTACGTACAAAGACAAATAAATCAGTTGCCACTGAAGTGCCTTGGTAGAAACATGAAAAAAATAAAATCCCTAAAAAATACCTACTTTAAAATCCCTACTGTTTTCTCCAGTTTCACATTTATAGTCTACTAGTAAACCTCTCACCACTACCTGACCTCTAAAACTATACGTTTACAAGGCATGACTTTCAGTGATCTCTCACTAGACTTGGGTGGATGAGCGTGTGAGAGTGTGATAGACCAGCACAAGGCGTTGTTTTGAAAGCATATGGATGAAGAATAATAATATAATTTTCTTACTTTGCTTTCACATTTTAGCTCTGTGTTCATGTGTAAAACTTGCAAAGATGTGAAAGAAGAATGGAGGAACTGGTGTCAAATGTATTTGGAAACTGAGACAAATAACAAATAACTTCAAAAGAAGGGGGCTTATTGATGACCGGGTGCCCATCTGTTTTGACGATATGTCTTACTTTGCCTACACGCATGATTTTTTTTCTTTGAAATTTAAGATCATTTAACTACCTTTTAATCTAATGTTTTCATTTGTATCCATTGTTTTTAATTTATGGTTTATTTGTGGGAAGAGTGTAAATTAATCAATAGTCTCCTTCTATATAGTAGGAAGAGGGTAAAGGATTTAGGCTCATGGCTCCTCATGTCCATGTCATTCAGGAATTTCTATTAATTAAAGGAGGCTCAAGAGTAAAAAAAAAAACATAGATGCTTAATTTTTTTTATAAATACAAAATTCACAATTATGGTAAAATAAACCATTTAACCATTTATTGTATATTGGAATGAAGATGGTAAAGTGCACTTTTATTTCCAGAAATCATACCCAATTGAAATCAGTAGGTGAAAGACTAGACTCTTGTAGAGACTAAAAATTCATAAATCGTAATAACTGGTGTTCATTTACAGTGACATCTCATTTACAAATTAATTTCTAAGTCTATTCCTTTGTTCTGGCACCCTGTCCTTATAACCTCAAAGGAAGAACTTCATGACACAGAGAACGTGAGCAATAACAATTAATAAAGTTAGAACCATCTCCTATTGTTCCTGTTCCTCAGGATCATTTAGTTGAATTTATTTATGAAGCATGACACACTGATCATACAAACAAACAAACCATGGATCAACATATTTAAATTAGGAGCAGAATTTCCACTAAAGATAAATAGAGAAAATGTATATAGATTACAAAAAAAAAAAAACACTCATACAGTAAATTGTCTAAACTTACTCTTACTCTTAAAATAATTTTATGTCACTTTTTTTTCAATGTATTAATTAATAAACTTATTTTCTAAGTCTTTGTTTAGTGTTTTCTAATCACATTCTGTTACTGTGTGAGTGTGGGTGTGTGTGTGTGTGTGTGAGAGAGAGCGAGAGTTAAGTAAAGGTTAAGAATGCACATTTTCTACAGAAACAATGCAAGTTGCAACCAGTAATATTAAAATGGTCAAATGACTGATGTGAGCTAACAGTTGTCAAAACATACCATTGTGCTTTGATAGAATCCATACATTAGACATTTTTGTGCACTTGTTTAAATGCTGTCCATACGGCTTGCTGGAACGTCCAAACGCAGTCAACTATTCTTTTTTATTCCAAACCTTAACTTTAGCTCCTTATTGCAGATATTTGTTGAGTTAGGTGGAGTGGATGAGTTTGGAGTCTGGGACAGGTTAGAAGTGCAGAAGAGTTGAGTCTACATCTACATCTACATCTAGGCATTTGGCAGACGCCCTTATCCAGAGCGACTTACATTTTTACCTCATTATACATCTAGCAGTTGGGGTTAAGGGCCTTGCTCAAGGGGCCAACAGGGACAACTTGGTGGTAGTGGTGGGACTTGAACCTGGGACCTTCCGAACCGTAGTCCAATGCCTTAACCACTGAGTCTGGACACACTTTGTTCCAAACTGGCACTCTGGAGACTCACCTGAGTCTAACACTGATCAGCTAACTTCAACTCAGTTTCACGTAGTCTATAAAGAAAAATTGGATACGTATTCGGTTAGATTTATAGCCTAAAGCCCAGAAAAAAAAACTTGCAGTCACCTTGTGCGTTTGCACCTTGCTGATTGACGTGCCTTGAATGAGAGCCTCTGGCTGAGGCGCATTCTTACAGTAATGAAGTGAACCCCCTGCGCTGCTAATGAATGGGTACGGAGCGGTCACCTACAGAGTCTAATTAACGCCCTCTGAGCAAAGAATGTAAAAGGATTAAACTCCACCACCACCAGCACCAGCAGCACCACCGCCCCCTCCCCATGCGCAGGCGAGTGTGCTTTAGCCAAACACAAAGGCATGGACTGACTCAGTCTGTAGATCCTCAGGCCCATAATCCTGCAGTCTCTCCCAGAAATGAATTGACATGGTAAACGCGTGGGGCTGCGTGTAAACGGCGACCCGAGGCTGCGCACACAGCTTTCGGAGTGCACGGGTTTATTGCATTGTTTTCAGCCCTCCTCCTGCCTTAAACCGGATTAATGCATCTTGGGTTTCCTGTGGTGTGTTACTGTCTGAGCCCTGAGCTGAGCTGTGCGAATGGAGGAGGACGTCGGAAATATTAACCTAGACGTACTCCCATGACTCTTAGCCGTTTATTTTCCTTCGCAAAAGGGGGCTTATTATAAGTGGGTGTGGCTTGTTGCCTAAGCGACCAGTTACAGTGTCGCTACAGTCCTAATCTGTGCGTGAATTGTTTTTGGTGAATAATAGTTTGATGTTGACTCCATGCCGCAGAGTGTAATGAGGAAAACATGGGTTGTGAAGTTAGTTTGAGTATTGAACATTAAAAACAGGGACTTGAACTGCACTCATATTCTAACACTTCTAACACATGTTTTTGCCACCATTTGTTGCCAAATCATCTAAAAGACCAAAATCTACAGTTAATTTTGTAACATGTAATTATGCCTAATCTATCATTACTGCTCTACACATTACTCGTATATAGAAGGAAACATGATTAGTCCTAAAGCTTTCTTGGAGCGCTATTCTAATGCGAGCTGATAACAACACTGCATCATTAATCATGCACATAGTTCCATTAGCAAAACTAACATTCTCACACAGGGTTGTTCACATATGTAAAAGCACATAAAAGAAAACTACTGCTAACCTACTACTACTACTACTATAATAATAATAATAATAATAATAATAATAATAATAATAGTGTTATTGTCCCCAGAAGATGGAGTTAAACTAAATTCCCCAGCCTTCTTCCAATGAGCTAGGCTAATATGTACACGTTTATTTCACACACGCTTTTCTGTCACTTCAGAAGACACCTTTATAAAAAAAAAAAAAAAAAAAGCTTGAAATCTCCTTAGCAAGTTTCGAATGCAAAAATAAATAACTAAATAAAATATATGATATGCTATGCCATGGTAAGAAATTATATATGATGTTTTCGAAGTAATGCTCCTAAGTGAAACTATAACTGCATGACAGATTGTGAGCAACAGACATTTTCTGAGCTGCCGAATTTTCAACTCGTCTCGTCTGAACTACCATCAGTTATGTGAGTGATGTTAATGGAGGTTATAAATAATAGCAGGGCCATGTGCCACCCCGCTGACCGGCGGCCGCTGCGCTCCGTTTCCCTCCTCGCTGCTTTGGGTAATTAGTCGCTAACAGCGCAGTAATGCGGGGCTGATGGATGACCGCGTCACTGCTCTTCAGCTCTGACTCCTCTGTTATAGCGCCTCTCTAACTCCTCATTATACGCACACAGGAACCACGCGCACACACGACCATAGGAGGGAAAGTGCTCTTATTTTAAGAAATTTATCTATCTCACATTTTAAGAAATCTATCGATCTATCTATGATACAGTTATAAAGTTATTTGTGCTCCAGCAAAAAAAAAAAAAATTAATCTGAATGCCATTATTTCTCTCTCTCTCTCTCTCTCTCTGCCTCGTGTCTGTTTTTAATTTAGACTTTCACTTCTCCGACCCCAGAGACATAATTATACACATTTTTCCCCTTTCTTTCCAAACGGCAAAAAAAAAAAAAAAGCCTCACAAAACTTCAGTCCAAAACGGAATGAACTATTAATTTAGACTAGCAGTCCTAGCCCTAATGCAGTCCAAGGATCAGTCGGGGAAAAATGACTTTGGGGAGCTGGGTATATCACAGGTCAATCACAATGATTGTTTTAATAGAGCAATTCAGATATGCTATTAAAATGCTATCAAATATCACTATAGTGAGCTTGGGGTATACATGTAAAACGTGAAATCATCTCTCAGTTGAATCATAAAACAAATGTAGGCTATAAGTGTGGAACAGCCAAAGACTTATCACCTTCATTGACTGATAGTGTGTGCGTGTATATGTGTGTGTGTGTGTTTAAGCCACTTCTTCAGTACCAGGGCTCGTTTTAGAAATCTGCGGATCCGCCCCCTCGCTCTGGCGTTGCCTGGCTGGAAGGCAGAAATGCACGCTGGGAAGCGTAGTCCGGCGGGGTTGCTATCTATAAAAGGTCTTACTGGTGTGCAAACAGCGGGCAAAAACTACAGCGTTCGGCGCGCGCGCCGGAGTCAGCTGTCAGTCACGCTGACGTCATGTGTGTTTGGGTCGCACCTTGGCGGCGCGCGGGCTCGCCGTTAGCTGGACGGGACGCGTGAGCGGAGAACCCTCGACGCCGCGGGGTCTCGAGCGCGCGCCGATGAGCCAAGTGTCACAGCGATCAGTCCTAAAATGGGGGTGGATCTTAAATCATAACTGCGAGATGGAGACGCGCGCGCGTATATAGCCTGCGCACGGTATCACCCGCGAATGCAGAGAGCCGCGTCTTAAGTGTTTCTGTTCGCTTTCCATATCGACACAATTGAGCACCGAGCGGCGAGGCTGCCTCGAGCTGCGAGGCTGCTAGGCGGAGGCAAGCCGAGCTATTTTCTGCTCGTCATAATAATCACGAACAAGATGAAGCGGCGGAAAGCGGTGCTGGCCGCGGCGTTTTGCTTCTCCTTTTGTCTCGGCACGCTGATGAACGTGCTGCTTGTGCCCGGCTTCGATCCGCACCACAGCCACGCCGCGGCACGACAGCGCTCTTTCACAGCAACGCGTTCGCCTCGGCTTCACGTCGGAGAGCACCCGGCGCCTGTAACCGCAGCGAGCCCGGAGTCCAGCAGCGCGGCGGCGCTCGGCGACCTGCGCTTGCAGATCCGAGGCAGACTCGGAGAGGTGCTCCGGTACCAGACCGCGGACGAAGACGACGCCGCTCGACCGCTCGAACGCAGACGCCTGATGGATCTCGAGCGCGCGGAGAGGACCGGGCGCGCGGATCGCGTGCGCGGTACCGGGGCCGGGCGGCGGGCTGACGCACGCGCGTCCGGCGCGGCGCTCGGGTGCGCGGCGCTGGAGAGAGCCAGCGGTGTGCAGTTTGTGGGCTCGGGCTACACCAAAGCCGTGCACCGAGCGGAGCTGAACGCCAGCGTCTCCGTGGCTCTCAAATCCGTGGATCTCAACGGTCACGACATGGAGAGCTGCGTGAAAAGGTACAACTCAGCTGAGGACTGTTACCGACTCGCTTCGTTCAAGATCATCAAGGAGATGACACTGATGGAGAGGCTGCAGCATCCCAACATCCTTAAGGTAATCTTTCTTAACAACAACAACAACAACACTACAATACAGAGAGTTACACAACTCAGAAACAACCAAGCTGACTTAAATCGAAATAAATATTTTTATTCAGTTAAATAAAATCACAAGTTGCATTTTTGTTTGTTTTTGTTTTAATATAATCGGTTAAATCATGGCATTTTTATTCAAATAACCAATTTAGGCTGCGTTCATTGAGTTATAAATCACTCAGTTTTCAGCTCTTTTCCTGAATAAGCATCGGAGGTGTGAATGTTTACGCACCGCGTGAGAAAATGAGCACACAGGTTTACTCTAACACTTCAGCTAAATGTGTGTATTCAGCTCCACAATGCCATTTGCTTATTTATTAGCATTAGAGCTGAGGGTGAGGCTTCTTTGGACGGGTTTGGTGATTAAATGGTTCCTTACGCAGATATTTGGAGACATTTAGGCCTTTGGAATAAGAGCGTTATCACAAAACTCAAGCCTGTGTGCTCGACTTGCGAACAAACGAAATGTGAATAAATTAGCTTTAGTCATTTGTAATCTAGCGAACTCTAAGGAGTTTAGAAGGCTGTTTTTAGCTGTTTTTCAATGATGGGACGTTCAGTGTTTTATCACATATCCTACACGCACACATCTGGAACGCCTGGAATAGATCTAGTGGCATATGGGGGGGAAAAAAACATCTAATCATTTTGTAGAGATTTGTTTCCTCAGTCACACTGAAGGCCGATATCGCCGTTACGGTTAATATCAGTCATTCCTCCTAACTGAAAGAACTGGACGCACGGGTTTGGCCCCAGACCGTTGAGCTGGTGGTCTGAGTGTTTTTGTTCCTCGCTTTATCCCAGTGTGTGTTTTGGATACTGATTTGGCTTTGGGGCAGTGAGGCGTTTCGTTTCTCGGTAAAAGTTAATTAGGGACACTTAAACAAAATGTGATTAAGTTGCAGCGTGCGTGCGGGTGTGCGTGAACGCCTGTGCCAAATTCAATCCTACAGGAATGATTTGCACACAAATCAACAGCGGATAAATTAATGCAGCACGAAATTAGTTCATTCAACACCGGGGATTTTTTTTTCCTTTCTTCTGAAGGTGCACAGACTGGCAGAGTTTAAAGTTCTGCGCCTCGTCGCCTCAGCACGAGCAGGAAATCCCCAGACAAAAGAAAGTCCAGCTAAATTCAAATAGGTTTTCGACTGCAGAGTTATGAAAAGCAGCACATAAAGATTTTTACAACTTTGAATTAAATGAGACATTCTCAGTATTTTTGTTTGTATACATTTGCCTTTTCCATCAAATCAGTTTAGATTCACATTGATGTGGTTCAGGCACAATCAGGAGATTTACATGCTTCTATTTGGCAGACTACTTTTTTTTTTAATTTTCATGACATATTAAAATCAGCAACTAGTGTAAAAATTAAAATCTTTGTATTATTTACATGTCCTGTTGTTGCTTTAATGGCAGTGCATGCTCAAGCTGGCATGTTCTGGCAGAAGTGTATTGTGCAAATTCTTATAATCCATATCAGAACAAATAAAGAGTGTCATGTGAGCACATACTCCACTGAAATATATTATACATGAGGAAAATCTAACCTTTTATACAAAGCAGCAGACATGGACAAAATCACATATTTGCTTGGATTTAAATAAGAATCTAGAACTAGCACATAATCTAGAATTTTTAATGATCAAGATACTGAACATTTTTTTGTTCTAAATATTTAAAAACATTTATTTCCCATTTAAATGATAAAAGGATGAATGGAATTTTGTATGAGATATGTTTCTAAAAGACGCAGTCCAGCGATTCTTATTTGCTGTGGGCAGTATAACTACACTAAGCAACTTTTCTGATCACATTTTCTGCTTACCAGCTGCAGCCTAAATAGCCAGAATTACCTGCACTGACCGAACATGTTAACATGCTGAATTTCCCTTTACAGTCTAGAATTAACACCTAGTGTAGAATTAACACCTACGGTGTAGAATTAACGCCTCTGCTAACTGATTCAACGCCTACGGTGCTAAATTGACACCTCTGTTAAGTCAATTAACTCTTGTGGTTTAAAATCTGCTTTAAAGCTGAGCTACACCCCAGAATTGCAAATTCAGCAGTTTGGATTTTGCTGTGTTTTAGTGTTTTTTTATTTATTTATTTAGTTGAGGTCATGACACAAATATCTGTATTATAAAGAAGGCGTGGTGAGTATTAGTGATAGTCTGAAGCTCTGTTCGTGCCACAGGCTATTTTCCTTTCTTTGAATTCGTTTTTAACGGATACGCACTGTTTATAGCTTTACATTTGTTTTGTAACCCAAGGGTTTTGTTTGAATTGATAATGATTACGTGGATAAGACATGCTTTTAGCTGAAACGTTAACTGTTAGTCACACTTTCTTTTTTCCCCCTTTTTTTTCAATATGTGGATGAACCAGTCGAATGTGAAACGGTTTAGTCAACTGTAACTCTTTTATTCCTGTTTTTGATCAGTTAATAAATATCATGTTTCAAAAACGGTATTTTATTCATTAGATTTGGAGTGAGACTGTAAAACATTTTAGATACTTTACAACATGCTTTTACATTTGCCCATTTTGTCTGAGATAGTCCTTATGTCTCTGCTAATCACACACTGACACACACACACACACACTCAGTGGCAGAACTGTTGCAAATTATTGACTAGCAAACCGGAATGCATCCAAGCAATAAATTGTTAGATTTATCTTCAGTAAGTACTCGTGCTGAATTCCGTGCCACGTCTCTGCGCTGCAACTGTGTGCTTCTGAGCAGAGCAGCGCCTGTGGCTGCTGACACATCAGCTAAATACGCCAGAAATCTTTTTTTAATAACACATTTAAAATCATAAGCATTTGATTTAAGAGACACCTTCATAATATAAGGATTAAGATTAAAGTATTATCATCTATATTTAAGTATTAAAATACAGCACTGGATTTATGTTTCCTGAGCTAAAGCCTAACTTCACCAATCTAAGGCTCAAAGTGTTACTTTTCGTTTTTCTTTGGCAGGAGCACGTTAGACAGAATTTTGCAGTCCGAGAGGTCAGAGGTGAGATCTGATATGATGGCTTGATTAAAACCAGGCCGGGGGTTCAGTAGGAGTGCACAGAACGGGGTTCTGCTCTGAACTGGACCTTATCTTTGTATGAAATGGTTAGAACAAAGTATCCTGGTGTCTACACCTCTAATGCACATCCTGAAGTCAAGTTGCTCTGAGTTTTCTGCTTCTGATGGAAGTGTACACCTGATGTATAAATAGGTTTATGTAGCACTGGTGTGGGTTGCATGCATGGGGGTGGGGGCTGGGGGTTAATGGGGATAGTAATCGGGGGTGATTACGCCTCTGGCAGAGCTGAGTGACTCTCGTGCCCTCTGCCATGTTTGTGGGAGTGTGAACAAGACGGATCGCTGATGGAGATAATGCTAGAGACAGGCTGAGTGTGCTCAGAGAAACTTTATGTGCGTCGGGTCTCTCGTCCTGTGAGACAGGTAATCATTAAGCAGCTAGTGTTAATGTGAAAGCTAGATGTCCTGTACACAGAGACCCCCAGGGTTGTTTTCTGCAGGGAAAAGGACGTGAGAGGGGCCAAAGCCTCAGCCCGAGCTCTCTCTGTAATTAAACACGGGTTAACACTTTAACCTCTCACTTCCACAGGAAGGAAGTTTAAAAAAGAAAAAAGAGAAAAGCCTAAAAAATTCCAGGCATAGTGCGATTTGTATTGTAATTCTATGTCTTTTGATCACAGGCACAAAGTATTGATTTCCATTCATTTCTGCACTGTTTGCTTATGTAACAAATTGAGCAGTGCTCTGGCACAGGGATTTAATAAAAATTTATTAAATTGTAATGGTTATAATAATAATAATAATAAAGAATAAGAACAACAACAATAAAAGTACTTGTTAGGTGTCTCCAACAGAAAAAAAAAGATTGCTTGTTAAAGTAAATAAGTATTTCTTTATTTTGCCATTATAAAGTTGTTATTACTTTTATAACTATATCACATGTCTTTGCCTTGATGCCAAACCTGAAAAATTAAGATCTGGCCACCAAAGATTTGTATGAAATTCAATGAAGCCTTTGTTTAAAAAAATGTAGTCATATTTCAATTATATTAATGTTAAATCTTTGTATAAAAATGAAATGTTACATACAATTGGCACGCATAAAAGACAGAAAGCGCTCCAACTGCTACGTCTAAGTTTAATTCCTGTACATGATATCTCTATCATCTATTTAATCACAGCAACTTTTTTTATTTTGAAAAAGAAAAAAAAACTCACTGTCATAATAATTTGAAACCAGCTCTTTAAAAATCTTAGACATTTAAAAAAAAAAAGATTTTTGGCCCTAAATATTCTTTCTTTCTTCACATGGCAGATCAAACAGGATTTATTTTTTTTGTATCTGATTGTATACACATTGCGTCCACTCATTGCGACCGTTCATTATTCATCACGGCTTTATGGCGTTGCTCTTTGCTTAGTTTAATCCTGACGGATCACTGTTGCTGTTTATTCTGACGAGTACAGCACAAGGAAATTGATATAAAAACATGGCATCCAACATGATTTCACTATGGAATATATCTTACACACGTTACGTTTTTCAGCGCTTAGTTTGCTTTAGGCCAGGGCTCTCTTCTCCCCTAGCCTGGCTTCATTTTGTTTTCACCGATTTAATTTCCAAATTGATTGCACACTGAGTTTTGATGATCAATAATAACAATTAATAATATGAATACAATAATAATAATAATAATAATAAACATCATCATCATCACCACAAAAACTGCACTTCCAGCAATTTATTTAAATGTAATTTAGAAAAAAAATATGGTACACTATAAATGATATTTAAGTTGCCAGTCTTAACAAAGGCAAATCTCCCGACTTATAACCCCAAAGACTCTCATCAATGTTAAAATAATCATTCCACTATAAGCACAGATGCCCTGAGTACATCACTGTCGATAATTAAACCTCCTGGAATTCCTGAATGAAAGTGTTTACTCGGCGAGAGCTCTCCTCAGGACGGGCCTGAATTCCTGTTAGGCGTGATGGTCGTGTCCAGCTCTGTGTCTCCGCGCCACACTGTTTGTTTGAGCAGACCTTCTGGCTACAGAGGTAGCTTGAAGCGAAGGTTGATTTCTATCTCTCGCTTTCCTGCACTCTGTCTGGCTCTTAAAGATCCTTATTATTTTTAGCGGTTCAGTTCACAGCTCCAGATTCCAAAGAGAGAGAGAGAGAGAAGGGGGTGGGGGGGTGGGGGGATTGCTGTGCAAATATTTATAGGTGAAGAGATTTCATTGAGATGCTGTCATCATCACAGCTTCAGCGTTGCTGGATTTTATTTAGTGCCGTTTCTTGAGGACTTCTCCTTAGGGAGTTGCTTACTAATTAGAAAATCTTGCTGAATCTGGATGTAAAGGAGAGGCAGAGGGAAAGCGTGGTGTGTTTATGCTCGTATTTAATCCTTTTGCAAGCACTTGCATGCTTAAGCAAATACATTTTTAATGATTTTTTTTTTTTAAAAACCTCTTTATTTAAAAGCACCGTAAGTCAGCGATATGTAAAGTTTAGTTTTCCAGTGAGACAGAACTGACTCAAAGGTTTTTCCAGCAGCGTCCCATCCAAATTCTGATGAAAATAGGGCACTAAATTATACCCTCACACCCACCCGCTCGCACACACTCCCTCTCGCTCTCTCACACACATTTAACACAGGCTTGAATCTCATCCGAGCTATAATTCACCACCCACACGAGTCATGCGATTAGGATCACGTTCGCGTCTCTGAGCCTCTCTTGTTCGAGTGGACAGTTGCTCGTTCACTGACCCAGAGCCGTCCACACCTGGCTACCATTGGCCTGTCCCATTACACAAACATCACCATCCCTGTGGACGTTTTGATGCGCTGCCAGTGTGCCCTCGTTAAAAAAAATAAAATTAAAAAAAAAAAAGCGTGGCAGAGGCAGACGTGTCCGTGTTTGCACGTGCACCGAGCCTGTCAGACCAAGTGTGCATTTACGAATTAATAACACTTCATACAGAAATGCTTTTGTACAGGCCTTAGAGCGCGCTGGCATACACTCAGGCGGTGGGGTAGATAGATGCTTGTAGATAGAGTTTGGCTTCTCACCGTTGCTTTAGACGAAGTGAGCGTCTTGTGTACTCTGTACTGTCTATGGTTTTCAGCATTAGCACTTGTACGTGAGGATGAATGCGACTACTGTATCGATTATTCAGCAACAAGACACTTTCTGGCTGCGCACGGTGGAAAGTGAGATACAGAAGACTGGAAAAAGAAAAAAAGAAAAAAACGACAAAGTTGATTTAACGTGTTGCAACTTTTGCCCATTCGGTTAAATGAGGAAATGTCATAACACGTACAATGATCGTAGGTGCTTTTCCAGCCTAGTGTCACACAGAATTTACAGCACGTTTAACAACTGTGAGTGTGATCATGTTTGATTTCTCCCAAATGTACTTGCGAGAAAGGCGGCAAGCTCCGACCCTGCATGTTTATAATTTTCCCTACCCTGGATTTCTCATGCATCTGCAACTGTAAGATGCTCCTTTTGCTTCTTCAGCACTAATGCATTATGGATAAAAAGAAAACTTAATAGTAAATACATAGAATTTTTTTTTATCAAGAACAAATTGCATGAAGCACTGCATAATATTGTACTGTTTAAGCATGAGTAACTTGCAAATTCATATATTAATTTTAATTAATAAGCATGTAATAAAGTTACTCATGCTTAAACATATATATATATAAAGATATATATATCAATCTTTGTGAAAAAAAAGGTTTATATTTATTTTCCAAGTAGAGTATCTTTTTGAGATTTCCTTACAGAATCTTAAAACACTATTTTAACAATGTAGAACAGAAATAGAGGACATTTGTTTTCTGCATTTTCTTTCCATTTAATGCTGCTGATTTCACCCCTGTAACAGCTAACGGTGCAAACTGGATTAGACCCGTGACCGGGCCTTTAAGGATTTTCTGGACCAAGAATGTAAATTGGTTTAAAACCAGGACTTAGCTTTTGCGTGCAAAAGTAAAAGTGTCTTACATGCTTATTAGGGTGTCCCTGGAGAGTTGGAAACAAACACACAAAAATGGATTTTAAGGTGTATTCTCTTACAATGCTTAAATCTAGGATAATAAATAAATATTGCGTTTTAATTCACTCTTGTTAAAAAAATGTTTTTAAAAAAGGATACAAAGCAGGACTGGAGAAATGCAATTACACTTAAAGTAAACTGACAGGACAGACGGGTTGACCTTTGCCCTGAGTTCAGACAAAATGGCACCATGTGGTCGAGCAGACAGCCACGGGTCCTTCACGTTATCTTCCTTCCACACGACTGTGGAGTCCCAGCAGCCGAGGAGTCTGCCATATACACACTCTCACTCACACACACACACACACACACACACACACACACACACACACACACACACACACTCAC
>QMIH01000142.1:568725-595005 GCA_003987875.1 Clarias batrachus
GTGTGTGTGTGTATGTGCGTGTGTGTATGTGCGTGTGTGTGTGTGTGTATGTGTGTGTATGTGTGTGTGTGTGTGTGTGTGTGTGTGTGCGCGTGTGTATGTGTGCGTGTGCGTGTGCGTGTGTGTGTGCGATTGCCTGTGTAAAAGAGAGCGTACGCGGGTACCTCAGTAAAGGTTCAGTGCTGACAGATGTTCTCCTGATCAAACAGTCCTCTGGCTGCCGTTGCCGCCTCCTCCCCGCACACCTCTTTCATCACTTGTTCGCTCCTTGTGCTCCGCCCCTCCTCTCCTCCCCCTCAGCAGCACACTGCCACTTCATTAAAGCGTGGCCTGAAAGGAGCACATCAGCACGTCTATCCCTAATCTCTATTGAACAGCCTCAAGCTGACCACTCGTGAATTCCTCCTCCCCCCTCGCCTCTCCTTACTGTCTCTCACTCTCTGCCTCATTTGTCTTCCTGAGCATGCTTGATTGTCTCTTCGCTTTCACTCTTCCTCTGTTTCTCTGCAGTACGTCTCCATCCATCTTCATCCCCTTTGTTTCTCTCCTTTCGCGTTCTTGATTAGCTCATGCATGTCTCACTCCCACATTGTACTCATTCACTTGCATCCAGTGTTTCATTTGTATGGAATGTTCCCATGCAGTGGATGTCCTCACTGACAATCCTATTCTCGTTTGTCTTTTTTTTTTTTTCCTCCCTCCCCAGGCCACCAGCTTGTGCTCTTCAAGGCGGGTTTGTCCACCATGGCTCCAGATAAAGGAAAGCTAGCATATGTTCGCCAGGACAGCTGAGACAGAGACCAGAGCTACGGTCTCGTTGTGTTCTCACGCCGCGATTGTAACGAGGACGGTCGGGTCGAGTCACCCTCGCGGCTCTCCGTCCATCTAGACACTTTGAAACATTATTTATTCTATATATCACGAGGACCCTGAACACATCGAGACCCGATTAAGTGCAATGCAGCGGATCGCTTGGCTGAGATCAGGACTTTATTGTGAATGTTGAACCATCGGTTCTACCTGGTTAGGTCCCGGACCTTCTCAATGCTCAAGACACGCAGCAATCAGGGAGCTTTTCTTCCACTTATTCGTTTCCCCAAATCACAAATTCTTCTGTCCTTTTTTTTTTTTACTTCATATCACGTCAGGTGTCACGTTCAGGACTCAGGTATGTCTAATCTCCTCAGTTGGTTCCCTCTCGCAGATGGACACAGGGTCTTTCCTTTCGTTCTGAGCTTTAAAGAACCGTAATTCTCCTCTTTCACGTCAAATCCTTCGTGTTGGTTCATATGACGTGAAGCGATGGTTAAGCATACAGTCATATTTTCAAGCAGGTATTCTGATGGTGCAGGAGCGACGAGTTAACTGTAAAATGAAGAAAGTTTAAATGTGTGTATTTTTTTTTTATTTTTGTGACCATGACATTACGGTTGTGTGCGCGCGCGTTGGCAAAGTGTCATGATCAGATGGGAAAATGAATCGCAGCTGTGTTTGTCCTACACGGAGAAGATCCAAATGCACACCTGCACTCTGTGTGACTCCTTGTTCATTACAAGGTGATCCCCCCCTCCCCCCCACCCCCCTTCTCAACCTTTATGAATTTCCCAAGGAAATGTGAAGCCAAACTTTTACTCGTCATGTGAAGGACTAAATGAGTCTTTGCTTTCAGGGAAAGCAATTCAAATGAAGCTGAACAATGTAGTGTATATAATGACAATTGTGATAAAAGCAATATTTTTGTATTAAAAAAAATTATGGAAGTCTTAAGGCTCAAAGTGGTGTCTTGAGTTTTTTTTTGTTTTTTTTTGTTTTGTTTTCTTCTTCACAGTATTATGTTGTCTTCGGACTTATTCTTCAGACTGGAAAACAGAGTAAGTATGCGTGTGTGAGAACAAACACAATTTTATAATCTTGGACGGCTTTGGAAAGGGAAGGTTAAGGGCTGGGAGGGCTGGGAGGGCTGGCACGGGCGTGCCGTGCATCTGGCCTGGCACGGGGTCAGTGCCTGAAAAAAAAAAAAAAAAATCATAAACACGTGGTGCTGTGCGGTGCCAATCCCAGTCCTGGCTGGAGCACGCCGGGAAAAGAAACAGAGAACAGTCACGATTAAGTGTGTGAAGGTCACTGGGCAGTATGTGTGTGTTCGGCTGATTATTTTGTGTGTGTGTGTGTGTGTGTGTGTGTGTGTGGGTCACAGGCAAAAAGACTGAACTGAAAAAGACTGAAAGTAAATCTCCTTCTGCCCATGGCTATGCGACAGTGTTCTAGAGAAACATTACACGCAGTGAATGACCTCTGACCCGATGCCCTTGTGGCCTTTACCCACGGCAGCACGGATGTTCATAAAGCTGTGTGCTTACTTTCTTTTGTCTGAGGCCATAAAGCTTTTTTTTTTTTCCCCTTCCAGCTTTCTAAGCACATATAAAAACTGCAGTTAGAAACAACATTTCTGTCTATTTTGAGACCGACCCGCACAGGCTCCGCCCACAGGTCCAATCCAACACATCTTTGCAGAGCAGAGCAGGTATGGCCGAACTCGCCATCGGCCCTTTGTCCTGCCAGCGAAGTCCTTTGACCTTCCATCATGGTTTCAGCAGCAGCTGTGCTCCATATGTACTCCATTTCTACTTATACTCTCTCTCTCTCTCTCTCCTTCCTCTCTCACATACACATACACACACACTCGGTTCCAGACGCACCAGTGTGTACATTGACCAGCATGCATGTCTGAAAGAAAGATTTGAGAAAAACAGAATGAGAGAAGGTACCATCTGTGTTTTATTGTCCTGAGGGGATTAGGACTTTTCCTGAGGTACAGCTCCAGGCGCAGGGAGACGGCGAGCGAGACGAGAGAGAGAGAGAGAGAGAAGAAAGGCAACCAGGGTCAGCCATAAGGGTCTCTAATGAGAGACAGACCCACAGCTAAGGAGTCACCTCAACCGATTAACCATTCTGCCCCTCTCTGACACACACACACACACACACCACCTGTTTTATGCTCCACTGGATTTGCTTTTGTTTCACTTAAACAAAGTAATGACTTAGTAAACATTAATCAAGCAATTTTTTTCTCTCTTTCTTTTTTTTTTTTTTAACCTCAGCACTGTATGAAGGTTACGGTTCTAGGAACGGCCTCCCAGAATGTTCAATCTGACAGGTTTACCAGATGTTCTGGGAACACTTTTACGTAGTGCATAGTCTAATTTGAGCTAAGAATGATAACATGAGTACTGTAGCATTCTATAATAAAACTATTATTCTATTCTAAAATAATTCTATTATAAAACGATTCTACGTCTTGATCTGTGTAAAAATCCCAGATGTTTGTCCACTCTCTACGCATTTTTGAAGCATCTCATAGACATCTGATAGGATGCCCATTTTAAGGCATTACTGTAATATTGCTATCGTCAGGCTTACAGGGCTTAAGTTCTGCTGGTTCTACACACATACACACACACACACACACACACACACACACTAGAGGTATGCTACAGTGCCACTGCCTGTAACAATATACATTTAGTGCTCCAAATCTTTAGCTTTAAACCTAAAGTGGGCGTGGCCTAAATGACTTTTCCCGACTGGGGTTGCATCAGGGGGCATCCAGCATAAAACCTTTAAGAAATCAAATATCCGTGATGTATGATTCACTGTGGTGATGCCTAAAGCGAGCCGCTGAAAGAACAACAGACACCGTATCTACACAGCGGTGGTCTTTTTGTATCAGTCCAAGCCATTTTCCTATTTAGTTGTTTCAGTTTCCCAAAACATATACAATCTAATGGCTTAATTTAAACCAGCAAAACTCTAACCAGGCACTTACTAAGGATAACCAAACACTGTACATGCATTCATGGTACGAAAGTAAAAACTCCCTGCTGCCTTGATCTTCTTGTTGCAACTCTACTCTCAACCAGATGCAATGTGTAATTTCTGGCAATGTTTCATTAAAAAATGAATGCGACTGTTCAGAATACATTTGTGGCACAATGGGCGTGGTCAAGCATCAAATTCACACAAATACTTCATGGACTTGGTTTCCACTTGCCAGTCTTGGAAACCAAGACCATCAGGCTACTCCAATCACTGTTAAACTTCTCGATTCCTCCCAAGTTGGGCCTTCAGCTCATCATGACCCACATTTTTTTACTCGGAGTAAGTGTAATTACACACGCATAATTAAGCACGGATGAGTATATGAGGTTTGCGCAACCTGGTCGAGACGATATGGAAAGTTCCTCTTGCAACCTGGCAACCCGTGTGTGTGCTCTCTCTCTCTCTCTCTCTTTTTTTTATATGGTGAGTGATGAATTGGATCGCACTTTTTAGCCTCTCCACCTTTGGAAGTCATATTTAGTGGTTATTATACTCCTGAGCCCAATGACATGGATTCAGGTGTGCCACCATCACTCACTCACTCACTCATCATCTATACTGCTTTATCCTGTAGGGTCACGGGGGCCTGGAGCCTATTACAGGAGACTTGGGACACAAGGTGCCAATGCACACTCACACACTACGGGCAATTTGGGAACGGCAATTAACCTGACCTACATGACTTTGGACTGTGGGAGGAAACCAGAGTACCCGGAGGAAACCCACCAAGCATGGGGAGAACATGCAAAACATGCCATAACATTTTTTTATTCATTTTAAATGACTTATATTATTTGGTTTTTGGTAACATCCCAAACACACACACACGCACAGACACAGACACAGAGAGATTAATATAGTTGCATACTCTTGTGCCAGTCTCTGTCGGTTTTCAACTACTCAGCACACACTCCACACAGGCCTCACTTATCTTCAGCACTGGAACATAGCGGGCCTGCTTGACTGTGCTGGCACCTACAGCAGCATTCCAGGAGATCCTCCCCACCGATGAATGCAGGGCTTTAGAGGAGGAGCTCACATGAGTAAGATACAACCAAGAACATCTGCGGTAAGGAAAAAGGCAAGTAAATGTTTTGTGTGTCAGCATTCATTATTATTTATGAAGTGCAGAGTTTTGCTCCGATGCGAGGGTTTAAATTCGAGCTGTTCTTACTGTGCTGAGTGGAGACATGACAGTAAAGTGGGTCAGACTGAGGAGAGCAGGGCATCACATCACATCACGAGAGAGAGAGAGAGAGCTTTTCACAATGAGCTCCTGTTATCTGAGGACAGATAGAGGTTTGAAGGGTGAGCCCTGACAGCACTACCTCTGTCTCTCTCTCACACACACATACACACACTGATAGGTTGAGCAATTTAGGCTAAAAGTCTTTGGCCTTTGATCATGTGCTGTCTGCACCCAGAAGGCGCCCGGCTGAAGAGGCTACAGAATGTATAGCAAAGCGAGTGTGAAGCGCAGAAGAATGGTGGCTCAGATCCATCTCGCTTTCTCTCTCCCTTACTCTCCATCACTATCCCTATCTCTGAGGTTGTCCAAAGGTCAGCTGGCTTGCTACCAGATCCTCTGGACTCGTTCTCTCCTTCTAGAGAAGATTGAGACAAACAGGAAGACGGAAAGAGAGAATCCGAGCAAGACATTGCGGACGGAAGGCAAAGATAGACGCAAATACAGTTCATGGAATTTGACAGTGTTCATTATGAATTGGAACAGCGCATTACAGTAAGCAGGCTTCCCTTTATCCACCAATCATCATGCTTAATGAAGCATAACATTAGCCTAGTCGTTTTTCTATGAACAATTTTGACAACAAAACATGATAAATGGCAATGTTAGACTTTTCCTTACTCTGGCAAACCTTTTTCTTACCACAAGATTGTCTATAACAAAACGTTTACTTTGAAAAGTGCTATATCTATATATTCAGGGTCTACCCTGCCTTATGCACTCAGCTCCAGACCCTGTACAGGAAAGGTGGTATAGAGAACGAGGGAATGAGTGGATGCTATGTATCCTTCTTTTAGAAGCCACGAGCTTCCATATTTTAGTCAAATATGCACAATATGGAAGAGCTGCCTTATATGGCACAAAACATTGTACATTTTAAAAAGTCAAGGCCATCACTTCTTTTTGCCACATGATCGTTGTGAGTAAACTAAATGTGTTCTGTAGATTTTGGGAGAATTTTGCAACCAATATAAAGGATGCCAACACTCTACTGTATGTAGGCATCCTTTGATCCATTGAAGTTACCGAGCAGTAATAAACTACAGGTCTGCATCCCTTACCATACGTGATAGGTTCTAGAAATAGCACAGTATGCACATAGAATGTTGTGGAACATCATAATATAAACTTTTTTTTTTTTTTTTTGGGATTTTTCCCTGATTTTCTCCCGTAATTTAGTCGTGTCCAATTCCTCCCCGTCACTAGGGGGCGCTCCCACATTAAGGCTACTACTACCACTCAGCCGGGAGGGCCGAAGACTATCACGTGTTTGCTCCGAACCACGTGACGCCAGCCGACCGCATCTTTTTCGAACTGCCTGCTCGCGCACCGTTGGGGGCGGAGTCACACACTCAGAGGACAGCGCTATCCGCTCCCTCCGTTGCGCGAGCTCACAGACGCCCCTGACTGGCTGTAGAGCCGTGATTAATGCGGGAGCACTAAGTACCTCTCATCCCTCCCCTCTGAGAGAGCTCGGCCAATCAGCTCTCTCTAGACCTCCGGCTGCGAGAGGTTACAATCATAATATAAACTTAACAAAACTATGTGTAAAGTTCTGTTTCATTTCCACATACACACTTCTCTTTTTCCTCTTGCACATGCTATCATTAGCATTGGTTTATAGGAGCCATGACGCACTTGAAGGAATATTTAAATGAATCATATTTATTTATGGTAATAAGAAGTTTTAGCAATGAGACACAATGAGGTACACCACTCAAAAAGGCAACATTTAATGGAAGTCATCACCTGCTAAAGTGAAGTGAATATAGTAGAGAATGTAACTGTAATAAAAACTTTTGTGCGTAACAAAACTCAACAATTTTGTCTATTTTTTTTTCTCTCTACAAAATTGTCTATCACTGTCTAAGAATTGCTAAATTATCTTTCTTTTAGATGCTTTGAACGATCACTACCTCTGGTTCGGCTGCATTTAGGATGCAGTTTGTGGGAAAAAGTTTGAGATTTTAGAGAGATAATGCTACAACATGCCATTAATCACTTTCTGTATGAGACATTAGATGCAGGCATTGTTTGCAGGAAGCTGATGTGTTCGCTAAATCCAGTTACTGTATATCTGTTACTTGTTTTGTATTGTTTTTATGCTTCTCGGGACCTTAAAAATAGCAATTACAGTACAAAGGTTTTGTGTGCAACAAAACTAAACACTCAAACATTGTTTCAATTTCTACCAGTGACAACAAAAAACACAATCAAAGCACAAAGTTTACTATATTTTTTTATTCAAATTCACTGAACACATAATTTACACTAAATGGTAGTTTAGGTTTAGTTTCTGTTCTGTTTCTGCCACTGTAGTCCTTGATCCAGTTTTTTTTTTTTTTTTTTACACCTTTTTATGCCATTTTGTCTTGTGAAGTCTGATCATGCTCTTATATGATTTCATATAGTTCCTGCTATTGAATCTAATGACGATTTTTTTTCTGCAGTAAATCCTATACTGGACTTTTGCACTTGAATCCTGGCTCATCATGTATCAAGTTCCAGATTTTTTTTATTGTTATCTGCAACTGGAGTGCTGTGAGTATATATGGACGATAATATTCTTGAGCAACCGTGCATGCTGCTACAACAACAGTGTAAAGATTTATACCTAAACTTTTTAATAATTGTTAACACTGAACACAAACACAAGAGGCAAAATTAGAATTTTAGTCTAAACTAGCAAAAAATTTCTATTAATAAAATATATACTAAATAATATGATAAATCATATCGCAAGGCAAGTTTATTTGTATGGCACATTTCATACACAATGGTAATTCAAAGTGGTTTAGATAAAAGAGAAGAAAACCATCATAAAATGAAATAGAAAATACTAACTCTAAAACTTAAAAAGATTATTTAAAATTTTATGTAAAAAATAAAAACTGTTTGCAAAATGATTACAATTTTTTTATTTAAAATCTAAATAAAACAGTTAAAAAGAAGATAAACATAAAATAGTGCAATCAGTTTGGATGTAGCACAGTGCTCATTAAATAAATGCACAGCTAAACAGATGGGTTTTAAGTCTAGATTTAAATGTGACTAATGTTTTAGCACACCTGATCTTGTCTGGAAGCTGCGGGCAGCAAGAGGTTTTATTCAGTGAGCATACAGTATCTGCATTTAGGTCCTAGGCCACTGAGTGATTTATAAACGAGTAAAAGTACTTTAACATCTATGCTAAATGTTACAGGAAGCCAGTGTAACGACCTGAGAACTGGTGTGATGTGCTCAGATTTCCTGGTTCTAGTCAGAATCCTGGCAGCAGCCTTCTGGATGAGCTGCAGCTGTCTAATGGTCTTCTTGGGAAGGTCGGTGATGAGACCATTACAATAATCCACCCTGTTGGTGATAAATGCGTGGACAAGTCTTGATTGGAAACAAAACATCTATAAAAATATATAAACTGTAAACATTGTACAAATTCTGTTTAGTCAAAAATACACAAATTTCAACACAGATGTTTTTTTTTTTCTGTAAAATTGTATACATGTAATACAGAAACATGTAATCACACAGCTACCTCACTGTCTAGATTCAACTGATCATCATAGACATTCTTTATGTGAGTAAAACTAAGCGCATATGATAGAAACATTTATCTGTCTGTGGGATTTAATTACATCATATCTGTGTTAAAAACTCCACGTACTAATTACAGTGAATATATATATATATATAACATTGAACCCTTAAATTAAACCCTTACAAATGAATTAGAATACTCAATAATTATATAAAAAGAAATTGTGAAAGACAGGAAGAAAGGAAAAGAAAAAGGAAAAAAGAAAAGACAAAAATGCATGAATGTTTTTTCCAGCCCAATCAAATCAGGCTAAAATAATGATATCAGATTGATCAGCGACAGATCATAGTGCGAGTCAGTAAAATAGTCAGAAACAGCATGCAGCGCACAGAGGAATGTACACCAGTTTCTCTTCACAAAAGGAACCAGCACTGTGTTAAGGCTGTTCATAACAAAGGGGAGCTTGTTTGTGAAACACCAGCATGAATGTGTGCTGAGCAATGCTCAAAACAATCCAAAAGAGCTTTTATTTCCTATCTCGCATTCATTCCTGTGTGCTGTCCGTTTTCTCTGTGTGAAGAGTTAATGCAGACGCATATCACAGTCGGCCCCGGAATGGGATCGGAAAACCCCCCAATTCTGTGTGGCACCAAAGAGCAAGGGCGCGAGTTCTGATACGGGCGAACGATCCTCCACAAGAACCTAATCAGTACAGGATCAAAGCGTGGGTGGCATAGGACTATACCCAGGGGCCATAGCCATGCCACCCAGCGAGAGGTTATCTGAGGCTAGCCTGTTGCCGGGAGATAGGGATGTGAGTTTAAATGTTCTTAAAAACGAAACTCCATGAGTAATGTTATTGTTACTACTACTACTAATGATAACAATAACAATTATTGTCATTATAAAAATAAATTAATAATAATAATAATAATAATAATAATAATAATAATAATAATAATAAATGAACTTATTTCACAATTATTGATGGTAAATAAAACAAAGTAAACTACATACCGTGCTCTGGGACAATATCGAGTGGAGAAACTACAGCATCTTCCAGTGAAAGAAGTAACCTGCTAATAATTTGAAACAATTGAAAAAGAGCTCATTTGTTAGCAGGACAACAAATTGACATTCACAAACTTTCCAAAATATGCTGGCTAGGCAGAAAAACAAACAAAGACCCGAACAAAAAAAAAATCTACAGGCAACTCTAAGTGAGTTTAAATAACAGCTTTTACCTATTATATCATTATTCTCGAAAAATGTATTGTAAAAAAGTATTCTGAAGGAATGAAGACAATCAGACATGTCCTGTAGCTGTACAGAAGTGCTTTTCTCAAGTCGTATGAAGTGATATGTGAAGCACACTAAGCGTTACTATGGGTACTCACTTCCTCGCACACTCACTTTACTGTATGTACACTTTATGTATGTACTTTATCTGTTACATCGGAATAGTTTTCCCCGGTCCTTAGTTAATCGATACAAGTATTGAATGTTTGTACTTACTGTGCGTCTTGTCAAAATTTACAGAGTCTCATGCTGGTCTGTACTTTGAAAAGCCCCAAACAGCTGGATTCAGATTTAACAAATAAAACCCGATTCGGATCAAATCCTCCTCTTCTCCACCACGGCCCTACTCAAGCTTCCAAATGTACCTAGCTAACACATTAGGTTAGCTAACTTAATGAAGCCTAATAAGTTAACTAGCTAACTTAATAAAGTCTCTTAGTGTATATGAACATTAACCTGTGCACTGTTAATGGCCACCGAGAAAAAAATAACTAATTAACATAAATGAAATGAGATGTTTCATGACACACATGAATCCATATGTCTAAAGGCAAGTTCATATCACACACACATATAGTGCAAAGGAGTTATTCACGTCCATTCTGAACACCATTTCAATCCACACCAGCTGAGGCACTGCACCTGTTTTGCCCTCTGTAAAGCAGTGAAGTGAAGCAAGTGAAGCGTAAACCTCTATAGAAACCCACTGAAATGGCTAAACCACACGTTCTGTAGGCTGTGGATTGCATCTAAAAGATTGCGAAACCTCCAGTCACATGATGCTCTTCACATCAAAGTCAAAACCTACACAAATATACTGCTCTCTTGTCTCGTTTCAGCTTAATGGTTTAGTAATTCCAAATACTAATGGAAGTAATGGCAATGGAAGACTGGAGACCAAACAAATTTTTGCCATGTGAGTTTGACTTGTTTTGTGGTCTTTTGTGAATTCTTTATCTCTAGCCTGTTGTTTTCTCACCTCATTCAGGACATTGAACTAGTTGTGCACCTACAGTACTATAGAGGGGTATGGATGAGATCTTGTTATACTTTTTATCTACAGTAGTTAATCACAGTCATAGTCATCATGATTAATCACGATGAAAAAAAAAAACCCCTCAGATTTACTTTACTTATTGCACTATTATGCAATGTTGGAATAAAGAAATGCATGACAGACTGGGTAGAGGAAACAGATAATGCAGTTTTATAATATCTCACACGTTAACACTTAACAAATGTTCAATCTCTTGAATGGGACCGACGGCACTGCGTGCACTGGCTGGGTAATATGGAGTGTGGCAATCCATGACAGTGGGGCTCAAACCCTGATCCTCAGACCCGAAAATCAAGAACCTAGAGCCTGAGTCACCTGAGCCACCATTCCCACATCTTATAGTAACTGACTTCTTTTAAAAAAATAGTTCCTCTTGATGGTAGCTCAACCACAACTTTGGTTTCATCCATACTTCCATTTATTAATGAAACTGGCTGTTCAGCACACCTGGTTAGGTTCCCTCAGGCATCTTATTATGGCCGGGCAACCACGCTGGTATTACGGGAAGCAATTAGGGTCAACCTGCGCGTTGATTTGGGAATTGGTGATTAATTATCATTTAAAAAAGAGCAATGCATTTCAATTTTCTAGATTAATCACATGTGTTAAGACACTAATATCGCCAGCTGCAGTTATATTATGTATGTGAGAGTGTCAGTGGGGGATTCCAACACCTCTGAAACTGGGCTTAATTCATGATGTATTTGACAGTAAACGGAATGAATTCAAGAAAATTTGAGAAAGGTAAAGTCCCGTATTTGTAACTGATATCAAATCCTGGGTGTGGATTCTTGACATGAAGCCTTTAAGCCGATTATTCATATCATTATCTACAGTATAGTATTGTTTGTGGCTCTCGGAAAAAAGAAGGGAAAAAAAAAAAACATGCCCTTGTACTTATATACCATGTGACTGATGTAATTATTCAAATGAAGGCTGAAAACATCCTCGCCAATGAGGTTATTTTTGAAAGAAATAACACCACTGGGACAAGGACGTGGTTTGAAAAGACAGTGTGTAAGTCTGGATAAGGACATCAACTGTAAATGTGAATGTAAGTAATAGCTTTGTCTTAGTATCTTACACTCAGTTGCATACCGTACTTGTGGACTGGGTTTGTGCCAACTCTCTCCACACACACACACACACACACACACACACACACACACACACACACACACACACACACACACACCAGCATTGTTATATGACTAGGTTCATTAGAGGCCACGGGTTTACTGCAAAGACCCAGCTGTCGTGTCTACACTTTAGGAAAAAAAAAAATTAGAGATTGAAATCTTACTTCCTTACAATCTGCCTGAACACACACTCCCAGGTTCTCTCTGTATGGACACAAGCCAATCTGAAGCACTAGTAAAACTTTCTCGATACATCACGTACACAGTTGATTTAGGGAAGACATACAGTATAGCTTTTTACAGGCTACTGCATTTGAATTTAACTGGATGTCTCTCTTCATCATCCGTATTGGAGCGCTCTGACCTGAAACCTGTGTGTGTGTTAGGATGAGAGATATATACGTATGAGGATGGGCCCAAACAGCTTGTCTGAATTCTTATCAATGCAGGCACGAACATGTGTTACATGTGTTCTTTCCAAACTCAGACAAGCAAAGGACTTCATTCTGAGAATCTTTACTGATAACCCTCTTTCTCTCTCTCTCTCTCTCTCTCGCTCTCTCTATCTTTCTCTCTCTCTCTCGCTTTCATGCTCTCTTCGTCTCTGTGGACACAACCTTGCGACTTGCTTATCTCGCCATATTTATCAGTGGAATGTGAGTTCGGAAGGATGGGGCACTTGGAGGTCAGAGGTCCTGAAGCTGTATAGCCGTCTGCTTAGTGCTTATTGACCCCTCTCGGACCTCTCTTATCTCCAGCTCTTAAGAGCGAGAACACTGGCTCACAACAAGGTCACTTCCTAATCAAGAAGCCGTTCCATGGACCTTTTTTTTTTTTTTTTAACACGAGTGTGAAGAGCAACGTGTGACGTATTCATCATGTAAGCATGTGCTGTCGAAACTTTTGCGGAATGCAAATTTTACTGCATGCTTTGTGAAATGACTTTACCATTAGCTTGGAGAATAACAATCACTGGAGATATGTTTTACATGCATTGTAATCAGAGCCGGGCAATTTGACTGATTCGGCAATTAATCAATCCTTTGTAGACTAAGTGAGTTAATTAAATCGATGGATTCAAAGAATATACACCAGCTTTTGCAGAAAATACAAACCACTTTCATCTTCAACAAATACTCAATTTTATATAAAGGATACGTCTTCTTCTTTTGGATTTATGAGCGATTGACGCATTACCGCCACCTACTGGAGCGGAGAGCATTTGAACAATCAATAACACAATTTATGTAACTTTTTAAAGTGTATTAAATACCTAAAATACTGTAGTAGTTAACACTTCAAAAATCAGGCAGCACGGTGGCATAATGGTTAGCATTGCGGCCTCGCCCCTCCAGGGTTGAGGATTTGATTTCCTCCTTGGATCTGTGTGCATGGAGTTTGCATGTTCGTGCTTGGTGGGTTTCCTCCAGGTACTCCGGTTACCTCCCACAGTCAAAAGACATGCAGGGTTGGCCAATTGGCATTTCCAAATTGCCCGTAGTGTGTGTGTGTGTGTGTATCTTTGTGAATGTGTGTGATTTTGTGCTCTATGATACATTGGCACCCCATCCACAGTGTACCATGCCTCATGGCCCGAGTCCCCAGGGATAATCTCCAGGTTCCAGTGATCCTGTACAGAATAAGCGAAAATCTGCTCCAGAGTAAACATTAGAGCTACTCAGTAAAATCTAATAGAATTGATTCAGTCTACCTACCATTGTATGCGATTTGTATGCCATTACTACTATGTATTCTAAGAGTTTAAGGATCTAAAATGCAGTTAATACCCTATGTGGACCACATGTGGTTATTTCCTTTGCCTCTAGGCTGTTTTGTTGCAGTGTGAAGGCCCTCACCTGGGGAGCAGGCAAAATCGCAGCCGCTACAGGTCTAGGCATAAGCCATCGTTTTCATCTATCAGCATGATGATAAAGTACTTTTTCATTCAGGTGCTTAAACCGGAGCCACGCTGCAGTGACTTGGTTTTTGGTTCTAGAGGCCATTAATCACCAAGCAATCACAGATGATTTGAACACATACATCAACACACACACACACACACACACACTCACACACACACTTTAAACGCTCTTGTGAATGTTTTCTTACGGATCAGCCTCAAAATCATCATATTCATATCGTGATACTCAAAAACATATTTAGTTTAATAGTATCTGCACCTGCAATTTCCACTTCCAGAAACATCGAAATAAAAGCAGAACAGTCTTCTGTTCATTTGCATTAAACCCAGCAGTTACGGCTTGAACAGTCTCTCAGCGTCGTCCACCTGCTGCAGTGGGCTGTTTCCCATGGCCTGCAGCAGACAGGCTTATCTCTCCTCTACCGTCTGAATGGAGCTGAGGGGCCTGTGTTTGCGTAAGGCCAGAGGACAAAGAGGGGGTCGGGACGCTCGGGCAGGTCACTGTTTGATCATCCCATCATGCCTTCTCATGCATGAGCGAGTCGCTCTGGCACCAGAAAAAGGCCACTCTTCATTTTGGTTCAGCGAACAACAGCCTTTCTGCAGGCCGATCGAGTAGCCTGCAAAGTCTGAGAGCAATTACAGCAAACGGACTAAACTAACAAAATCGACTACGCAGCACGGAGCTCAGACCATGACACTGCCTTGGAGCAGTGAGTGTCTATAACTTCAGCCTGACCCCCCCTCCCCCACCCAATTCATTATTCACATTAAGCATTTTAAGAAACGTTTATATTGCGAAAAAAAAGTGCAAAGCAAAGAAAATACTGTTAGTGTTCTATAATCAATTTTTTGTGCCAAATGCAGCAGAGCCACAAGCTTTTATTTAAAGCAGACTACTCCTTGTAGAGCAAGTTACATCATCCAGAAACACTCATTACACAGGAACAGTGAGCAAAATCACAATACCACAGCATGGCTCATTAAGAACCTTCCCAACACTCAGTTATAGGCTGAGTACCAATTATATATCCATTATTCCTAAAATAAAATAAAAAATATGTCAATAAAGACTAAAGGAGACATCAAAGTGTGGCCACGACCTTGCAGTCCTGATTTTTTAAATTACAGTTACAATCACCTTAAATCAACAAACAAACTATTTTGTGCAACTACAAAGCGGTACGTAAAAAAGTTCCCCAGACGAAAGCCTGCGAGTCGGTGATGGCACACAGTCATGGGGCATGGAGCTGTAGATATGTCTGACTGACTCTGAGTCAACCAGCCATCCCTATTCTATAAGCTCAATAAGCGGAAGCTGTCAGTCTTTCAAATAGGCATAATACAGTGTTTGATTGAATCAATTTAGCCCTAGTGGCAGAAAAGTGTTACAGAAATCATTTATGAAAAATCATTGTATGTTGCTGCGAAGGGAACGCTTTGATTTGAGTATGAATAGGTTCTGTTACAAGTGAAAGGAGGATGAATGATGAAGAAAACAGCTGCGAGCTCTATAGGCCTCTTGTATAACGATAATGTAACCTGTCATGTCCCTTGTGCATGGACAAGAAGTTCCCTCTAAGCTGTTAGCGCCGTTTCAGTAGCGCAGAAGGCGTGAAATTCCTTATTACAGTGCCTCTTTCACTGGGCACTGCTCGATCCGCTTCAGGATGCCAGACATACTCTGGACATGCACTCACCAGCTGTACACTTAACATCTGTGCACTTTCTCATTAGTGCATGTGACAGTAACACAGTATATAATATCATGCAAATACAGGTCAAGATATTCAGTTAATCATCACGTCAAACATGAGCAGAGGGTCGGCTTTAACTGTGGCATGTTTGTTGGTGCCAGATCGGCTGGTTTCAGGATTTCAGAAACTACTGATTTCCTGGGCCCGTATTCACAAAGATTCTTAGAATTCTCTCAGAGAGCTCCTATCTTGGCCTAAAAAGTCCTAGCTGGGAGTCTTAGTCTTATAAAAGTGATTTAGAAAACTTCTGAGAGCAGCTCTAATCTTAGTGAGGAGGTGTAGTTGACCCTGTTGCTAGGGATGATGCAGCAATTCAAGGACTATGATTGGTTGATAAAAACACTATTTTGTCCTCTGTTATAGAAACTCTTAAGCCTCTTAAAGGTCCTCCTCTCTACTTTTATCAATTTTACCTTAGGAGCTGTTTTTAATGTCATGAATAATATTGTCTTTACTAAGATTTAGTCCTAAATTTAAGGGGAAATTCTAAGAAAATGTCTTAATTCTGAGAATTTTCTCAGAATTTCGTCACTAGGAGCAGCTTTTAGGCTTAAGAAGCTTTGTGAATACGGGCCCTGGAGTTTTCTCACTCAACAATCTACAGTTTAAACAAAATGGCATGAAAAAGAAACGAACAAAAAAAATCCAGGTTACTGCTAGCAGAACCACCTTGTTGAGAACACAGGTGACAGGAAGGCAATAGCAATGACCAGGATTAACACACAGAAAACGACTTTACTGTAAGAAACAGTTCTGTCTGGTCAGCTGAGAACAGGAATCTGGCGCTACCCGGTTCATTTCCTATTTTTAATCGTTCAGTTTTGGCAAATTTACATTGATTTACAATTTACATTTATGGCTTTTGGCAGAAGAATTTATCCAGAGATCTAACACTTACTCACTATATCGCTTATCCTGTTGCGGCTGATTGAAAGCCCGAAGACTATCCCAGGGGACTTGGGCACTAGGCGGGGTACATCCTGGATGGGATGCGAATCCATTGCGCACACACACACACACACACACTACAGACAATTTGGAAATACCATTTAGCCCAATCTGTACGTCTTCGGAGTCTGGGTGGAAACAAGACAACTAGAGGAAACCCACCGAGCAAGGGGAGAACATGTAAACTCCATGCATCAGACCTTATTGTTTATGTGACCCAGTGGGTTCCAGCTCTTCAACTGGCAGAAAACTGATATTTACCCTAAACAAGTTACTAATTATGACGGAGTGCTGTATGAGTTTGTTCACCAGCCTGTTACAGAGATTCTAGATTTATATAAAACATCAGGTGCTTTCGATAAATCTTAAATAAATCAATAAATCAATAAAAGTCTTTTGTCATGGTGCTCTTGGCCTCCAGACCTGATTTGAAGAAGGCCGTGAATGACATCTGGCTTCAGCATAAGTCAGGAGGAATGAGCAAAGACTAGCCGAGCAACTTGTTTGAGTTAAAACTGAAAATGTTCGATTTTGTTTTATCCTAAAGGTTTGCAAACATTTCCGCTCAAATGTAGCCCTCCGCCTCATGCCACTGTGAAATCTTGGTTGTTTCCGTCCTGCAGCTCAATGCCTTCAATTTCTGTGTAGCTAAAGCTTTGAGTTTAACCTGTCTGCTTAGGTTACTTAAGGATCTTGTCTTGTGTTCAGAATTTCCGTGAGACGAACCATAAGAATCGATGGAGAGGAAGAAACTATGTAGGAATCACTATAAGCAAACATGTCCGAGGTTACGAACACCTTACTGACTCCATGCTCCTTTTCAAAGCTGTGTTTACTTTCTTAATAGAAAATTTGATGGAAGAGTGATTTATTAGAAAGAAATCAGTCAGGTGGGTTTAGTTTATGCTCTGCCAAAAGGAAATCTCTTTTTATTTCACTTGCAACAAGCAGAAAATTCACTTCTATTGGCAGAAAATGAATTTAACAAATTCTGTTTGTAACTTGCTGGTTCCCCAAAAATCCAAGGTATGGCAAGGATGGACAACATCAACTTTGCAACAGATATTTTACAACATATGCAAGACATCCTGCATTTGTTAGGGACAACTACACTGAGCGATCAGAGCAATATGTCTGACAGGTGAACTAAATAGCATTGAACATCGTCCTATGATGGCCAGATGTGTGTGCATATGGCACTAGGATGAACTGATGGGGGGGAAAAAAGCAAGCTTGCAGAGGCAGTGTGATGCTTTGTGCAATGTCCTAATGGGAAACCTTGGCTTCTGGCATTTATGTCCATGTTACATTGTACCACCCCCAAACATTGCTGATGACCACGTATTCCCCTTCAGGACAACAGTATTTCCTAATGGCAGTGGTCTCTTTCAGCAGGATAATGTGTCCGTCATGTTGCAAAATTTGTATAGGAATGGTTTGAGGAATGTGTAAGTTCAAAGCATTGACTTGGCCTCCAAATTTCTCAGAACTCAGTCTGATCAAGCATCTGTGAGATATGATGGACAATGCATGGAGGTCCCTCACAACTTATGGGACTTAAAGGATAAGTAGCTCCATCAGGCTAGCATTGTGCCTGATACCACAGCATACCTTCAGAGGTCTTGTGGAGTCCAAGCCCTGATGGGTCAGAGCTGTTTCAGTGGCACGAGGGAGTCTCCGGACACTATGTTAAACAGGTGGTCTTCATGTTGTGGCTGATCATCATGTGTAGAAACGTACCTGCACGAATTTAGATCTCTGTCTACTAACATTACAAGGATGACATGCTGTTGAGTCATAATTATGGTTCTGTAACATATTGTTGGTTTTTCAATATTTTCTAGCACCTGATTGGCCAAGGTAAACAAGATGCATTTCAATGCTTTTTTGACATTGTTGGCTGTGGCCTTAAATATAAACCTGACCAGTTTGAATTACAAGACTTACGCCATGTGCCTACACTAAATGATTTCCTCCATGCTCCTCCACCAGACCTAAACCCTCTTACAGCAGCTCTTAAACAGAGCAATAGCAGTTGTGTGTGTTATGAGCTGAGGAATTGTTTTCAATACCAGTAAGTAGTATGTGGCCGTGTGTCTGGCTGGTGCTACTTTGGCCTAAGCACAAACCCCGTGGCATGATGGATGAGGTTCTGAAAGCTCTCGCCTCACTGCACATAAGGGACTGTTAGCTCTGTAGTGCCCCTTCTCTGTCTCTCTCACACACACACGTTCTGCAGCTGGATGATCTGGTACTGCGGGTTCATTATTTAGAGTTACTGTAGCAGCCATCAGCTTCACAGACATCAACATTTGAGCAGGTGTGAAAAGGGGTGTGTGTGTGTGTCTACTGTATGTGTGTGTGTGTGTAGATTGTGTTCCTTTACAAGGCTCACTTCTCCACTTCAGCATGAGCTTTGGGCACTCAATTGGTGCCAATGTACATAAATGGAAAGACATCTACCATCGAGGCATGATTTGGCTGCTGCACTCCACTGGCTGCCACGCTTCCTTTCACGTCTCTGTCTCTGGTTAGTGTTGATATTGAAAGCAGTCGTTCCAAAAAAGAAAAAGAAAAAAGAAAAAAGAAAAAGAAAAAACTCCCTAAAACTCTGACCTCTCACTCGCTCATACTTTCCTCCTCATCGTGCACTCCCTCGCTCACTCTCACACTCAATTACTTGCCAGGATGGGCGACTTCTCCTCACTCCTCCGAATGCAGCGAGGTGTCGTTGGCATGCTGTTGCTATGAGACCGCGGCTTGGAGAGAGAATGCTCTGGATTCGCGCCACAAGGTTTCAAAGGATTACTGAGGATTGGCCTCTGGCTCTAAACCCTCAGTTCCTGGGTAATCTCAGCTTCTTCGGAGATTCTTACTGAGCAGAAAGATTCGCACCGAGCAGGGTCAAAATGCAGTCAGAAGATTTGAAAGATTTGAAACAGTCTGGTTCTATGTCTCAGAACCCATTAAGAAGTCAACTTCAGTGTGCCAGAGCAAATGTTCAGGCTTCTCGGAGTTCAAAGCTGCATGAAGTTCTCATAGAACGGTCCAGATGGCTCTTTTCTCGATGACTTGTTATAGAATCGTCTACAACATCGTTGTGTATACATTGTATGCAAAGAGTGTATAGTGCGCATGCCATCTTGAGTACCCTATCTGCTTGTCCTTGTACTTCATATATCATCTGCCATGCTTCAGGAACTGCTGCTGAATACGTGTCTAAATATTTACCGTCACGCCCGAGATGAATGCCTGTTCATTTACGATCGACCAAACAGACCTTTCTCTTTCCAGAAAAAGGGGGGCGAAAAAGTAAAAATGTTACTGGATAGTTAACGTACGGATCTAAACGCTGACAATCTTTCAACACGTGCCATTTTAAAAACCTTCGGACTAAAGACTGATGGCATGGTTTCTCACTCATTCCTGTGGATAAAGAGCAATTATTACTTCCTGCCTGAAAGGCTGTAATTGTTCATTGTTCAAAAAAAATAATAATTTTTTAAAAAAATGAACAAATGGATTTTAGCAGAAACATCTTGCAGTAAAATAATAAGAAGAATGAAGTTCCTTGTTCCAAAAGCATATGATATTATTTACTGTAACCCCTAAACACTTCATCATGATGAAGAAGAAAGGCTGGAAGGCTGAGAAGGAACAAGGATGTCACGGGTGTAAATCAGAGACAGAGGGGGAAAGCCAGTGGCCACTTTTAGCAGGAAGGATGATTCTAATTAAGGCGAGAAACCAGTGCGGAGCATTCTGAATGATGGATAAGCTGGAGACAGGGCTCCCTTCATCACAGCTGTCAGATGACACGAGGGCCTCCCTAGCACAGGCGAGAGAGGAACCACAGCTGGTCAGTTCCATTACTATTACTATTACATTTTGAATCCTCCTGCAAGAGTTTTTTTTTTCTTTTGACTGAAACTGAATCAAAAACAGTTACCGATATATATATATAACTTGTATATAAGCTTATACCGGGGAGCAAATCCATCCCAGGAAGTGGAGGACAGGAAGTGACCTCCTGAAAAGGTAATAAGGTCAGTTGTGGAAGCAGATCCCCTGCAGCGTCCACATCTGGTGTCCCCTCATATGCCTGCCAAGTGACCCCTCGGTAATGCAGTATCTAATCTCCACGATGACAGACCCACTCACCCTGCGGAGTGCTCCCTCTGTCCGAACACCAAGACTTCCTGTCTCCAGCTACTACTGAGACTCAATGCTAGGACGAGGAGTCGATACAGAAGGCCGCGTGGTGTGTCTGAGCGTGTGTTACTTAGGTATTTGCCTGCTGTCATGCTGCTTGTCAGATTGACATCTGCTTCATTTCATCAGGCTTTATGTCTTGCTAAGCTTTTGGGGTATGTGACAGGGTGTGACATGAGCGGGACAATGGTATGGGTGTGTGTGTGCGTGTGTGTGTGTGTGTGTGTGTGTGTGTGTATGAGAGTGCCAGTAACCAACATGCACTAGGCTTATTAACAGACAGAATGTGGTTAGCGAGGGAGAAAGGCAGGCTGAGCTCCAGCCAGCCAGATGAGCAACAGTTACTCTGAGTCACTGATGGCAGATTATATACAGACGCACATTGGTATTCATAGATCCACAGATCAAACCTGAATCCACACAAGTGGGTGAAGTAGGAAAAATAAACATTCGACTAACATTTCATTTCTAATGAATCTCACTTATTGATCCAGTCACTAAATATTAAATGAGGCGAACCATTATGCAAGTGTATGATTGCATTGGGTGGAGGAGGTCTGAACAGAGGAAGCTGTGTAAAAACTGCGGAGAGAAGAGTTTCTGGGTTTTTGGACCGGACAGCGATAGCGAGGGATAAGGTGGGGGAAAGAGGAGATTATTTACTACAGTGGACAGAGAAGCAAAGCCAGGTTCCTCTTCAGCGAGACAGAAATGGTTCTATATGAGCCAGCAATCTGCAACTTATGAGCATAAATCAACCTCTAAACAGGCATCAGCTGTCTTTCTACATAGTTCACATCCTATTCCCAAATCCTGGGGTTTCTGATGATCATTACATTTACGGATATATGCCTGGAGTGAGTCTATGACACACCAGAAATGTGGGTTTTGGGAGAGCCAAGACATAGCAATGATGTCTGTGTGCAGTCAGTTTACTGGAACTCGAAAAATATCAAAGCAGACCTTTCACATGAAATTTTGATCCATTGTGCAAGAGCTATACTGCAGTTCCAGTCATGCTCTGCACCCACACACTCACTTGCCACGTTTGCAAGGATGACAGCTGGTTTTTAAGGTGAGACATTAAATGTCCATTAAAAGTTTAACTACTTTCAAAAAACAATTCTAGTCCCTTAGGTTCCTGTGTAATATATATAGGCGGAGCCTAGACCATACTACATTAAATAAGTTCAATTGAACTTCCAGGAGTGAGGCTTCTGAATGAAGTTCGGGATGTTGCCAAGCTAAATTTTCCACATGATGTCAGTTAAATACTGCGCTGATGTGTGTATGAGGAATGAATCAATTCCACAGAAGAGCTACTGTAGCTGAAAAACTTAATCCAGGTCATAATAGAAAGCTGCCGAAAAACTGTATATGGAGCTTCATAGTCACAGACAGGTCAGGGTGCCAATGCCGACCCATGTCCACCACCAAATGTTGCATCATCAACATTTCATCATCTCCAATGGGTACATGAGCAGCAGGCCTGGACCGTGGAGAAATAAAAGAAGTTGGCCTTTTCTGATTAACCGTGTTTTCTTATACATTGCGAGGAAGGCTGGGCGCATTATGTGCAACTAAGAAGAGAGGACTCCAGGATGCACTATGGACAGACCAGGCAGAAACAGTGTGAAGCTCTAGGAAATGTTCTGCTAGGAAACATTGAGTCTTGGTTTTCATTCATTCATTCATTCATCCATCCATATTTTCTATATCAGACTCGTGGGATGCTGAAGCTTATCCCAGGAAGGTACAGGGCGGGGTACACCAATTAATCACAGGGCACATGAACACACACAAATTAGTGATGGGCTGTTTGAATCTTTTTTCGAGTCATTCAGTTCATTTCGGGCTTTTGATCAGAAATAAAATTTTATGTTACATTTTCAATAAACAGACCCCCAACATGTCTACATAAACAAATTTGGCTATAGTTCCAGTAATAAAAATATTACAATGCAGCTAAGGGCATATTATGATAAACAGAATGAGCAGCTCATCTCTCATATCTTCTGGTCCGAATTCTTCGTTCTTTTGTCATACAGTATGAATGTAATGGACACTATGCAGCACATTACACAGAAAACAAAATTGAACGGTTTTTCTCACGAGACTTCTAGACAGAGTCTTTTGAATCTGTTCCACTGCATAGCGTCTATGGGAGTCATGTGATAAACGAACGAACGATTCTGACTAAAAGTCCCATGCAGAGGACTGTTCAATTCTGTTTCCTGTGTACGGCAATGTATAGCGTCTATGGGCGTCATGTGACAAAAGAATGAACTACTCTGACTAGAAGACTCAAAAAGACTCATTTCTGTTTCCTGTACATAATCTACAGAGGTTTGGCGATGCTTTGCGCACGCACGCCCAGTAGAAAATTAACGAATCACTCTCTGAGACTACTCGTTCTTCTGAGTCACGTTAAAGTTCCATTCAAAAAGACAGAATTGTTCGTGAACAACCCATTACACACACACACACACACACTTGGAGTACCCAGAAGAAACACACTAAGCATGGGGAGAACATGCACTCTCCACACCCTGCCTCCCTTTTTGGCTTTTACATGGATGGCAAAAGTATTCTCCAATGTCAGTGGCCTCTTTCGGTAGGATAATGTACCCTGTCACATTGCAAGATCTGCTCAGGAATGATTTGAAGAACGTGATGAAGTGTTCAAGCTGTTGACTTGACCTCCAAAATCCCCAGATCTCAAGCCAATTGTGCATCTGTTGGATGTGCTGGACAAAAAAAAATCCCAATCCATGGAGGCCCCACCTTGCAACCTACGGAACATAAAGGATCTGCTGTCTAGTAAAAATTTCGTTTTTGCACAAGGGACCCACCCAATATTTTATTCAGTTGGTTGAAATGTTATGGCTGATAAAAGTTTTTAAAAATCTGCTCACTCTGTTCACATGGACAGGCAAGTAAAAAAAAAAATTTTTTTTTAAACCTGTTTATGGGTCTCTATGGGGAAAAATCGGAGCGTTGTTGGACCATAAATGTCAATAAGAGGGAAATGTCTGGATCACAATAGGAATTTGAGGACTTATAAATAATGGCTTGGATTGATGATTTGATGAGCCACAGCGCTGTCCATTTTGGACAGAGTGTAAGCGTTTATGTTTTACAAGCCTTGTTCAGCTTAAACACAAAACCATAGAGCATACACAGCATTGACTTTACAGGCTTTGCGGATCCTTTTAAATCAGATCCAGGGTTGATGGAATTTTGTTTCTCTTCAGTGGCTACTTCTGTTCTTTGTTTCTTTTTCGACTTTCACTCCAGCTACTTCTCTAGAGAGGTTTGCTCTAACAGTCAGAACTGAAATCAGAAATGCAGTTGATTTTTAATAGTACATAAATTCCCAATCTTTGTAGAAGTTTTACTCAGTCACCATGTCTTAAGGATCAATATCTTTTCATAGCAAGTTTTTTATAATTGGTGGAGGATGAAATGTATGAAACTTGTGGTACTGTAGCATGTAAATCTATATCTGTGCATTTCTTCATTGTTGTAATCAGGAATTCTAGGAACTTGAGATCAGTAATGTAAAAAAAATCTAAATATTACCATGGTCCTTCATTTCCAGAATGTTTTGCCAAATTCAACCTTGTCTTGTATATGATTAAATGGTCCCATCCATTAGGGTGGTCTCGACCCCTTTCAGCCAACCCATGTCTAATCACCTGAATGCACTTACAAAGGTGAGAGGTGTGTTTTCCTCCTTATCCATCTCCTGCTTTCAACTCCTTTCTGCTTGCAAGAAGTCCAGAAACAATATGGGCGGGGCACTTACCTCCGGGCAAACTTGATTTTACGGTCTACTTTTTTTAGTATGAGGTTTATGTTGTTGTAGCTATTAGCGGTTTTGGATGTCAGCTAACCCTTATTAAGCTTGAGACGCATTACCATAACTCCAGCTGTTCTGCTTAACAGCTGAGAAACAGGATGCACTCACAGATGCAGGCTTGCACTGTATAGCGGTACACATGCCTATGTGCAAATGAACACACGTGCACTTTGTCTCTCAGCGTTACTACTCGAATGCCCCCGGCAATAAATCAAAGGCACATGAATGCAGCAGGAAGCTGACGATTTGACACAGCACAGATCCATCCTCCATCGACAAAAATGTCAATATTTGTGCATGCGTTATGCCATTGTTTTAAGTACCGATCATATTGAGATGTTTCGTCGGTGGCCATGGGGTTCATGTCCAGCTCTCGGTGGCTGGATTGCAGGTTCCAGTCTGCTGGCAGAACAGACTTCCTTCCTGCAGGACCAATCAAGTGTGTAAACTGCATCCTGCCACAGGCTGCTTGAATATAAACCAGAGCTTATGCTTTCTCCTCCCTTCTACTACCAAGAGTTTATGAACACGGTGCTTGTTTATTTTCACTGTTCTCACTCTTTACTCTTTTCTGTAATGAATGACTTTGCATTCTAGCGTCTTGGGGAATTCCTTTGATGTTTTTTTCCTCTGTTTCCTGGACCTAAAGTATGATTGAGTGGGCAGTGCTGAAATAAGAGGGTGGGGCTTTCATCTCGGCTGTGTTCATGATTTCGCCTACTCCTGCACCGACATTACTGAGACTATGATAAACTAGGTCTAGATTTCAATCACACTTTCACTCCCAGACACACACACTAACACACACGCACGCATACACACACAGTCCTTAGCAGTTGCCAGTGGTTCTGTTCACTGTAAACATAAAAAGCAGTGACATCCCATCAGACTTTCCTCCGACTCCAAAGAGGCAAAGCAGGAGCACATAAGGGCCCTTTGTCAATGCATTTACACTGTACAGCCTATCACTCTCTCCTCTACAATCAATGTTCAGGCTCGACAGCCTTTATAACACCCTGTTGTGCAAGCCTTCCGCGAAACTCTGTGGTTTAAGGCCAACACGCTGGTCTATGTTTCTTCAGACAGCATCACAGAAAAGTTTCTTGAAAAGTCAGTATGCACAACATCATGTTTTGTCAAACATGTTTCCAATTTGAATCTAATGATCAGTATAAATCGCTATGATATGCATTGCGAGCGTGGATTATGTATAGAGCATGTTGTGCAAATGATTCATGGGAGATGGTGCCCGGTCATGCTTCACTTGTTTGTATATTTTCATCAGGGCTCAGGACAGTCCGGCTCTGTTGCTGTGGTGACAGCTAGAGGAAGAACAGACATGGAGATTGAGGCTGGCTCCACCACCCAGCTCTACCCCACACACACACACACACACACACATACACACATACACACATACACACA
>QMIH01000142.1:595968-609026 GCA_003987875.1 Clarias batrachus
CACACACACACACACACACACACATATGCACACACACATGCGCGCACACACGCGCACACACGCGCACACACGCACACACACACATACGCACACACACATGCGTGCACGCACGCACGCACGCGCACGCACACACACACACACACACGTCTTGCTATCATTAAGAACTTTTCATTCACTCACACATAATTATTTATTATTAACAGATAATTAATGCTATGCTTATACTTACAGTACAGTACCAGTTAAAAGTTTGGACACAAGTTTGGTTTATTTTTTACATTCCGGACAATGCTGTTTCAAAACAATAAAATAACACATATGCCATTAGGTCATTTAGTAAAGAAAACCACCAACAACAACAGTCAGTTGTTATTTTAAGACAGGAAGGTCAGCATTTGCAAAACACTTCAAGCACCGTGATGAAATCGCCTCCCATGAAGACGGTCCCAGGAAAGCAGGAGCAAAACTTACCTCTGCTTCAGACGAGAAGTTCATTTAGAGTTAGCAGCCTCAAAAAGCACCAATTTACATCACCTCAGAGTAGAGCCTTTATGCAGGCTTTACAGAGCATCCGTAAGCATCTCGGCCTCAACTGTTCAAAGGAGATTGTTGAATATTTTGGATGCTTTCAGTATGGTTTTGCAATGTAGAAAAAAATTGAATCAGAAAAAGACCATGGAATTAGAAGGTGTATACTGTATATCAAAATCTAACTTTAACCTCTTTTAAGCTGCAGATTTTGGGGAAAGCCACCAGATCAGATTTGTTAAAGGGACAAATCATTCAACAAGGACCGAAGGTGAAGTCAGAGACAATGCAGGAAGAAGGAAGTTGATGTTTGTCAGTGAACAGGCTAAGTACAAAATGGTGTGATAGTCAGAGGTGGGCAAAGTACACACAATCCTGCACTTGAGTAAAAGTAAAAGTCCATTTACAATTCTCCTTGAGAAAAAGTACAAAAGTGCCCACTTACAAAGTTACTTAAGTATTCAAATTAATGAGCTTGTGTTAGCTCACCGGTGGTGTAGTGGTGAGCACTGTCTCTTTGCACTTCCAGAGTCCGACCTCAGTTCTCCCCGTGCTTGGTGGGTTTCTTCGGGGTCCTCCTGTTTCCTCACACAGTCCAAAGACATGTAAGTTAGTTTAATTGACATTCCCAAATTGGCCGTAGTGTGTGAGTGTGTGTGTGTGTGTATGTGTGCGTGCCCTGCAATGGATTGGCACCCTGTCCAGGGGGTACCCCGCCTCGTGCCCTAAGTCTCCTGAGATATGCTCCAGGCTCCCTGTGACCCTGAATACAGGATTAAGCGGTATAGATGATGAGTGAGTGAGTGAGTGTTAACTCACTATAGCCTCTAAGTCATAGTAAAATAGTCTCTCTCTCTCTCTGCTTTCTTACTGTGAACATGATCTAATTGTTATCATCTCTACTTTTGATTTCAAAGACCTGCCACATGAATAGGGAAGGCAAGCCATGCAATTATGCATAATAGCCAGCAGTTTGTGATATTATGTAACACACGCAACACCATGCAGAAATGTGGTGGAGTAGAAAATACAGATATTTGTTATAAAATGTAGGTAGTGGAGTAAAAAGTGAAAAAAGTGTCCACTAATTAAACTATTCATGTATAGTACAGATGTGTAAAGCATATATCTAGGTACAGAAATGAAGTTCTTAGTAATCTTTCATGTATGATGATAAAGTAAACTAAAAACACAGACTTGCCCTTTAACCAGGATGGCCTTCAACTCACATTAGTTCAATCTCTTATTTTTCCGAACAGTAAGACGATGATGCTCATTCCAGTTAAGTGAAATGTAACAGAATACAAGGCTATGCTGAAATTCTTGCTTTGTCTGAAAACAAGGAATTCAAACAGAACTTGTGTGGCCAAGGCTTTTCAGACATCTTTGATTCTGACTGAATGGATTTAAGCTGGACACTTTTATTAAAAAACCAAGACTGTGCATAAATAAAATATCTCAACTGCTGGCTCCAAACTAAAATGAATTTAGCAATCATGTCCAAAAAGTGGATGGGAAATATTAATCATGGGATCACTTATGAGCTCGTCTGGAATTTTTTTTTTAAAAGACAAAAAAAAAAATATGACCTTTTACATAGAGAGAATATCAAAGGTTTCATTCATTAGTCATATGACATATGTATCCTCTCTGTGGTTGAGCAGTTCAGCAGATCTATGTGCATTACTTCAAAGCCCCGAAACACCAAGACAGTTTAGATCATGTTGTATAACTTATTATATACGACACATGGGCATGGGAGTGGCAACTGGAAAAACCTTTGCCACAAAGTGTCGTCAGTGAACTCTGGAGCTTCTTTTGCTTCACTATTAATTATCTAGCCATGAACTGAAGTCATTTGGGCAGACGCTCTGCCCTCTACTGGTTAAGACCTGTAGTTTCAACGTGTATCTAAGTTCAAGCAGTATCAGATGGTGTTCTATCTGTGTGTGTGTGTGTGTGTGGGGGGGGGGGGTATGGGGGGTGTTACAGTGTGTATGAGTGTGACACCCAGAAATGTGCTTGATTTTTCTGAGTAATGAGAGCCTGTCCAAATAACGACCTTTCACCTGGCCTCCCTCCAATAAACAGAGCTGCAGACAGACTAAGGAAACATACACCATCATTAAAAGAATTCAAATAAGAGATGACATGGACAGAAAGCGAGAGAGAGAGAGAGAGAGAGAGAGAGAGAGAGAGCTTGGCACTAAAGCGGTAGGAGAGACAAGGAGACTGCTGATCATTGCAGCCATGCTTGAGTTCAGAACATCTGTCGAAGATATTCCTGCGCAATGTGGCGTGAAAGAGTGTGAAGCAGGCACTGGTGAGGAAAAAGGACTAGGTGCAATCATCATGTCAAGCCCTGTAATCTACAGTAATCAAGGCAACGTGGCCAAGGAGCGCTGCATGACACGCGTGAAGAAATAAGCTTTTGTTTATGGATCTGATTGATAATCCATCTGATTCCAGTTAAAGTGCAATTGGGTTTATCTGAAACCACAATCGCAACTGTGTGTGATGCTGTTTAAGCGAAATGGCTAGCTTTGATGTAACCACCACTGGAGCAGGTACTTTCTACACTTTCATGTTCAGGGGGTATATGTGCTCTCTCTCTCTCTCTCTCTCTCTCTCTCTCTCTCTCTCTCTCTCTCTCTCCCTTAAATGCCTAGAGTTAGCAAAATTATCCATCTGCCAGTAAAAAGGATATTTTAAGCATAAAATGAACAAAGATGACTAAAAAGTTAAAAAATTTTAAAATAGAAATTATTTGAGAAATGTGATTATTTACAAGATATTTTTGCCATGCAGCGCATAGTGCATGTCCCAGTCAGGAAGAAATATTTATTACAAATCTTGTGTTCTATATCTAAAAGAGCCAAAAGATTTTTCTGAGATTAAGATTAGATGTAGACGTGATGAATTAGCTACTACAAATTAGTTACTCCTCCATGCACCCTCCCAAATGAAACATTAATCAAGTAGCACATTAGAAATTAAATCTGTTTTGGAGAAGAAATCCTAAAGGCTGTAATTGTAATTTTATAGAGCACTTAATAGAAAAAGAAAAAGGATGATGATGATGATAATGATTATTATTATTATTATTATGAATCTATGTTATTATGCATTTATGTTATTATTATAGAGCAATTTTCTTACATGAAAGATGAAGACAGAAATGGATAAAAATCTAAAATTCTAAAGGCCTAATAATGGATTTACTCACCTTTTTTTTTTAAAGCAAACAGAGACTATAGGCAAGAAAGGGGATAAATAAATATGCACATAATAATAATAATAATAATAATAATAATTATTATTATTATTATTATTATTATTATGATGATGATGATGATGATTTTGTGCTTTATTACAGTAATTTTGGAAAATATTGCATAACGCTATGTAAGATTGACTGTTGATAAGACACTCATGTCTGGCGTATTCTAAGCCTTTATTTGTTTAAATATCTGTTTTCTAGCCATATCTCGTCTTATTAGACTATCTGTGATTCTTTGGATAAAGCAAAATATTTCTGAAAGGGAAGACGTGAGAAGGAAGAAAATGGAAACAGACAACCTCTGAAATCCTCAGAAAGTTCAGGGATTAAATTACAAAAATATTACAGCAGTTCAACTGTCCTTAGACCTCCATTACATTCAAATGACTCGCCTGGTGATTTTTTTTGACCACAGGTCAGTTGATTCATTCATTTACATTGCAGACCAAGAGCAAAGTGTTCCCTGTTAGCCCGCATGGTGAACACATCTCCACTCTATACATGTTGTCTTAAACAGTGAGAAACATCAAAAGAAACCCGAGAATCAGCAGTGATAACAAGGCCACTATTTAGCGTAATAACTTCCACCTTGTAGATGAACAACACCAAAGCCTGCCTCGCCTCCTCACCGTTGTGCCTTGTAGCAGTGCTTACTGCTAAGCAAAGTCTGCTCTTTCTTCCTCCTTCTAATTTACTGCAATTAACCATCAAGGCCAGACAAGGGGCAAACAGTCTGTTCCCTGCAATCGCTAATTTCGGAATAAAGAGGGAGAAGTGGACATGGGAGAGGAACAGGGAACTTCTGCCTTTTTCCATCTCTGAGTAGAGAAGACAGACGGATAGGCAAAGCTGAGACACTAACGTAGTGATCACCACGACCAAAGGGAGAACAGTGATCTAGAAATACAGAGGCAACAGGGTGTGATCTGAGCTCCTATACAGGCAGAAGAAAGAGAATCACCAATAAAAAAAAAGATGGAGATGAAGGAGAAAAGTGGGCAGGTCAAAAGAGGATAGAAGGAGGGTTTTTTTTTTTTTTTCTGTAAAATGTCCCAGATGGTGTTTTGAAACTGGCGTAGAGTGGGAAATGATTGTTTGATCCCAACTCAGTTCATCTGCTAAACAGACACACTGTTAATGTAGCAGAAAACAACGTGGTGTTGAGGTTGGATACATGCACGTTTGTTTGTGAGGGCAAAGGATTTGGGGATGGGGGGGTATGTTTACATGCTACGTTCGATTTACCTCAGAAGTGGGAAGTCTAATCTCAGAGTTGTATATATATTTTTTTGTCTTTTGTGCATTCAAGCTACCCAGCAACAAGCTAGCCAGATAACACTGTGACATGTGATATAGAACTGTGAGTGGTATAGTCAGGGTTAAAGATATAATGTTGAATGTTGATTGATTTTAAGCAAATACTTGTACATATAGCACATCTACGTGAAGGCGGAGTGAGGAGATTGTACCGAGTAGGAATTCTGATTCAGACAGAGGTAACTTGAGAATCACAAGTTCTTCAATTCCCTACAAAGATAGGAGTATTTGAATATTTCGACTTCATGGAGACATTCCTCATGGGACTGCAGATTTGATGATGATGATGATGATGATGATGATGATGATTATTACTTTGAAGCAGTGCATTATTAGTGGTATCACTGTTGCTTAGCACCTCCAGGCCTGAGGATTGAATCCTGCCATCGGTCAATGTGTGTGGAGTTTGGACGTTCTCCATGTGCTCGGTGGGTTTCAGGTATTCTAGTTTCCTCCCTTTGATCCAAAGACGTAGAAGTAATCCTTCTACTGGGGTTTGTCATAGTGAATGGAGGTTGGGGTCCTTAGCAATGCAATCTTTTCTAAAGTAATGACCACTAGTGTGGAAGTCATGGGTCACTGTCGTCAGCCATCACTTAATGATGTTGGCTTTATTATTATTATTATTATTATTATTATTATTATTATTGTTATTGTTATTATTGTTGTTGTTATTGTTGTTACAGTCCATTTTTACCTAAAAATGGACTGCAATAACTCTAAACTGCTTCAAACCCACTAATTGTTTTAACTCAGTAGGATAAGGGCAGCGCGGCGGTGTAGTGGTTAGCAGTGTCACCTTGCACCTCTAGGGTCCGGGTTTGATTCCCGGTCAGGTTCGAGTGCCGTTTCTGTGTGGATGGAGGTTGCATGTTCGGTATACATGAACCACTGAGCGGTATAGATGATGGGTGAGTGAGAATAGAATAAGGTCTTTGTTAAAATTAAGCATAAACAGAGTCAGGCACAAATAGACAGTTAATCAGGTGAGTGGTCTCATGATGTAACAAATGGTTCATTAAAGAGGATAATGCTTAAGGTGAGCTAATTAACTCATTTTAGCTACGTTCCTCATTATCACACTCAATTAGGTTTAATTACAGTTTTTTCTCAAATGCTAAAACACAAAAGCCAATCCTCTAAACCAAATAACCAGTTGTCTAAACACATTTACTAAATCTAGCCATCATTTACCAATATCATAAACACATTTCACATGAAGACACAATTCACAAAACACAATCCTCCGTTCTCATAAGTCTAAACACTTTTTTTTTCTTGCTAAAACACAGGTTGCTAAAGAACTCTGCTCAGATTCTCAAATGAAAGCTCATGTGATGCAAAATGCTTGCCACAGTCAGCAATATTTGAACACAATGAACACACTCATTCATTACACACAACGATTCAAAAATTGAAGACACTTGTTGCTAATGCTGTGACCACATGTATAAAAGCAAGTTCAGAGTGCAAAGTTTGAAGATTCCAAACAAACACAATGGATGAAGGCAGAGTCAGGGGAAGAGGAATTCGAGTCAGAAGAGGGAGAAGAGCTCCATGGCATGACAATGGCTGAAGCAGGACTAAGAGTCTGTCCAAACCTGAGTAGGTTCACCGTGGCCACCATTATCAGGGCATTCAGACAACACAACAGGTACAGTGGACCCTCGGATTGCGAGTAACATAGTTTACGAGTGTTCCGCAAACCGAGCAAAGATTTTTAATACATTTTTAATCGGAAACCGAGCAAGTATTAATTTACGAGTGGCGAGTATCATGTAGCACGCATGCGACTCTTATTTTGACACTGAGCGGCAAGTGATCACAACTGAGCCAATGATTTTTCTCTTTCTTGCGCTGCGGGAATTATGGGTAATCCTCTCCCCTGCTGCATCCCGTGTCAAAATAAGAGTCTCCTGCTGTGTCTTATAATCAACATCTCCCTCTCTCTTCTGTGTGCGCAGCGTAATTTGAGACCGACACAGACACACACACACACACACACACACACACAGATCTCCCCGGCTGCACACACATGCTTTATTTACACAGAAATTTTTTTTTTCTGTGATTCCGTTAGTATGCTCACGCGAGTATCATTAGAGAGATTTCTTTTTTTCCCTGTTAAAACAGTGTTTGCATTGTGTATGTTAGTTGTGAAACTTAAAAAGCGAGGTGTAGGAGGGAGAAGGAGTTTTACTGTTTAAGACGAGGCGAGGGGCTAATTCCACACACACACACACACACACACACACACACACACACACACAAATACACGGCGCCTGCGCGCACAAATGGAAACATTTAACTGTCTGGATTTATTTTTACTTTTTTAAAAATGTTAAGTGCAGGTTAATTTCTTTTATTTTTACTTTATATGTTGTATTAATTATTTTTATGTATTTATTGTTTTGGGTTGTAGAATGAAAAATTTGAGTTTTCATTATTTCTTATGGGAAAAGTCTATTTGGTTTACGAGTGTTTTTGGAATACGAGCCCGTTTCCGGAAACAAATTATGCTCGTAATCCAAGGTTCCACTGTATTGTACTCGATTGCTTTCTTTGTCACAATACTGTTCTACAAGCCTGTGAAAGTAGTCTATTGGTTTCAAATCAGTTGTTATTGTAAAAAATGTCAATTGACAACACATGTTTCTTTCTTTAGAGTTGAAAGAATGCCACATAGAGGTGGGAGGGTTGCCATATTTACAGCGGCACAAGAAACCCTCATTGTGGATATGGTTCGTGAGAACAAACTCATCAGACTCCGGGAGATCAAACAAAGTCATTGCCGATAATGTCAACTTTGAGAGCACTGATGATGTCAGCTTGGCCACAATAGACCGAGTTCTCCGGCGCCAAAAGATGCGGATGAAACAGGTCTATAGGGTTCCCTTTGAGCGCAACTCTGCGCGACACAAAGACCTACGTTACGAGTATGTGCAAGTAAGTATACATCCATGTTCACAGTACAGTTAGTGGACATACTGTGTTGCTTAGTGGCCTACATTACGTCTGGACAATACTGTGCTACCTGATTGACTGTTGTTCTGAACATCTGTGCACTTTCACATTTTCACAGAGGATATTACAGTTGTATGCGATGGCCAGACTTCATGAGTACCTCTTCCTGGATGAGGCTAACTTCAACCTGCATACAAACATAGGCAAAGAGGCTGTAACATCATTTGCCAAAGAGCCATCACTGAGGTTTCTGGCCAACTGTGTTTGGGTAAGATTACTCTTTGTGCGGCCATGGGTTCGGAGGGGCTTGTCCTTGGCATGCTGTCCTTGGGTCTTATAACACCCGACGTCTCCTCACCTTCCTAGAGGAGTTAAGAGACATCCTCCTGGACCGCCAACAACACCATCCTGGGCCCGCACATCACATTTATGTGATCATTTGGCACAATGTCCGCTAACACAGAACAAAGCAAATCAGAGAGTGGTTCACCACAAACAGTAACCACTTTTTAAACGTCTGTCTGCCACCCTACTCCCCTTTCCTGAACCCTATAGAGGAGTTCTTCTCATCGTGGAGATGGAAGGTTTATGACAGACAACCATACACTAGAGAGAACCTCCTAAGGGCAATGGAGCTGGCCTGTGTTGACATCCCAGTGGAGGCCTTCCAAGGATGGATTCGCCATTCCACGACGTTTTTCCCGCGGTGCCTGACAAGAGACAATATAGCCTGAGATGTGGACGAGGGGATGTGGCCCGATGCAGCTCAGCGACATGATGCCGGACAGTGATTGTGGTGTGTGTGTGTGATGTGAATAAAGTAAATAAAAAAACTTCACACCCTGACCATGTTTTCAAGAGTACTGTTGTGTGCAATAGATTCTGTTTTTGCATTGAGTTGTGTTACAGTAGTGTACATGCAGTATTTTCTATAGATTTATACTCTTCATATGCAACTCACAAATCTAAATGCCTAATCATCTGCAGAGATCTAAGAAGATCCGTTACTGTAAAGTTTCTAAAAATATGCATTGGCAGTTATGAAACAAAGAACCTTCTCACAAATTGAGCCTTGTGTTTTCACTTGTTTTGCTGTAGTGTGCAGTGAAAAAGCTTCGAGTGAGAGTGAGAAGGTGTGGTGGTGTTTATGTAACTTTAGAAAAGGGTGATGTGTTTAGACATTGGGGAACACGGAGGAAACGTTTGTGAAATGTGTTTTAGCATTTGAGAAAAAAACTGTAACTAAAGAAGCCGAACTACCTTATCTCCACAAGCTATTTATATCCAAGTGTTGCGCTCCAGTTCTAGTTAACCTGTATAATGTTGACTGTTTGTTAAACTGTTGGGTTCTTTCTCACACTCGAGCAGTTCTGGGATGCAGATGCTCCCTGTCATGTGACCTCTTTTTTTTTTTAGTCTTCTTTTTTTTAGAAAAAAAGAAAATGTTGACTCAACCCAGGCTTTCTGTCACTCTTGCCTCGTGGGGATTACTGCAGCAGGCAGTCCGTTGAGACACAGATGTGCATGTGTTCAAATGCTTAAGAAACATGTATCCTGCAACACAGCTACTCTCACATTGGCATCATTTCATCAAAGTACAAACATAAAATTATATATTTACAGTGGTGTGCAAAAGATTACTCAGCACGCACGCACACACACACACACACACACACACACACACACACACACACACACATTATTTCTTATGCAGTAGTTGCGCCAGTTAGAAGGATTTCTATAGGCCACATGAAAGATGCCATTAAAATTCCAGGAGAGGCAATTTCTTGACTGAAAGTGGGAGAAGCCGCAAAGTTTCCAGCAAAGGCATGACATAATGGCTTCATAAAAACCAACACCATCTCAATAATTACTACCATGCTGTTTCTTAAGACAGGTCCAACACTACTCATTCTCTCTCATTTCCCCCTGGTTATTCAAAATGTTGTGGTCCTACACACAGCATCAGCCAACTGGAAAATACTACACGTAATAACCTTATGCAATGGCCTAAGGACCATTTCCTAGAGTTAAGGTGAGCGATTCATTTCGAGGGCAACCCTGCTTTCGTGTATAGTGACAGCTATAAATGTTGGGATAAGAGTCTTAAATCTCTTTATTTGTGCATGTGCTTGTGTGTGTGTGCGTGTGTGTGTGTGTGTGTGTGTGAGAGAGAGAGGGAGAGAGAGGGGAGCCCTAAGCAATGGGGAAGCCGCAATACGTAGTCACATAACTCCGTGTTGGTAAGATGCAGACTAACAGTAAAATCCTCCAGCGAGCCAGGCTTAATTACTTATTTCATGCCACTAAAATGTGTTTACAAAGCATCTTGCTTCTTGGAAGTCCTAAACATGGCACAAGGAGCAAAACAGATCTAAATTAGCCCTGGCTAAACCCAGGCTAAGGAAATTTAGGGTGATTATACAATTTTGCATATTCATCCTTTTGTGTGTAAAATCAGGTACGTACCCGGGTTTGTATGATAATACACAGCGTATTCAGCACATTTTGAGAAACTATTTCACAATGCTTTTGTCTAAGCAAAACATTTATGTATGCATGGATGTATTCAATTATGTCTGCATTAGTTTATCCTTTTTATCCCACGACCAGTTACATACTTTTTCTATTAGTCTCACTGTAGTTACTGAATCATTTATAGTGCATGCGGAATAGTCGTCAACATGAATTAAGCAGTTAGTAATCTTGGTTTTACAGAGTTAATATACATAATAATTACACATTTTATGTATTGTATAGATCAGAATTTTTTTTTTTTAATGGCCATGTTCAATTACTTTAAATTACAAAACACAAACCAGCTTGGCTTCTTAAGCAGATCTTCTGTTATGGATTATCCAATCACATGCATTTATGTCAATTATTCAGCAAAATGCAGCTCACTGGACGAGAGACCTTGTACTGGACCTAGAGACATTAGTTCAGAAAGAAGAGTATTGTAGATTTTTCATTGACAGTTTTTGATCTTATTAGTGAATTTGATTAGTGAATTAGGGACCGTTAAAATTAAGGTTTAAACCATTAACCAAATAGTGAATAACATTTAATAACTTAATCTCATTACAGTGGCGCCTATCGAATATATTATGCACGTGAAGGTTTAATTTGCAGAGTAATAGCACAGTTTTGCTTAAAATATAGCAATGCACACAATATTATGGGTGACAAATTAGAGTTCAAAAGAGGACAAATTGTTGGTGCGCGTCTCGCTGGTGCAATTGTGACCAAGACAGCAAGTCTTTGTTATGCATTAAGAGCCACGGTATCCAGAGTAATGTCAGCATACCACCAAGAAGGACGGACCACATCCAACTGGAGTAACTGTGGATGCGAGAGGAAGCTGCCTGAAAGGGATGTCCTGGTGCTAACCCGCACTGTATTCAAAAAACATAAAACCACAGCTGCCCAACTCACAGCAGAATTAAATGTGCACCTCAACTCTCCTGTTTCCACCAACACTGTTCGTCAGGAGCTCCACAGGGTCAATCTACAGTGATATTACATGGCTGGGCTGCTATAGCCAAACCTTTGGTCACTTGTGCCAATGCCAACTGTTGGTTTCGATGGTGCCAGCAGGGAAAATCTTGGGCTGTGGACAATGTGAAACATATCTTGTTTTCTGATGCGTCCACCTTCACTGTATTTCCCACATTCAGAAGCGTTACGGTTTGGAGAAGCCCCAAAGAAGCGTTCCACCCAGACTGTTGCATGTCCAGAGTGAAGCATGGGGGTGGATCAGTGATGGTTTGGGCTGCACTGTCGTGGCATTGCCGAGGTCCAATACGTGTACTAGATGGGTGCGTCACTGCCAAAGACTACCAAACATTGTAACAAACATTGTATCCTGAAGATGGTGCCGTGTATCAGGATGATAATGCACCAATGCACACAGCAAGACTGGTGACGGAGTGGTTTGATGACCATGAAAATGAAGTTGAACATCTCTCATRGCCTGCACAGTCACCAGATCTAAATATTATTCAGCCACTTTGGGGCGTTTTGGAGGAGTGAGTCAGGAAACGTTTTCCTGCACCAGCATCACGTAGTGACCTGGCCACTATTCTGCAAGAAGAATGGCTCAAAATCCCTCTGGCGACTGTGCAGGACTTGTATCTGTCATCCCCAAGACGAATTGATGCTGTATTGGCTGCAAAAGGAGGCCCTACACCAAACTAATGAATTATTGTGTTATAAAAACCAGGCGTTTCAGTTTCATTGTCCAACCCCTGTATATATTGAAGAAAACATGCTCATGGTATGAAGTAGAAGTTGACCAAGGAGCTCAGTTTTTTAAATGATTTACATTTACATTTACATTTAGGTATTTGACATATGCGCTTATCTAGAGCAACTTACCACAGTGCTTTGACGTTTCTGTCATTGGATAGATCCTTACACTGGGTTAATAAGTTACTAACTAAGTGCCATCATTCAAACACTGTTGTGCAGGGTTTAATTTTATTTTATTAATGAATAATTACTGTATATAATAATAATAATAATAATAATTATTATTATTATTATTATTATTATTATTATTATTATTATACAATTATATACAATACAATACAATACAATACAAATACAATATAACCCAATGCAAATTACATCACATAATAATTTCAATTTGAAATGGATGCGTGTTGTTAGCCTTTGATGATCTTTTCTGTTGGAAAATATTAGGCATGAAAACATTTGATCTGGTTGTTTCTCCCTTGATGGAACAAATGTATTCACTCTGTGCATTCTTGCCCCACCTGGGGTAATATTAGTTGACTTGATTGATTTCTGGAAAGGAATTTTTGCTTCTGTCTCTGATTGGTAAACTCCATGAGAACAACTGACTTCCACTAGTCGTTAATGTGGTGAGGAAAGGCCATGGATTGGCTCACATTTCACAACTGGTAAAGGTTCTACATATATGACTAAATATAGGTTTTACATATAT
>QMIH01000142.1:614839-629175 GCA_003987875.1 Clarias batrachus
GGGGGGGGGGGGTCATGTGACATGTCCACTTTACAATCCCCGCAATGGTTTAATAAGACAATTGGGTTTGATTTCCCTGAAGAGAACATTTGCAGAATGATTACGATCAGACATGAGAACTTTAATAGTTCTTTGTTCAAAAAATGGGGGTCATAATTCCTTTCAATGTTATATGTGACCTATCACATCAAAGCAAGTATGAAGTTGCATTTTGGGTAATTTATACGTCTTTTAGATTACTGGTTCAATAAGCTGATATTTGATATTTTGAATTTTTATACTACATCATGGCTGCTTGCTGTGATACGGCCACTGAACATTTGTTTACAGGGAAAGTCTTGAAATGATTGTTCTTCTTCTTCTTATTATTATTAGGATATTTAATGAGGATTCTGTGATGTAGAAAGAAAAAAGCCTCAGCCGCATTTTGACATCAGGATCCCTAAAAATAACTCTGCCGTCAGCATGGCTTAATAGGAAAATGCATGTTTTTCTATGTTTTTAAACATTTTTCACAACTGGAATAACCAGCTTGGATAGTGTTCATTAAAGTGCTTTAAAACACTGTTTAGGTATAAAAAACATTAGGTGAGAGGTGAGATTTATTGGAAAAGATGGAAACAATGATGAAGATGAAGCGTCACAATGATCAGAACCATTTTCTAAATGTCGAGAAATGTATATCCTACTGTACATGAGCAAAGCACTCTTAACTAGCAAAGTTATAGAAATAAGAAGATTGACCGCATGTACTGCGTTTAACATTACACAGGTACATGAAATAAATTTCATTTAATAATATTTTTGGTTAGAAAAAATATATATAAATAATATCTAAATAGATTTCTAAGATTCAATCTAAAATTTTAGATTTAAAATTCATTTCCATATTGATTTGGTAAAATGCAGTATGTATATGATGGCTTAAATAAAACAATGTTTAGGATTAAAAACTTCAGTTCTGTTGTAGGATAAGATACTACATATATCAACCAATTTTTGCCAAAATTGTATTTAGATTTCTTTATTCATTTTTTTTTATTATTATTTGAATCAATTTAAATGTTAGAAATAAATTTCAGTTTTATTTACCTTTCACCTACTGCAGGCTACGCGGGTCACACATTATTTATGAGTTAAATTATTCTCTTGCTCACAACCAGTGTATTTATGTACAGTAAATGATTAGGTTGAGATGATATCTATTTATTGGTCAGACAGAGAATAAGAGAAGTGTTTCCTGTAATCAGGAGTTGCCTGTGCTTCTGAGATAATTTTTATAAAGTTGTCTTGAACGGGCTTGCAAATTTGATTTAAAAAAAAAAATCAGTATTTTGTTTAATACTCCATAAACGTGTGCATGACGCTGGGCAAAACTTAATGTGTTTTCATTTGAAACAAAAAGCTCATCAAAGCGTTCAAAAAGAATAACATCAAACATCAAATATTTAGGAAAAAGTTGAAAGCGTTTCTTTTATTTAGTTTTTGAACTAGTCAATATTGTACAAACATTACACAAATAAATACAATTAATTTAAAAAAAATATTTAAATGTAAATAAAATATTTGCATTTAATAAACTCGAAGTAGAGCCCTTGCTTTAGACGTGTACAGTATGTGGTCTGAAATGTAGAGTAATAGCTGATTGGGTGGTCAGTTATAACCAGGATTATGTTTAAAGTATTCTATAAATGTATAAATTATGTCCTTTTTTTTTGAAACCTTACAGGGAGAGAGCGGGGCCACATCATGCTCGCTGATTTTGAAGGTCACCAGACACCAGTGTTGCCAAGATGTTTACATTTCTGAGCTGACGGAAGAGGGAGCAGGTCCAGGCCTGGAGAGCTGCTGGCACACGTCATCTTTTAAGCAGATGTAACAATGCATTTTCCCTTCTAAACATAGCAAACTTCCTTAAAACAAAACAAACAAAACAAAAATAATTATTTATTTGTTGTTGTTTTTTTTTACTGCTTAAATTTGATTTTATTTCTTTAATGTACTTGTATGTATTTGAGAAATTATTGTAAAACCGTGTTTGAAAAATGAGTTTTTTGAATATGTTTTACAAAACGTTTGTTTTTACTTGTCCAACAATCCTCACACCATTTTTCACACTACTGGCTTTACTTTCCTCGCTGCTGCCTTTCGTAGATGTTCAGTGTCAAACTCTTCAACGGTGTATGGTGATGCCATGTGAAAATCGTTTTACTAGGAAAGTGTGATAGAGTGAGATCAAACCGTTTATTTCATCATATTTCAAGATTAAGAGGACTGGTGTGTTCAATGCTCCCGGGATCTTTTTAGAATTACGAGCTGGATGTGGCCATCCTGACTATTTAATACCTAGTTGAACGTACCAGTGGTACTGCAGCGTAATGACATACAGTACAGACATTCTGCGTCCTAACAAATATACCTGATGAGCAGCTGTTGCATGTGTGTCAGTGTACGGGAATCACCAAACTGAGCCAAAGTGCGTGAGGAGATGTTTAAAGCAAATGAAAAGAGGGGAAAAGTTCTTGGGACCTTCAGGTGCCGAATGACTCCCACACCTACTTTACAGCATATCACAAGGATGTAGACGAATGGAAAAGTTTATCCATCAGCAATCCACTCATCACAGTGAGGTCATCCACCTCACACCTCAGGGATTATCCCCAAAGAGCAGGTACACAGAGCAGATCGATAAACTCGCTCCTCCCATACACATAGTGCTCCCTGAGCTCTAAACTTAGACCTTGAACTGGATGTGTTGGCTTCCATATCTCTGCAGGTCCTAAGTGACATGCCATGTACATTACTCAGATTTCTGACAGTTGCTCTTTTGATCAAATCACATCTTTAAATGATAAACAGACTCTCTAACTCATTTTCTTCACGTGTTAGTGACTGTCTTGCGGGACTGTACAGCACAGCTGGAAATAATTTAGCACAAGAAATCTACGCATGCTTTAAATCTACATTTTTCAGATTATCGCTGACGTTTGATCAGACTGAGTGGGTGGAATGGCAACAGCAGTAGAGGATGACAAACTTAGAAAGTCTAAAAGGGATAGATATTGAAACAGATGAGAAAGAAGGCCACGCCGGGAGATTCTTATTCTCTTTTATTACAGAATCTCACAGGTCTACATCTGTAGTTTATTTATTACACCTGATGTCTGTCTGTCTGTCTGTCTATCTATCTATCTGATGAGGCATATCATTAACACATTAACATTGATAATGAACTAAATACCAACAAACTGTTGACCATGGGCACTAGTATAAGCCTAGTATAAACTTTATATATATATCCGTCTTTTTTTCTTTCTAAATATCTTTATCTATCTATCTATCTATCTATCTATCTATCTATCTATCTATCTATCTATCTATCTATCTATCTATCTAGATAGATAGATAGATAGATAGATAGATAGATAGATAGATAGATAGATAGATAGATAAATAGATAGATAGAACACCACTCAACATTGACATTTATTCAGTGTCCTCCATTAATGCCTCTTTCCTGCCATCCAGTGGCAGCTTTTTCTTTTTCTAATTCCTCCCTCTCCACTGATCTTGATTCATGGTTCTTTGGTACTGTATGTCTCCTTGTCTTCTTTGTGTCCTGTTATGCTGTTATATTGTCATGCCAGAGGGTTTGAATGCTTTTACAAGTTTTCTAAACATTCACAGTATGGTATTAGCAAAGGTGGCGCTCGATATGGTGGCTTTGAGGTTAGCACTGTCGCCCTGGGGGATCGAATCTCGCCTGTGGTCTGTGTGACAGTCCAAAGGCATGTGGTGTAAGGTGTCTGGCATTTCCTTATTTGGCCGTATGATTGGGTGTCTGAATGTGTATGTATGTGTGTGTGTGTGGGTGTACGCTGCCTTGTGCCTTGAGTCGATTAGGACAAGCTCCAAGCCCCCTGCAACCCTACACAGGATAAATACTATAGATAAGAAATTGATGGGTTGTTGGTAGAGTAATACATTCCTCAATACTCACCGCTGTACCCGACCCAGCCACCTGCAAATGCCGATTTTCTCCTTTATCTAGTCCTCAAATACAGCAGACATCAGTGTTGACTTGGATCATTAGATTTATCCCTTATACAGTGTAACTAAGCACATAAAAAAGCACATGACAATATGCTTATTACTGTAAATGTACAAATGAATATGAAGCTGCCAGTTACACAGACACTGCTCAGACTCTTAGACATGCATCTTATGTTGGTGCAGACAACATATTATAATACAACATGGTGTATTTATTTTGGTTTTTTTTGTAATTCATAACAAAATGATTGTATGGTACAATAGAGGTTTGCAAACTTTTTGCAACCACTTCCACTGTGTTGAAATGTGATGAAATAAAAATAAAATAAAGCCTAGATCAAATCCTGCGTGATACACAGATTTGTGTTAGGAATGATTAGACATAGAGCAACTACACAGTCTGGCATATACAGTACAGTCTGGCTGAAAAAAAAGGTTGTACACTAATATTTTGTTGGACCACCTTGAGGTTTGGTTACGATACGCATTCACCACGGCATTGTTCCGACAATCGCATGCAACATTACAATATTTATTTCTGTTATAGAGTTGCATGACTTTTTAGATTTTAATATTTTGTACTCATAATGGTAGACAGACCATTCTGTAACATATTCTCCAGCACATTCCAAAGACTTAATAGGTTTACAGTAATCCACGTGTGAAAGTAGGGAGTGAGCTGGCCTCATTTTATTGCCATATAATGTTGCCGAGTATAGACCTGGCCAACTGAAGCAACCCAAGTACATAACACTGCCTCTAGTGGCTCATACAGTGGGCACTATGCATGATGACTGCATCATTTCATGCGCTTCCCTTTTTACCCTGATGCAGGTCAATCTGGACTCATCAGACCACATGATCTTTTTCCAAGTCGAATTTTTATGCTCTCTAGCAAACTGAAGCATTATTTTCTGAGTAGCCTCACTAACAATTGTCTTGTAGACAACAGCGGTTTAGTCCCACTCTAATTTCATTATTAAAATCGCTGTGATTTCTACTGGTGTTGTTTTTTTAAACAATGAGCCTCACCAAGTGTTAAAGTTCTCATGGTTTTATTTCCGACCACGTTTTTTCCGTGAGGTTGATGGGGCAGCACTATCCCTCCAGGTTGCAATAATGTGTTGTGTTGGACAGTTCTTAACCCAATTCCCGTAATTTCAGCAATCTCCTTAGTTGTTTCCTTTGATGTTGATGCAGGCCAATAATTCGACCCTCTGGCACACAGTAGCATATTTTCCGTGAGCACAGGATAATCCAACATGGTTGTTAAAGACAGAAAAATACGCACTACATCGCCAATTGGGGGTTAAAGAAATAATTGCCAGCTGAAACATATTAACCACTACAAAGTGTGTATATTGTTACTTGATTTGCTTGATTAAAATGGTGATTAAATGCAATCTCTTCAATGTCTTCAAATAGACATTATGGCTAGAATGATATCATTGTTAACTTGTTAATGCATGGATCTCCGAGGATTCCTGGACCCTCATATGAGGACAATGGCATTACCATAAGAACAAGAAAACAATTCACATTTTTTTGCATAATAATTTGAATATCACTTTTGAGGTTTTTCATAAAAAAAAATAAAAAAAAACACTAGGGATGCAGACATCCGGAGGCTTCAATGTTGATAAAATGCTGTAGTGGTGAGAGACATGGCCATGCATTAACTATCTAAAGCACACACATAAACAGAATAGGTTAAAGAGGGAAACCGTCTCAATGGCTGGGCCTCTTGTGTCCCCTGGCTCCTCCAGCTCTCCTCAAAGCCTCTCACCACCTTCGGTGTAATTCAGACTCCCTCCATCAACACATCCTTAATGACTCCATCCTGCTTCGCACTCCGTTATCTGCCCTCCATCTCTCCATCCGCTAATGTGGCTCTCTCAGCAGGCTCGGATTGTTAGTGGGAGAATGGAATAACAGCGTGAGAGAGAGAGAGAGAGAGAGAGAGAGAGAGAGAGAGATGGCCTTATATGATTGTACCATGTGTGTTTGTCTAGCAATGAGTGTGGTTAAAGACCAAACTTGGGGGTATTAGGTGCTGGGGGTCAGTAAAAGGCATGCACATACCTGCTCCAGACTTTTGGGTTCAATGCATTAGTTAACAAAAAACCTGAAATAGATGGAGCTGAATTAGTTATAGAAGAGAGAAATCCAAAAGTTGTACTCGTCCAGGATACGTATCGGGAAATACTGCTGTAAATAACGAGAATCATAAATCTGACCTATACATATAAATGCTATATACAAACACACCTATTTCTCACCTGGCCCTGCATAGCTTTAATTCATTTACAAACCTCTAATACAAAGGCCTTGAAATCTGTCTAATCAGATTTATTCTCAAACTCTGCAAGCTGGTACAAAATGGCATTCCTGTTTCAGGTCTGCGCGTCCTACCATGTGTGTGGTACTCGTCGGTAATAAAACTTCCCTCAGCCTTCCCATCTCCCCAAGGTACACCGGGCCATGTGTAAACCGACCCTAATCTCTTCCCACCTCCACATTGCGCTTACAACCAAGTCAAGAATGGCAGTGTAATGAGGTTATGAAAACATCGCTAATGGCCGCTACGTCCGTGGAGACTCCTCCTTCAGCACGTCCACACAACTGGCTGCCACGTCCACATCCACGCAATTACCATCAGCATCATCACCAATGTTATGATGGTGTGTCAGCAATTAACTATCAATGTGAAGAACCATTTTTACAAGACTGGTTTGAACAGCTGGAGGCTCAGGAGCACAAGAGGTCTCTCAAAACCAGCTAGAGCGATCCACATGACAAGAGGTTTCTGAATAGTAGTCAACCTACAGTACATACATTTTCTAGGCTTTATGTCATTGTACACTGCCTGCCCAAAAAAGGTCACACACTCTTACAGTGTCCTAAGCTTTAATTACAGAATGCATTCGATCTGGTAGTGTTTCAACAAGCTTATGCAATGTTATAACTGTTTTTTTCTGATGGGACAGTCATGCCAGTCACCCGTACAAGTCTTACGTCTCCCAAAGACATAATGTGGTTACGGTCAGGAACCAGTGGTGACCAGTTCATGTGTGAAATTGATCCCTCTTTCGCAATTTTAATCTTGGACCTGATGGACCTCATACCTGTGCCAACAGGGAAGAAAAACTCCATTTATGTGATAACCTGGTCATTTAGTACATGCAGGTCGTTATCTAAAATCATGATAGTGCCGCATAACATTACTGAGCCTACTGTAGACTAACTGATGCAACCCCAGATCCTAACACTGTCTCCAGAGGCTCGTACAGTGGCCACTATGCATGATAAATAAGTGCTCGCCCTATCATCCGGAGATCATTGGTTCGATCCCTGGGTGATGTTGTAGCTGCTAGCAGCAGACGGCCTAGAGAAAACAAATTGGCCGAGCTCTCTCCGCAGGGTAGGATGGGAGGTACTTGGTGCTCTCACATTAATTATAGCTCTACAGCCAATCATGGGCGTCTGTAAGCTCACACAAGCAGAGGGAGCGGATAGCGCTGTCCTCCAAGTGTGTTACACCGCCCTCAACGGTGCGTGAGCGAGCAGTTCGAAAAGATGCACTCGGTGACGTCACGTGGTTCGGAGGAAACATGTGATAGTCTGTGGTTCTCCCGGCTGAGTGGTAGTAGTAGCCTTAATGTGGGAGCCCCCTAGTGATGAGGAGGAATTGGATACGACTAAATTGGGGAGAAAATCCGGGGGGAAAAAAACAAGAAAAAATATTAATTAAAATTTTTCCCTAGGGCAAGGAAAAAAAATGTTTACTTAAAACTGACAAATAATTTAATTTGTTGAAATGGTGAGGCAAAGCAGTTTTAAAAAATGCTTACATGGATCCTTCTACCAGCATACTCTGAATGCATGATTACATTCTACAATGTTGGCTTATACCCACTCAACTTCATTTTCTGGACTTCACGATTAGATACTTTGTTGCATTTCATGCATCTGAAGTTGCCAGATTTTTCGAGTAGTGGTGCCTGGGATTTTTATTACTGCATGGATCACTGCCTTTAAATGTCAATAAATGTCTTCTTAATTACTCCAAAGATTTTCCAGTGCCCATTTTCTGTACCCAATCACTCAACACCAGCACACTCAGAAAAGTGATCTTTGGCCTTGTGCACCTGTTATGTATTGATATTATGTTGGTGTCACAGCAATAAAATACGTTTATTTAACATTATTGATTTTGTTCGACTTCCTTGTTTTATTTGAGTGGATATTTTTCTGCTTCTAGTTTAAATAAGTTGACACCTGAATATTTTTTCTTCAGCGATGTCCTAATGTTGCTCTTCTTTTCTGCTTCTTGCCACAGTCCATGCACGGGTCATTTAGTGTAAACAGTGGACCACTGCCTTTAAACTTGAAAGTACTTGCATTTGCCCAGAAGATGGATGGAAATAGACAGAAATAGATATAAATAGATTGATGCAGACTGAATATATAGATTATGTTTTTTATGGTTTTTCTCCACTTTTAACTGGAATATGATCTTACAAAAGTTTATATATAAAGTTTATAAAGTTTATTTACACTATGGCTAAAGACATTCAAACTCAGTTTTTCACAAATGTACATACTGTACATTCCGTGTGTTAAGACATTTAGGGTATAGAACTTTACTCATTACAAAAAACTGCTAAGAGATATCCATATATAACATGAACTTAATGCAGATATAGCAATACAATAAATGTCTGTAAACGACATCTGTAGGAAAATATGGTGTCCCAAAACCTCTTACAATATTCCATTCCATGTGCTCAATAGGAACTGTGGAATTTCTTCAAAATTCTAAATATAATGACCTGACAAATATTAGGATGCGTTTATTCTTTCAATTAAGAAACATTTTAAAAGGTTAGTTTCAATCCTATTATTTTAATGGGTAAACTTTACTGGGGTACAGAATACGTGTTTTGTATACATGCATGAACTTTATCACTTGATTAAGTGTTTACTGCAGGTTAGGGACAAATATGTTACACACACACAATACTCATTGTATTCTTTTCTTCCCTTCAAACTCAACTAAATACCTGTGGTTATAAACTAATTGTATATCTATTTAAAGTTATTTTAACTGTTTGACCCTGAAGTGTGTAGGATGCATATGATGGGCTACACTGACCTCTAGTGGGCTTTGTGGGACCTTCATACAAACTCACACTTGACTAAGAATGTACTGTATAAAGAAAGAATAAAAAAAAAAAAAAAAGATTAATTAATTACTTAAGTAATTCATTTTCCTTCTACTTTTCCTGAGAAGGTCAGTCCAGACACCTGTGTCATATACAGTGTATTCATGGAATATATGTTTCCCTAATGAGCAAGCCAGAGGTGATTGTGGCAGGGGAAAAACTCCCTGGAACAAAAATTCCCTTCCATAACAGTATACTGTAGTCAGATAGAGCTAAGTGTGTTAACCAGAACTTGAGGATAAACATCATAACATCAAAACATTCATTCTTTTTATTCAACTTTCATCCTGTACAGGGTTTCAGGGGGGGCTGAAGCCTATTCCAGTAGACGGGGTACACCACAAGTCCATGGACACGGTGATAATCCTCGCAGGGCACAAACACACTCCAGGCAAATTGAGAACGCCAATTAGCCTAATCTGCATGTCTTTGGACTGTGGGAGGAAACCAGAGTCCCCGAAGGAAACCCACCAAGCATGAGGAGAACATGCAAACTCAGTGCGCACAGACCCGAGGCGGGAAGCGAACTCTTGACCTTGACTGTGCGTGGTCACTGTACTAACCACTACGCTATCTTTTTTCTTTTTTTTTTTTTTTGCTGCATTGTTTGCAGCTGTAGAATGTAGACTGGCAAAGAAAATCAGACTAACCCCTGGTAATTTAATAATGAGCATGATTCAGTGTGAGACATTTCATGTATAATGCCAGATGATAAGGGTCATCGTGATCTCATTTGAAAAGGGAAGGAACAGCAGCAGAAGGTCCACAGGCTTGCCCTGTCACACCCTGGACTAAAACCCAGAAAAAGACAGATTGCCCCTTGTCCTACTTTCTTCCCTTCCTTATGCTACTTGAGAGAAGATGAAGAAGAGCTTTGTCTATTTGGTTGTGCGTATGGCAGAGCAGAGTTGTTGAAGCAAGAAGTCAGAGAGGGAAAGAGAGAGAGACTGAGACAGGAGGCTCTAACTATAAAGCCATATGCTAACAATACAGATTTTTTTTCCTGCAGTGACACAGACCCATACACACATGGGTGAAAAACCACCCTGGTGACCTGAAGCACACTATTGGGAACAATCTTGTCTGTGTGCAGACTCAATGGGGCCACTCAGGCCGTTACAATGCGCCCTTACACGTTCAGAAATCCTCAGCATCCTGATTACGAGCAGACCTCTTAATTTCTCAGAGTCCCTGCACAGACCATGCCTGTATGGCAAACACAATAAGCCCAAGCTTCGGCATTTCTCTGCCTCCAAATAACACTGCCTTGTCTTCTTCTGATGTTTCTGTGTGAAGCGGTTATTGCATGGCAGACAAACTGGTGTTTTTCTCAATATAGCGTCCGCTGTCTTTGTGCAGTTCTGTCACATCTGCTGTAGGTAAATCAGGACCAACTCATATCTGCTTATATTTCCATCAATGCAAATAAAACTTCTCAATAAAACTCTTCTTAATTAATCCAAAGATTTCACAATGCACTTTTCCTGACTCCTTGGCACTCAGAAAAGTGATTTTGGCATCATTTAGCTATTATGAATTGATATTATGTTACTTCAATAATATAAGTTTATTCAATTTTTTATTTTTGTTCAACTTACTAGTTTGAATACACATTATTTTTGTGTTTTTTTTTGTATGCAGATGTTCCAACGGAAGCAAACCTCAGTGTTCCTCTTCTCTTCTGCTCCTTGACAGAGTCCATGCACAGGCGATTTAGTGAAAACGTTTTGTTCTTATTTATTTCATGACATTCTTTAATGAGCTGGTCTAAATTTAAATTGATCAGATATATCTGTCAACCCTAAGAAGGAGCTGGCGAAGATTTCTAGAGATTACCTGAATTTTCAATTACATTTACTTTAGAGAATATCTAAAATCTTAAAAAGCTTACATACAACAAAAAGGGGCTTGTGTTGGGATTTGAGCTCATAGCCTTCCAAAAGATTTGTGCCAAACCTGATTTTTCATTTGGAGCCCACTGAAACACATCGTTAAAATAAAAATCACAATCACTAACAAAATAGGACATTCGTGAGAATGAGAAGTAATCTTACATTATTCTAATATTCAGAATGTTAAAACAAATTATATGACCAAATTTAAATGTCGTATGCATCTTTTTTATTCTGGCTGAGACTTGCATTCTGAGTGCACTCTGATCAGTTTACAAGTGCAGTATTTTACAAGACGCAGTTTAGTGATGTTAGTTATAAAATGATACACCAGCATCAAGTGTTAGGAAGATCCCTGCTACAGCCAGGGCTAATGTGGAACTGAGTTTTAGTCCAGGAATGTCATCTGAGCAGCACATGCAGTCACTCACTCTCCACAAAGACGAATACAGAACTTTTGCCATTATATTGAAATTTCAGTCTTATAGGACACAGTGTGATTTGCAATAATACTATTTGATGATATTATCCAAATGAGGGTGGGTTCCCTGTTAAGCCTGTTCATTTCAAGGTTTTCTGCCTATTGTCATTTCAGGAAGCTTTTCCTTGTGAGCGTTTCCACCGGCTTGCACAAACTCACTCACTCATTGTCTATACCACTTTATCTTGTATACTGGGTCTCAGGGGGTGTGCGATACAGGGTACACCCTGGAAAGGGTGCCAATCCATTGCAGGGCATTGCAGGCCATAGCAATTAGTCTAATCTGCATGTATTTTAATTGTGGAAGGAAAGCGGGTTCACCCGATGAAAACCCACCAAGCACGGGGAGAACAAGCAAACTCCATACACACAGACCCAGAAGTGGGAATCGAACCCAAACCCTCTAGGGGCAAGGCAACAGTTCTAACCACTATACCACCACATCTTCCATGACTTTTTACATTCTGTAAAGTTGCTAAAAGTGCTAGGCAAATAAAATTTTACTTTTTTAGCAGGCTGGCATTCTGCACTAGGCTGGCACACCAAAACACAAAATGAAAATCATGATGAGGCTGAAAGTTTGTGACTTTAATTTACCCTAGGCTGGAAAATTACAACGTTTCTCCCATGAGCCGTAACTTTCCTAATTCGTGCTTTCTTACAGACGTGCAGGCGACACTGAAATCCCAGTGCAAAACTAAAGCGCGAAATGTGAGAAATGTCAGAGGTGCCGCGGCGCACGCTCACGCGCTGCACAGTACGGCAACATAGCACGCGGCGCGATGCGAAACGCTGTAGCCACACTCTGAAACCAAGCTGTGGATTCCAGCCAATCATAATCGCCTAGGGCGTGGCCTAGATAAAGAGGGCGGGCGTCCTAAATCGAAAACTTATCGATGTGGGCGGGGCGGGACTGTGTGACAGACATCCCAGCGGAGTCTCTGCAGCCAACCAGATTCCTGTGTATTCAGTTACACCGTTAAAATATTCCGGTAAAGCGGGCCGTGTTTGCGGAACTCGAGGCGTGTGTGTGTGTGTGTGTGTGTGTGTGTGTGTGTGTGGTGGCAGCGAGAGCTCGAGGGGAGAAGCTCCGCCAAAGCGGGGCGGAGTCGGAAACGCGGAAAGCTCGAAGCTTGAGATCCGGAGGAGCCGCGCGCTGCGCTCGGGGAGCTCTCAGTCGAGCTGCCGGGATCCGTGGGCCTTCTTCTCCAGACTGCAGCATCACCGCATCTCGGTTAACTCCATTACCAATTAAAGCTTAGAGAAAAGTATCCAGAGTAGTAATAATATTCCCCCTCCCCTGCCTGAATTGGGCTTGCCAGGCCCCACATCCACCCCTTTCCTTTCTCACCATCAGAAAGCCGTCGCTTCGGAATTTCTCTCCGCGTCTTCTGATTTATTATTATTTAGTATTTTTTAATCCACTGCATTGAAAATGGACGGGTTCGCCGGCAGTTTAGGTGAGTGTGCTGCAGCAGCACTGGCCTCAGACATGCTGTGGCTTTTTTTTTGGGGGGGTCCTATTAATAGCAGCGCTTTGCTGTAGCAGCATGCTGAATTTAGAGGCGCAGCGCTGAAGTGAAAAGCATGCCTACATACATACATACAGTGCAGCATGCACAATGTACACACACACACACACACATGTCGTTTGAGTGTCGCGGGTTTGTTGAATGTTTTGTTTGCTTTGTGACCTGGCTGCAGGAGGAGCGCTGGGGTGAGGTGTGTGTGTGTGTGCGCGCGCGCGCGCGTGCTGCAGCAGAGACACATAAACACAATGACAGCGCAGTTTACACGTCGTGCTGAGCGGAGATGTGTGGTTGATTTTGTTTCACAACAGACGTCTGTTATGTCCATGTAGCACACACGTTGGGTGTCTCTTGCAAAGGTGTGGTGTGTGTTTTGCGGGGATGTGACAGTTACTGTGTGTCAGATGAGCTTGAGCTGGTCTGAGCTGAGGGGTGGGGGCCAAAAGATTTGCACACGACCTCTTCTAATCACATGTATTAAAGGATTGAATCCTGTGAATTGAATGTGCTTTATGATGTAGGGGTGGGATTATATCAGGATACAGATATAGCTGTGTTAATGACGGTAGTCGTTTTGACATTGTATTAAAGTGTGTGTGTGTGTGAGTGAGTGAGAGTGTGTGAGTTAATGATGGGACTGTGGATGTGTGTAAATCTCACCCTATAGTCTAACTGTCAGTGTGGAATTTCTCCTCACCCTGTTGCCTAGTAACCAGCCGCGCGTGCTGATGGTAATTTCGTGCTCAGCACCCAAACCTCAACCTAGCCTCATAAAGAGGATGTGCGATGACGTCATACTGACACATTACTGTACTAGCACTGTACTAGTGCGTCAGGGTAGGATGGACCCTGTGGGTGTGGGTTCAGATGCACTACTTTCAGATGCACTACAAGTCTGTGAAGCACAATGCTGGAATTGACAAGCCACTATTATTAAGGTGCTTGAGTTCTTTCTTTCTTTCTTTATTTGGCTGTTGTTTGTCATTTTATTTACTTAACATTTACATTTGGCAGAGTCAGGGGTAGCTTAGATTAGATTCAACTTTATTGTCATTGCACATAGTTACAAGGCAACGAAATGCAGTTAGCATCTAACCAGAAGTGCAAGTTAGCAGTGCAATATAATCATATACAGATCTATAAAACTTTATATATA
>QMIH01000142.1:629221-657055 GCA_003987875.1 Clarias batrachus
TATATATATATAGGATAACAGTAAGGTGTATGTGTAAATTGGATTACAGAAAGAATATATATATATATTTACATGAATATACAGTGTAAAGTGAGCATAGGTGGATAAATTAATGTACAGAATAATTGTAAATCTACAGATATGTCTAAATATAAATATGTGGAATAAAGATAAACTATAAAGAAATTATATATAGGTGAATTTACATTATGTGCAATAGTATGAAATATACATATGAATAAATATGAGTAATTTAACAGCAGCATGGAAATGCAGAGTATACCTATACACACACACACATCTACATATATGAATATACATATATTAGTATACAGTCCATGTGCAGACTGTACAAATGAATGAACAGGAAGTATTTATAGAGGTATTAAACAGGAATGTTGGGTTATCAGTGATGGTGGTACCATCCATGTAAGGGGGTCAGTGAAGTTGTGTTCAATAAGGTAACCACTGTGGGATAAAAACTTAATTCGTTGGACTATGGTTAGGAAGGTCCCAAGTTGAAACCTCACAACCACCAAGTTGCCATTGTTGGGCTCTTGAGAAAGGTTCTTACCCCTCAACTGCTCAGATGTATAATGAGATAAAAAGGTAAATCGCTCTGGATAAGGGTGTCTGCCAAATGCCGTAAATGTAAAATAACCAGTGAACTAAAGAAACCAATCCTAATCTGTTGATGATAAATGGTGCTTGTTGTATGGAACTGTTGTATAAAAGCAATAACGCACTCAAGGTTGTGCTGAACATCACCACGCCTGACATACCTTGATATCTCGAGTGCGATGTTGCGTAATTAACTTGTACTTAATGTTATGTGGAAATAACATTTTGTGTGTGTGTGTTTGTGCCCTGCGATGGATTGGTACTCCCTGTACAGGATAAGCATTATAGAAGATGAACAAATTCATGAATTTTAGTTATTGACAATATTTGAATAGTTTTATGTTCAGATAGGGGCAGTGAAATTGATGTCACACTTGAAGGGTTCACTGTCTGCAAATCAACTTAAAACCCCTGCATTACTCTCCCTCATACCCGACACACTGTGCTACGTACCTCTATGTCCACAACAAATTGTGTGAATGCAATAAGAACATCTAGGCAGGGTGAAGTAGAAGTGATATTGGTGCTGCAATGCTTATTTTGGACATGTTCAATAAATGTCTGACGATGATGCCGTCAAAGCAAATTAATAAAGACGTAGTAACGGAGACATTAAGCAGTTACAGATGTAACTAGCACCTCTTAGTGACTTCACTGACAGATGCAGATGGGAAAAGCACTATTCGGACGGGACTAGTTTTACCGGGGGACGTTTGAGTTTGAATTTTTTTCAGCTGACGTCTGTCAATTCATGTATGGATTCGGACGGGACTAATATCTCCATGTTTATTACGGAGGTGGGCGTGTCTGTGTTTTTTATGTGGGCGTTGCGCAATACCACGTGTTGAGGATGAGGATTTCTATTGGAGCGTAGAAAGCAGAAACTCGAATACAGGCGCGCTAGAGATTGTACGGAAAACACACAAGAAAAGGCGTTTCTGAAAAAAAACATTTTCGGCAAACACAGACATTCGCATTCGGACGGGATTAGATTTCTCAGAGGACCGCCGAGTTTGCTAAAAAACAGTAGGTAATTGCTGGAATTTTTACAGAGGTCGTGTGAGGAAAAAGATAGACATGGCAGATTCGGACGGGATTAAAAATCACAAAGTACCTTTGTGAAACAGAAATTTCTCTAACGTCCCCCAGTAAAACTAGTCCCACCCGAATAGTGCTAAAGACTGCATGGAGTGTTCTATTGGAGTTGTCATTGGGATGCCACTGCGCTATTGCTACGTTGAGTTATGTGGGGGTTTTTACAACGACACCTTCAGGTCGTTATGACCATGGTAGGTCCATGCCACGCTGTAGAAGACCGCATTAAGTTCATGTGCTTATGTTCTAGTGCTTACCACGTTCATGGTGCACATCAGCATCTAGGTCGTGTCTGATAAGTTGAGAGAATTTAGTATAAATGCTGGATCCAATTCCCCACACCATCACTCGGACAAGGTAATAAACCCGCTGTGTTCTCATCAGACCTGGTGAACGCATGATTGTGTGCGTGGTAGAAAATTAGTGACAACATGATAGATGTGTTGAGAGCCTGACAGGGACGTGACTCGGAAGGAGTATGAAGCACATTTTAAAATTTTTGACTCCATTTAATATTTTTAGGACGCAGGTGGAACTTCATGGTCTGGGTCACAGTGTGAGGGGGGGGGGCTTATATATTGGGTTAGCTCACCAGGTAAACAATTACAAATCTTAACAACATGATCTTTCATTTCTTATTTTAATCTTGCTTAAACCAGTGAACAGACACTAAGACTAAGTGTTGAGTCTTATTTGATTGACAGGTTGCCGAAACGAGTCATTGTGCTGACACAAACACACCTGTCACATGTGATGCTAGCTACTGAGAGATTAGCAAAGAAGACGCTTTGTAAATATTAAGTTTATTGGTGCCAGGTGGAGATGGGAGGCGTGTGTAACCTTATATGCTGTTTCTACAATTTTGGAGAAAAAGTCCACAAACAGTTGTTGTGTTTGTCTTTAACGAACACCACATGCGGATTTCGGGTTGCATTGCATTGCACAGACGCCTCAGCTGTTTTAAGGCTGTTTTCAATCCTCTGCTAATTTTGCTCTTGTTATTTTCCATGCTAGATTCTTACTTTGTTTTGTCCTGTATGTGGCATGCGTTTGGCATAGGGCGAGTTTGTTTCTCTTCCACAAGGGATGGAATCGGGAGCTAATGAATGAAGGGAATGATCAAGTGTGTCAGCACAATGCTTGCACAATAGCTTTATTTGTCTTTGCTCCCTTTAAAACATATCTTGCATAATGAAGTCCAGTACCAAGCAGCAGAGCAGGAATACTTCCAGAAGGAAAGGCATTTTCTGAATTTAAAGTGCAGTATCTTATCTACAAGCTTCACTTTAGATTTTTAAGTTAAAATGTGAATAAAAGTCAATAATGGAAGCGTTAGGGATGACGTTACGTTTTGATATTTCGGTATACACACACTACTTGTACATGATTGTTTTTCTATACAGTTGCAGAGCATTCCGGGATTCAGTTTGGACAGACATAACAGATCTTTAAGTACCGTTGTGTTTATAAGCTAAATTGAATGGAAAACAAGGAGGAATTACTTTGTCGTTTAGATCTTATAAATAAATGGCTGCTTTCCTATAATATCTAAAATAACTCAATTTTATTTAGTATGTTGTTGGGTAGAGATGGTGTAAAATTCATTCAGTTACGTATGTGATTCTTTTGTTTGGCAAATCATGTACTCCAGACTGACTCCAAAATCTATTTCTCAATTTATTACACAATTTATAGTCGTTTGCAATTGAAGTAAATGTAAAATGTTGTAGTTCCTCTATAATCCTACAGGTGGTGCGCTCTAAACAATTCATGCACTGGCGAGCGGTACAGCATCCTGTGTGGTAGGAGCGAATGATTTGCCAAGTTTGTTTAGAACGAAATCTTAAAAAAATAAAATTGAATTCTGATTTTTGTAAAATCATGACACTTACAACCATGCAATGGAATTGGAACTTTGGTATTGTGGCATCATATCGGGTGGTCCCTGCTGATTCCCGTCCTTTAGAAGTAGGAAGTTTAAAACTTGTCTTGAGTTGCCATAGTGATGCCTAGCAAACTTTTACATGGTTCTTGTATTTTGTGTGTGTGTGTGTGTGTGTGTGTGTGTGTGTGTGCGTGTGCAGCTTATTCTTATGCCTGACCTACATTCACTTACAAACTGCTGATAATGTGGTCAAATCACTTTCTGTATTCTCTCTCTCTCTCTCTCTCTCTCTCTCTCTCTCTCTCTCTCTCTTCTTCCCTGATGAAGCTTTCACATCATCTCTAGTTACCTGTTACATGTTGCACTCCTTTGGCGCGTGCTTCATCCTTTTTGTCAGTTACCTCGATTTTTGGCTTAGCCTCTGTTGCCAAGGAAAAAGCCAGGTACAGGTGTTCTACTGTGACGCACAACCATGCTAGTTCTAAGAACAGTTCTGGCGCAGAAATACCGCAAATGTGACAGACAGGAACTTGCTGCGGTGTCCTCCACACGCAACTCGAGAATGTGTGTGCATGTGTGTGACATTCAGTATCCCCCACATCCTGCGGTTCTTGGAAAATAATATCAAACGTAGAGCTGACAGTACGTGAGGGCTGGTCCACCTTGACGCCTCGACAGTCGTCATTCGAGTTTCATACCGTCAATATCCGCCGTTTCAGAAGCCACTTTCCCCGCTGGCTTGTAAGCGCTAGGTGTCTGTGGTTTATGAACTGCTTTATATTTTGTATTAAATAAAAAAATTGCATAGGGTAAGTGAACATTTGTGACAGCATCTGGATACAGCCATGTTTGTGATGTGTTTTTTTTTGTGTGTTTTTTTTATTTTATTTTATTTTATGTCGTTAATGGTGTTCTTATAGGCAAACTAAATAAGAGATGGGAAAAATTCATTCAATTATAGATCGATTCAAATCAATCAAATACTATAATAATAATAATAATAGTAATAATAAAATTCTATGTTTAAATTAAATGTTGCAGTTCCTCCACAATCCAATCAGATCGGCACCTGGGTCTCGTGATGATATTGTACCTGTTTTTTTGTTTATTTATTTTTTGTTAAAAAATGCATACATACACATGTATATGTATATATGTTATAAACCAAGAACGAAAAATGTTGGAAAATATTTTGTTAAAGGGTGTTGCTGTAGCTTTGGCACTGAGGCACATTGAAAGTTTTTTTTGTGTGTGTGTGTGTGTGCGCATGTACATTTTGCTATGATTTTTGGTTCTTAATCCTGCAGTTACAGTGCTGCAGTGGGGACTGTGTGCGCAGACCGTTATAGTCCATCACAATGCTCGAGGAAGACCTTTCCCCTCATGGACACTAGCACAGGGTCTCTAATCTCTCTTTTTCTTTTTTCTTGTTCCCGGTCCCACTGCCCACTCCATCTTCACCACTACGCAATAAAACCCTGTGTTGCAAGCATAGTGATATAAATAGTGTCCTGATCTCCCCCTTCTGCCAGGTGCAGTCCCCCACCTCTGCTTCCTGCTAGATACCCAAAATACGTGTGTGTGTGTGTGTGTGTGTGTGGGCTCATGCGTATGCAGTTCCTGCATTCAAGCATCAGTGTGCAGACTTTGCATGTGATTTAAAATGTCATGGTTTAGAGTGGTTTAGGTAAGATAAAAGGAGTGTTCGAGTCAAACTGGGACTATGCAGAATAACAGAACATGGTTTTGAGAATTAAAAACTACCTTTACTTTTCTGTAGAATCCCCTGCTACACTAATGCACTTATCCCAGCGTTTCACTAGTGCTTGGATACCATCAACGTTTTCTCAGTACGCCAGGGGCATGAGCCTGCTCCACATCTGAAACCCCGACCTCCCAGGAACATTCTTTGTCTTTTTATTATCGTCTATAGTGTCAGAATACACACGCATTTAGACCTCGTGATCTCTGCTGACAGGTTTAACATCGTTTCCAAATGAAACTGTGAAATTGCTTGAGAGCTCATTATAACTGAGAGGTGTTGTTGAGTTTTTTCGGTATTTTTGGATTTCAAACTCCATGAGTCATGCGCGGCATCTGCTCACTCTATTTATTGCTGTGAGCCTTCTCTAGTGTGATAAAGCCAGTGCTTTCTAGCTTGTTTCAACAGGCTATTGAATAAAATGTGCAAATTGGATCATGGATTTATCTAATAGTCTACAAAAATCTAAATCAGAAGCAGCCACACATGCTAAGTCTTTGGTTATTGGGAGAGGTTTTCATTCTGGGGGCCCTGAGTATGAAGCAGCAACACGCAGGAATGGATGCCAGGCCACCATCGGGCAGCATGCACGCATACTGTATTTACACCTGACTGAAACCAGAGAACCCAGAGGAAACGCATGTGTGTATATGTGCCTGCCGATGTGTGAATACTTTAGACTGTCCCACCTGTAGGATTATTGAGCAATGACATTTTACAACCTCAAATGTAAACGCAAAAGAATTGCGATCATCTGGGAGATCAGGTTGGGTGCACGGTGAGGTGCGCTGTCACCATCACTCCAGCTCTGGGTAGAAAATATTTCAGGTTTTGAACAGTGTGTGCTATTAACGCTTGATGGGATTTATTGAGACCATTTTATGGCTCTTGGTGAGTTTGACATGCTGCTTTTCAGTTCTTAATCCTAAGGCACTTTGAGTCCTCTTTAGTCATGATGAGACAGTGTGCAAATGCTGGGATGAGATTTGAGTGTGTGTGTGTAAAAATCCTGTGATAATACTATCTTTGCTCCACAGAGCTGAATTTTATTAGCAAAGACGCGCAGAGGATCCGATTGCAATATTTCATTTGGTGCAGGAGGAAACGAGACGAGAAGGAAAAAATTCTGGAAAGGGGACACACGTGTGTTTGAGCGCTTCCAGATGCAGGAATGTTGTCGTCCAGCTCTGTGCATTCCTCACCCTTTTTTCCCTCATAACAATGGATTACATTACATCTGGATTGAAGAGGAAAACGTGTGTGTGTTTGTGTGTGTCTCTCTCTGTGTGTGTGTGTGTGTGTGTGTGTGTGTGTGTGTGTGTGTTTGAATCTTTGAATCAAAAAAACTGTTGATTTGATTAGATTTTGGGGTATTGTGATTACCAGTTTGCTTTGATACCATTTAATATTTAAGCCCTGATTTGTCTCAAACAGCTATACTTCTTACAGTTCACGAGGTATTAAAAATAAACCTTGAAAGGTTGTGTACGTTGTGCTGCTAACTGTTCGAATGTCGTTTCGTACATGCACCACACTCCCGTCCAGTAGGTGGCGATGTTGCACAAACTGCTCAGAAATGCAGTAGGGAGTATTTTGTAAGTACTTTGCACAGGATGGAAGTGGTTTGGGTTTTCTGTAAAAGCTGTGATGTATTTTTATGGTTGTAAGTTTACCCTAAATGAATTTAAAAGTGCGACTCGATTCTGAATCGATTAGCAATAGATCAGCTATAATGCATAATGGACTGAATCCCACAGCTCTAGTGGTGACGCAGGTTACACATCTGTCTCACCATCATGGTGCCTGGCCGGTCCTGAGCTCGAGGGGACGGACCAAGAGGCTGAAAAATGAATCCAATGTGGAATGGGCAAAATGTGCAGTACCTCCAATGTCCACTGGGGGCAAGCTACAAAAGCGAGGCAATTCCCATAGACGCCCATGTTAAAGTGCACAACTTTACAACAGAAATAAACGTTTACATCCTGGTACAAAAAAAAAAGGCTTTTGGTCTCAATAGCTAGATTTCTCATTCGTGATGATTGTAAGGGGGTGAATTTTTATTAAACTCATCAATTATATTAAGTCATAAAATTATGCATAAATTCGGGTTTGGCCAATTTGAATGACTGCTGCATTGCAGGTGAGTTAGGTAGACGGGTTCAAAACAACAGCCAGGCTCAGGTTGTCCTGTCCACTTGTCCATTTATGGATTGATCAGGGTTTAGGTGGAGTCAGCTCCTCCCAAGATGGAGTTGACAAAAGCACTCTTCAGAAAACCCCTGGCTGACGTCACGGAGGGCTTGTCCCATTATTTTGTATGTAGTCTATGGGATTGACGGCGCCTACTTCGTTTTTCAGAATGCAAGGATTTTGCAAGGAGAAATTATTATTGCACACCTTTTACAGATCACTAGCCTATATGATAGTAACAAAATATAGATTAAATTAAAATTTTCATTTATTGCGTCATATTAATATGATGTTGTTCTTGTTAATAACGGAAATGGAAATATAAATCCCTGTTCAAGCATCTTTTTTTTGTTTTTTTTGCGAGGCGCAACGACTGGTACGTTTTTCATTTCTACTTCTGGCGGAAGTGAAGACCCATTATTCAGTTGTTCCCTACACCGTTTACAGTTCCCTTTCAAATAAACAGTTTTGCTCATTGCGGTTTGGAATCACACATTACATGGCTGAACACTCTGTGCAGTACACGTCGCAGGGAACTTCAAGCCAATCGGAATACAGCCTAGGTGTCAACAGGTGTATGTGTGTGTGTGTGTGTGTGTGTGTGAGTTTAATACATAGTCCCATGCAAAGGGCTAGCGTGTATTTCCAGCATTGTGTTCCTGGATAGGACTTCAAAGACTTCCACTGTGACTTTAACCAGAATAAAGTGCTTAGTGTAGGTGAATCAATAATTGCCCGAAAACTCTGGCATGGATTCAAAATGAAACGGTTCATGTGACGCAAATCATATTGATATAAATAGTATTGTTTCATCCTATACCTCTTATTTCAAAATATATTAATATACCTCCCAGCCCTAAAGCGAACGCACACACACACACACAAGTTTTTTTTTTTAGGTTTATTGTTGGAAAAAACTGCACCCAGGTGTTTTTATGTCCGTTCATAACGTGCCAACTTGATAATCTGTTAATCCATTAGACATCTTCACACTGCATATTTTTGTTTTACATTCAAGTAAAAAGCACTTGTGAAAAAGTGTATGCTTGCTCCCCGTCTACTACGAGTGCAAGTAGCAACCATCCTGGCAAATACAGTAACATGATATCTGTTATGAGAAAAAAATAAAACTAGAATTCATTCCGTGAGTTATGTGTAAATAAATGTGAGGAAAAGCTAAGCCCTTTGTTTTATAGATGAAATGCAGATTCAAGTGAAATTCATACAGAAGAAGCAAATCTTCCTATCCTACACATAGAAATAGACTCAAACCTTCATAGAGAGAGCGAAAAGCCTGGAGCTACAAGCTCGGTGAATCATCTGATGTAAACTGGTTTCGATGCCTGGCTTAACATGTCCAAGCGCTCCAGAGAATCAGCCTGCAGTGTGTATTCAGCAGGTCATAAGTCAGGCTTTCAGTGAACTGTGTATGAGTATGTGTGTGTGTCTGTACTGGAAGTGTGTCTTTGCGTCTGAATATTACGCATTGTCAATAATAATGAAGTGGGGGAAAATAATTTCCTGGTTGTTCCAAGCAGTTGTTGGGGTTGCTCAAGTTATTATCCTGTTGCTGTGAAACCACTAAAATCCCTGCCATCAGTAATAAGTATTTTTTTTTCTTTTCTTTTTTACTCTCAAGGGGTCGAACTGTAATCACAATATAAATACACCAGTTTCTAGAAGGTTCCAGGATTTTTTAGATAGCCTATCTTAAACAAACTCCTGAAAAATGTTGAAAAGTATCAAATTTGGGATTGGCTCTGAACATGTCATACGTCAAACATCCTACTGCACATCGATGTCCGTTATTTAAAATGGAAAGAATACAGGACAGCTGCAGGTCTGACTAGAGCAGGCAGTGGAGTCAGGAACCTGGCTCAGAAGGAAGTTAGCAGGAGAAGTAACCAAGATTCCAAGGAAAGCACCGAAGGCACTGGAGAGATCCAGGGCTCGGTGGGAGAAGCTGTTCCTGGGCCAGCCGGAGCCTGGGCACGCCACAAAGCTGGGCTTTGTAGAAGAGTGGCAAGAAGAAGAAGGAGCATTGTTGAAAATAGTCATGGCTTCTTTGGAGATGCAGTAAGCATGTAGGAAAATGTTGTGTGGTCTAATGAGACCAAAAGTGCTTTGTTCAGTGGAACACACTGCTTATCTCCTTGAGAACAACAAACCTGCAGTGACGCACATGTTCCATCATCTGCGTAACCAATCGGAATTCAGGGCAAGATGGAAAGAGGCAAATATTGGACAGTCCTGTAAGAGAAAATGTTCCAGTGATTTGAGTCTGGGGTAAAGATTTACCTTCTAACAGGACAATGACCTGATTTACTGCAGAGAGAAACGGTAAAGCCCAGACCTCGATCCAACTCCGAGTTACACCATTATAAAGAAGCCGAAATGTTTTTGAGGGACAGGCATGGTTGGGTGACATGAAGTGGATTTGATTACTAGCTTAACATGTCTTAAAGTTCTCCGTCCAACCCACTGTGTGTGAGTGAGAGTGTGTAAGCAAGTCAGCTTTTTATGTGCATTGTGTCTTGGCTGGAGGTCAAATGGGATTTTTGTAGATGTTTATTCAACCAATGTGAGCTATTATTATTATTATTATTATTATTATTATTATTATTATTGTTGTTATTAATTAATTAGTTTTTAACTGGTGAAGAAAGGATGATTGATGTATCCGGAAGCGCTGGGGTTCTCCAGGATTGTGTGCAGTCTGTGTGAAGAACAGCACAGACAGCGTTGTTGTGTAAAGTGGGTCAGAAAAAGTGAAAGGGTGTTCTGGTGAAAGGCTTGGTAGGACAAAAGGACGTCACGGCGTTTAGCAGTAGTTCAGCAGTTCTGTATGCAGTGGGCTACAATGCCAAACTACACATTTGACATGAGTGAAAAGTGGGCTTGAGCCCCTTCAGTCTTTTTTTTTGGCATCCGTAATAGATTAAATTTTTAAAGGTAGTTTTTTTTTGGAACCAAAGGAAGACCAACACACTAAAAAAGAAGCATGGCTTGGGATAATCCATTTGAGTAAAATCATGCAATATAACAGTGACGGTCATGACAGAGGACGCATAGCACGAAAGCCGGCTAGAATGTGCACTCGAGCTGATTTTCACATCCATAGCGCATCACCAGTAGCACCTCGCATGTGACACACGGTTGAACAAATTACTGTGATGTTTTTTTTTTTTTGGTCCCTGAAATCCCTTTGAAGTTCAAACCAAGAGGAAATTAGACTAAGCAGGCATCCTGCTATTAAATGAAAGACAAAACACCTCCATAAACATTTCTGTTTACCATTACAGTTAGGAGGCAACCGCATGAATTTAGTCATTATAGGATTGAAACACTTAAAAATAATTATAAATCAAATTATATATAAACCTCATTTGTCTGCCTTTGAATGAATGTGTGTTATACTTTGCTGTAGTATTTTTATTATGCCACCAGTGAGAGAGTTATATAATCTATTGCTAATAGTTTAATAGTTCAGTCATTATCTGTGTGGATACAATATTTTATATCCCGTTACCAGCCATCAACACATTTAAAAAGCACCCCAGGAATCCAATTTCTGAACAATAGACAATGGAAAATTGGAAATACAGTGTAGCTTTTAAGGCGGAATTTCATATTGCGAAATGCATTTTCTCATAGGAAATAACATAAAGGCAGATAATTCGTTCCAGCCCCTGAAAAATATTACCAATATTACCAGTGTACAACACTATAATCATATTTTTGCATATAAAAACAATCAAAACATTTAGAAAAGGCATGTTAATGAAGTAAAATATGAAATAAATAGACATTAAACCTTCCTTTATGATTCCTCTTGGCACAGGCTGCTGTAAAAACTTTTTTCTTCTTGCTGCAAAAACAACCACAAAAAACACATTTGCTCTCTTTGCCTGGCTTTACGCTGGCGCAAATAAGTTTTGAACGGCCGTATGTTCGCACATCTTGGCAAAATTTATTTATCGGCAAAGTTTATATGCCGAGGAACCACTGTAATACACAGATTCATTAAGTCTGTGTTCACTACTGCTTCATATCACTGATCTTTGCCTGGTCTTAGTCTTCTGCTGTTGCAGCTGCATCTGCCTCAAGGTTTGATGACTGTACTGTATGTTTTGAGATGCTCATCACTTGACATGCTCATGTGTCATCACTGCTGTAAAGAGTAGATACTTACCTCATTTACCAAAGATGTCCTGTTGGCTTGAACCATCACAACTTCCTGTCTGGGCAATGTCGATTCCACCCACAGAGCTGCGACAAGGATTTTTCACCCGCAGAGCTTGTTTTACTTTTTTTTTTTCCCTGCACCATGCTGTGTAACCTTTCCAGACAGTCTCAGGAGATGACTGTTTATAGCGATTGAGTTTAGGTGCACATTAACAGTAAGGTCAGTTTGTTTAAATGGCTGTGATGGATGAATGTATGTGCTGTAGGAACACAGAGAGAATGTGCGCCGCTGTGTGTTTCCTAGTGTTGGTTTACAGTTTTTTTTTTTTTTTTTTAGAGTGTGCGCAGCGCTGATTATTTTTAGCCATTCGTCACCTACAAATCACAATCGTGCAGTGTCTGGTTGGACTTTTCGGAGAGCTTAAAGTGCTAACCTTTACTGCCTTGCACACATCCAGAATCTAATACGAGGGGTTGTTCAAGTCAAACCGGGACCTGCGACTTTTTAGCTTAGAATTCTTAGCTGCAGGAAATCCCAGGTGAGAATGCCTGATCCTTGAAAATCGATGGATAACTTAAACCAAAAATGTCTGTGGAAATGGTGCAGACAATTATTCAAGAACACCACTTGCACGTTACAGGCATTCGGCTGGGCGCTACAGTCCTGACCTCAATCCAAGACATTTCCACCAATAAAGGAGTTCATAGCGTTGCTGTACTAATAACCTTTTACCTTGATGGTATGCAAGCACTAGTGGCACACTGGGATAAATGCATTAGTGTAGCAGAGGATTATATAGAGACATAAAGGTAAACCTTTACGAACTGTGTTCTGTTATTCTACACAATCAAAAGTCTTTTGACTTAAATGCCCTGCGTAAATATTATATACATTTTGAACATTATAACCCTATAAACACATTTCATACAGAGATAACACTAATTGATCATTCAGTTTCTTTAGATTCATCTGGAGACGGATAAAAACGACAAACGTGCTGCTGTTCTTTGTCGCTCTTATTTATTCTCATTTATGTACTTTGCAAAATAAATGCGACTGAAAGCTTGCTAGCATACAGCGGGAAATTGCACCCGACATTACGAACCAGAATGTCACACCAGATTAGAGATCTTAAACATGTAACACTGGAATATTACTGTTTAAACATGTTTTTTTTTTAAACACTTTTTTAGAACCTCATACGGTCTTGATTTAATTTCATACTCTCAGTCCAGTATCACAATAGTGATCTGAGTGTGAGAAGAAAGGGAATTGTTTCCAGGAGGGAAAAGATCGTACCGTCACCTCACCGCGATAAGAAAGAAAGAGAAAAAAAAAACGCGGTGTTGGCGTATGAAGTCAGTGATTTGTCGATCATGTTTGCAGGCTCTTACTCTCGAACAGAATTTTCTTTCAGCTTTAAGCTTACAGAGTTGATCCGGAGCAGGTGTGTCGGATTATATGATACTAAAACAGCGTAACTAAATCAAGATGACCGAGAGATATACAAATGGCAATGTATCTGAGCTCTGAGTGTCAGGGTATACTCGATACCGATACGGACACCATCTTCTTATTGGTTCTGAATGTCTGGATCTGTGTGTATTAGAATGATCTGTGTCACGTCACTCCCTCACTGACGTCCTGTACCCATTTTATCCTGATCAGGGATGCGGTGGATCCAGAGTGTACATCAAGGAACACTGCGCAAGAGCTGGGACAACACCATCAATGGGCTCACACTCACACATTCTCACCGTGGCAGCAATTTAACATGGCCAGCATGCTTTCAGGAGGTTTAAGGAAACTGGAGGAACCCCAAATGGACAGAAGACACGCAGGCAGTCACCCGATTCCAGTTTCGAACCCATGACCCTGCATCATAGTTTTGTGCTGATTCAGCATTGATCAAACAATGATCAATGATTATCTCTTGTTGGAGTAAATGATCTTTTTGCACGTGTTTGGCCCGCATCGGAGTAACAGTACGCAATTTGTCCATTTCCGATTCAGTAAACCTATTGAGAACTCTGATAATGAACTTGCTCCCATCTGTGACTCATTTGCTGTCACTCATTCGGTCTCTGGCTGAGGAAGGGGCACAAATTGGTTTCCTGTTTCATATGTGCAAAAGCATCTGACCAATCATGGATGAACTCATAGATGCCGCTTCCCTGTCACATACTGTCCAAGTCAATGTAGCTAGTGTATGTAAGATCTGTTCATATCTACTGAATAAAAACAGACCTAGGCGTCCATGCCAGATAAAGCAAAACAGGAGCGATGAAAGAAATGTGAGACAATTTTAAAGAAATCGGTGGGTGAAAATTTGTCTGTGACGGTTCAATAGTCAGGAAGAAGAAAGGGATTTGCAGACGTCCACAGTAAAGTGAGAAAGCCTGCCTGGTTCTGCTTTGTTCCTGTAACATATAAAACTAATCTCTGGCTTAACTTTGCTTCAGACTGGTTGTAGACAGTGAAACATTTTAAATGAAAGAATTGTGCGTTGTTCTGTAGACAGATTGTTTCACAGATGTGTTGCGCCACTAAATAAAAAGGCTGATTTAAGTCGATCTGATGCTTTAGTATTTGCCAGCAAAGCGTCAGACCTTATGTTCAGGGCTCTCATTCGTGGAAATACAGTAGTGCACTTATTTATTTTTATTTTTTAAAATTATTTCTTTAAACCTCACCTTCCTTATTGCTCTCATCAGTGACATTAATCTTTCACTATGTGGTTTAAGGGAAGTTATTTTAAACTACATGCATTTAATCTCAGTACATTGTTGACATTCCTGTATTAAACGCTACCAGTCGAAATAGAAATGGTGACATAACATTTTATTTAATTTGTTAACATTTTTTGTATTGAAAGATCCCACTGGCATCAGGGATTCACATTTCCATATAGTGGTGTACTCTGTCAGAAACAATGTTTAAGTAGGTGTTGTGTGTAAAACTAACATCTATGTGAATGGCAGGACCTGGTTGTTCCATGGTCCAGTTCATCATAGGCACTTGACATAGGGTGGGGGACACGAGTCCTTGTGGGACACACTGACTGTCTGCAGCCTCATATAACACAAACTCTGATGCACTTTATTTTGATGTATTTCTATTGGAACCAGATTTAGCAGCAACTTGAGCTACATACAGTATCACTTCTTTGGACCAGCCTTTGCTCCCCATGTGCTTCAGCGACATTTGGCCGCCCATGACACTTTCCTTACTCTTGCCCATTTTTTTTTCTGCTTCCAACACATCACCTTCAGGGAGAACTGAACGTTCACTTGCTTCTTATACCTCCCACCCACTTCCAGGTGCCACTGTAATGACCTCATCATTCAGTGGGCATAATATTATTGCCGATCGGTATATAAACCTTCAGCTTTTTCACTATATATTATATATTAACCTTGCTTTATGTAGAAGCTGGTTGAGAAAAGATGCCAGGAATGTGCAAATCTTCAGTACAAACTTCAGAGTGTCAAATAGTCTTTAACAGATTGCACTCTTGCATTCTCTCTCTCTCTCTATCTGTCCTAGACATTCACGTACCGTATAAAACCTGATCCATTTATTTATCTGCAGAGAGTCAGGACGGCGGAACTGCAAGATCCCTGCGTTGTTTTTTGGCGCATGATGACCTCATTTTGTCCATGCGGTGCAGCACTGCGGTAGTGCAGCGGTATGCATTTGTGATTCTGCACTTCGAGAGCTCTGAATGAGTGACTCAGACCTCCGCGCTCTGCCCCGCTCCTTTCTGGTACTTTTCCACAAAGATCCGATCCAACTTGGCCAGAGGACCTGCTGTCGAAACGCTCAGGTGTGCCGTGCTAGAGGACAGTATGGGCTTGATTTTAAAGAGCTTACGTAAGTGGCAGACGGATGGCGCTGTTTCACCGGGTAAAGAGCAGACATGCTCGAGGCGCATCTAGGAGTTTACAACACGTAGCTCTGTTGTTTGGTTTTTTTTTTTTTTTTTGTAAAATTGGACACCTTTCAGATCAGGAGAAGGTCTCTGATTAGTCTTTGAACAACATAAGGACTTTGAGCTCAAGTTGTGACTAATGGAGTTTTATTTTATTGACGTTTGATTAAGGTATCGTTATGTGGATTTGCTCATGAAACGAACTCTTAAAGGTAAAAAAAAAAAAAAAAAAGCTGACAGATAAGTAAAATCACTTCAGTGCAGGGCGGGTCTCAAGATTTCAGTATCAGGAAAGAAAAGTGGACTTGCGCCATTTCTGATAAAGACATGTGGAAGTGAGCAGAGAAGCATAAAAAAGTGCAGCAGCAGGATGGGCTTTAGAGAAGCCAGTCTTTCACTGCCTGATTTTCTGATGTTCAGTGGTCCATGCAACCTCAACCCCCCTCTGCGTCAATCTCCAAGTCCAGATGTGTCTTTTCCGAGAATTGCTTCTCTCTCTCTCTCTCTCTCTCTCTCTCTCTCTCTCTCTCTCTCTCTCTACATCTCTCTCTACATCTCTCCCTCTCAGGCGAAAGTTTCAGTTTTTCACTTTCAGTTACATTATTGTTAGTTATCCCATTATTCGTATGATTTGCACACAGATGTGCAGACTGATACAGAAGCATCTCTCTACTAGGGAAAAAAAACGAGATAACGAATGTGTGATTTGTGAGATTTCGAGTGTCAGCATGTCAGTGACGGGACTTATTCATTTTCTTGTCCGTTCTGTAGTGAAACTGCTTTAATATGCAAGACACTCCTTAAACATTCTATAGACATGTGCACACACACTACCAGTGTTCTATAAAATCCACAATGATCATAGCTAAGTATAGATTTTTTACTCCTTCTTCTCATCCTAGTATTAGGAAAAAGATTAGATTTAGCATTCTGAACTCACAGCTTTAGTTTGTCTATCTGCTTGTCCCATCAGTCAAAGTGTCCTTTTTTTAAAGACACTCCGTCTGTATCAAGATGCATGCTGGGTGTTGTAGTGACTACATGTAAAGTGACAGTCGTTCGTAACTCTTTTTTTTGGTCATATGGTAAATCAGAAAATCCCTGTGAAAGGAAAGAGTTAAATTTGTTCTAAAACACACCAACATTATGAAGGATATCAGCTTGATTTAGCGCAGTGCGACTTCATATGAGTCTCAGCTGAACATTGGAATGCATTTTTGCATGGAACAAGGGTTGTGGAATTTGGCTCTGATTACTTGAAAAACTTCACGGCTGGTTTGCGGAGCAGGAAAGCTTATAACGACCAACGCGTGCTGTAATATACTTACATGCACCTTGAATTTAATGTAAGAAAGACGATTCCTTTAATTGAATGATTACTAGAATGATTGCTCAGCTTGTTGATGGTATGGACAGCTAAATTAACGTTAACCAGCTATTCGCTAAGCTATTTTCATAAATAATAAATGTTATTTGGTCAAGAACGGGTCGAACGTCTCAGAATTTTTTTCAAATTGAATTTAGAAAGAGCTGGCATTAAGATATTAATATTAGCGGTAACCTAGTAACTAACTCTAAACAAAGATCTAACCCGAACAAGCGTTCGTTTTCTGGCAACAAAGACTGGAATGATGTATGAGACAAAAGTTTTATTTAGGTTATTTTCAAACAGAGGGCCGAATTCATCCCGAAGAGAAGGAAATGTAGTTAGAATGGCCAGTTTTTAATCATGCGCCAACATGCTTGTTACTATTTTTTACTACAAATGTAAGAAAGAAATCAAATACGATTGACGTCATAGATTTCAGTCACAGTGAATTAAACATGTAATACTTTATTTTATTTCATCATTTTTTTTTTTATTAGTCACCAGATATTTTAAGCACACAAGTTTTATAGATCTTTATATCATATCAGAGATCATATTGGTTTGTTTGCTGTGCCAGCTGGAGGATGGCGTCTCTCTCTCTCTCTCTCTCTCTCGCTCTCTCTCGTTCTCTCTCTCTCTCGTTGTTTCATTGTGGCTTAAAAGGCAACATGCAAATGATTTGCACAGGATTTTCCCTTTTTATTTTCCTGTTGGCATGATACACATGAGATATGCGTCTTTCACTACTGTTTGTATGTTTTTTCATTGTGAGCATTTCTGTATCGGAGAGACTAAGAGATGTGAAACGACGCGTCCGCGTCTCTCTGCCAGCCGCTTGCACGCAGTGAAACTGGCGCGCATGTCAGCGCGAGATGGTAAAACCCTTATCAGTTGCGTTTCTACGCACTGCAATGGTTTACTGTCTATATTTGGAGTGAATGATTAATTTCCTCATGCATAATAGGAGGGGAAATGGTGCACGGGCTTTGTATGGTGAAGTAGGTAATACGTGCACGCCGCTGACATTATCAAAGCAGGCATATTTGCTTTCTGAATTTGATACGCAGCCTGTATATCGCTGCAATTTCCTGCTCGTGTCAATACAAGCGCAGTTACGAGGGAAGTCATAAAGAAGACAGAAGTCAGGGCCATCAAGGAGAGCGTGGTCACCATCTGAATTCAGTACCGCTCAGGTTCACCAGCAGCATGCAGGTTTTCAGACTGATGCATATCATGCAGTCGTGCATTCACAATGCCTGCAAACCTGCGATTTCACTGGAACAGAGGTGTAATAATAGAGCCAGCTGAAAGTTCCACTGAACTGGTTGGTACTCAGCCAGTCACCTCTGTGCTGCAATGCTGTGTGTATGTGTGTTTGTGTACGTGTGTACAGAGTTGAACTTGAGCTGTACAATTGGCAGTTATGAAGACGCAAAGACTTGTTCAAACATTAGTTCAAGTCTGTCATTTTTTTTTTTTTTTTTTTCCTCCCACTTTAATCATTAGCTGCGCGCACTAGCTTGGAATTAAAGCAGGATTTTATCTGCACACAAACATTTGGCTTGGTAGGTATTTCTGTTGTACCTAAAGTACAGCGTTTACCATTATAGCGTTTAAGTGGTTTACCATTCCATGATATGCCACAGATTTTAGCTTCATGCACACTGTTAAAGAGAGCGAGGCGGTCGGATTTTATGCTGACTGCAGAACATTTTCAAACCCCAGATGCGAAAGATGAAGAAGGAACAGACTTTAGCTAACCACAAGCGTTAGGGGTATTTAAGTAAAATTGGTTATATACAGTAACATTCCTTGCTTATAAAGGTCTGGATATGCATAACGTGACTGAGTGGTAAGCACAGATCGTTTTTAATTCTTAACCATTAACGAATAGGTTGAGGATATAAATAAACAATTTGAAGTGGGCATGTTTTGCTTCAGACTGACTCTTCACAGGCCAGCTTTTGACACTGTTGACTCGGAATGGATGAAGAATCACTTCTGAACATGATGCACTTCTCTGGTCTGATAAACTGCCTTCAGCTAAATAATTAAATAATTTAATTATAATAAATAAATAAATAATTAATAATTTAGTGTTTCACATATTTGAATGTAGACTTGAGGAATAGTTTTCCAGGCTTCCTTGAAGGACTTAATTGAGTTCCCAGTTTTTGCCTCCCATTTTCAGTCCAGTTCCTGTATAGTACCTGACGGGTTTCAGAGGGATGTTTTTGTTCCACAAACAAAACCACACACTGACCTATGAATCGTTCAAGGATTAGGAAAAAAAAAAAAACATATATTGAAGGCATGAACCAGTCAGAAACAGGTGCAGATGACCAGTAGGCTGGTGATGAGTATACTGGTGATGAGTGGTTGGAACAGAGGAATGGGGAAAAGAGGTTGCTGCTGAGGTTTTTACATAAACATCAGTTTTCAAATTGTAACTTTAGGCACCTTGCAACCTGTCAGTCTAAAACAGGCACGGGCAAACTACGGCCCGGGGGCCACATGCGACCCGTTAAACGTTCCGTCCAACTTGAAAAAATGTAATAAATTAACCTTGTTAATGTTATTTCCCCTGTAATTCTGATGTTTCATCACTAGATATACTCTAGATACATTGGCTTTGTTGAGGTGAAGCGTAGGCCTATTRCTCCACGTTTGCACTTTACCCTTTGACCCTTTGAYCAAAGCATGCCRTBTRTCTGCTCCTGTTCCGGCCCCTTTGTCAAATGTTAGAACTCAATGTGGCTCACGAATCAAAACGTTTTTAGACCCCTGGTCTAAAACATTTGTTCATATTGCTTTGAATAAATCAACATAATTTAGTTAAATTGGAAGAAATTCAATGAAGAAAATATAGTTGCAAGCAATGATGACGGGCTCAAGCACCCTGTGCCATCGCCACCAGCAGTGCGATCCATACATCGCACTGCACAACCAGCACACATCACACACTATACAGGGCTAATGTCAGTTTGGCCCTAAATATTTGTTGAGCGCGTGTGTGTGTGCGCGTTAGTGTGTGTGAGAGTGAGGGAGAGAGCTGTGTGACCTGTGGATGCCAGTCTATGTGTGAAGAGTAAATGTGCTTGCTTGTGCTTGTTTGTGTGTATGGTGTGTGAGTCTGTGTATTAATATAAGTGGTGTGTTTGTGTGTGTTAACATTTGTGACGTGTATGTGTGTACAATAGGCTAGGGGTGCTCCGCTTGATCGGTCGCCAATCATAATCGTCCGATAATCGCTTTGGGAAGTTTGATCGGCGGTCTCTATAATGGCCGATTTATAGAAAAGTCAATCAGATGATCCAAAACTCGCGGGACATTTTTTTTTTTTGCGCGAAGCTAAAATGGCTTCACCGGTCTGGAAATTCTACGTGTTGTGTGAAAAAGACAATACATTAGCAATCTGCAACCTGTGTAACAATTCCACAAGGTGGGAAGCACCCAAAGCATTTTAACACCACAAGCCTCATCAGACATTTGAAGGTTGGTTACGTAAAGGAACATGAGCACTTTTCAATGTTGGCTCGCGCTAAGAGAGCGGGAAAACTCAGCAACTTGCGCGCCGTCACTCACTCAGCTGTCGGTAATTCCCCTATATCACCTACGCGGTTTCCCTCGGTGGCTGCAAGTACGGCTCATCATGATTCACCGTGAGTTTTGGGGCTGTGATTACGTTTCCATCTTTCCGCGCGAAAAATTACCCATGTTAAATTTTTTTGCCGGTCCTCGCGGATGCTTGCGGACCTTGCAGAACTCACGTCCTACTTGTCTGTTATTTAATTTAATTTTATACAATCTACAGGAAAGTTGTATTTGTCAAGCTCTAAGCTGTTCCCAATTACTAACCAAGCACAGTTTAAGTTGACGTGTTGCACATGTTGCTTGCCAATAAATACAGTTGTCAATTCATGATCTTCTTCTTCTTGTAATTTCAATAATTAATTTACATTGTTGTTAGATATAGTTTAATAAATGATGCTGCATGATAAGGCTTCAAGTAGACCCTGTAATTGGTGATCGGTATCGGTATCGGCCGCTACAGCTTCCAGTGATGGGAAATCGGTGATCGGCTTCAAATATCCTGATCGGAGATGCTGGAAGAAAAGCATCACACTATGCTGTTACTGAACGTGATGTCACTGAACGTGATGTCACTTGAGGTGTCGCTGAATATAATGTCACTCAATATAATGCCACACAGGAAGTTATTAACCACTTTTCAGCATATGTTTAAGACATTATCATGGCTGACCTGTTTCTGATATAAAAAATCCTTTTGCAATTTTACATCTTTAATGTCTTTGGATCACATTGGGCCGGTTTGGTGGCGATCGTTTAAATTCCTTAGGAGGAGTACATCAAAATCTATCGGGTGTGTTTTTGCGATCAACCCAAAATAACCGGCCTCCTGTTGAGTTGAGCCCAGGACATGCAGCGTGAAAGTTGGTCGGCTTAATGGGCTCTAAATGTGTACCTAGTTTCGTGTGCCTATGTGAAAGTGTGTATGAGCTAGGGAGCAAAATTTCTTGTGAGGGCCCCTGAGGCCCTCGAGCTACGCCCGTGGCCCAGACTCTCAGGCATTCGAATGGCAGCAGATTCCAATCTGTCTGCTGAGTTTCATGAGTTTTTGAGCATGTTAAGACCCCCGAAAAGTCCAAAAGGATGGAAAAAAAAAAAAAGAATAATCTTTAGGAAAACAAGAGGGTCCTGCGCACCTTTATAGTGCTTGGGCCCTAATTAGAGTTGGCTTGAGACAGAGAGTTTGTTGGTATCTGTATATACACTCACCTAAAGGATTACCCTAAAGGAACCCTTTCGCCTTCAGAACTGGCATTGATTTCAACAAGTTGCTGAGAGCATTCTTTAGAAACGTTGGCCCATATTGATAGAATAGCATCTTGCAGTTGATGGAGATTTGTGAGATGCACATCCAAGGCACGAAGCTCTCGTTCCACCACATCCCAAATATGCTCTACTGGGTTGAGATCTGGTGACCTTGGGGCCCATTTTAGTACAGTGAACTCATTGTCATGTTCAAGAAACCAATTTGAATTGATTCAACCTTTGTGACATGGTGCATTATCCTGCTGGATGTAGTCATCAGAGGATGGGTACATGGTGGTCATAATGGGATGGACATGTTCAGAAACAATGCTCAGGTAGGCCGTGGTATTTAAACGATGCCCAATTGGCACTAAGGGGCCTAAAGTGTGCCAAGAAAAGATTTCCCACACCATTACACCACCACCACCAGCCTGCACAGTGGTAACAAGGCATGATGGATCCATGTTCTCATTCTGTTTACGCCGAATTCTGACTCTACCATTTCCAGTCTTCAACTGACCAATTTTGGTGAGTGGTACCCGGTGGGATCTTCGGCTTTTGTAGCCCATCCGCCTCAAGGTTGTGTGTGTTGTGGCTTCACAATTGCTTTGCTGCATACCTCAGTTGTAACGAGTGGTTATTTCAGTCAAAGTTGCTCTTCTATCAGCTTGAATCAGTCGGCCCATTCTCCTCTGACCTCTAGCATCAACAAGGCATTTTCATCCACAGGACTGCCGTATACGGGATGTTTTCACATCATTCTTTATAAAAACTAGAAATAATTGTGCGTGAAAATCCCAGTAACTGAGCAGATTGTGAAATACTCAGACCGGCCCACTCCAACAACCATGCCACGCTCAAAATTACTTAAATCACCTTTCTTTCCCATTCTGACATTCAGTTTGAAGTTCAGGAGATTGTCTTGACCAGGACCACACCCCTAAATGCATTGAAGCAACTGCCATGGGATTGTTTGATTAGACAATTGCATTAATGAGAAATTGAACAGGTGGTCCTAATAATCCTTTAGGTGAGTGTATGTGTGTGTATATTAAGCTACAAAACTCAAGTTTCTGTGAGTCACATTTAGTATTGAGTGGATTAGTGGATAATGTTACTCGAAAACTCACTCACTCACAGTCTATACCACTCTATCCTGTATAGAGAGGGGGGCCTGGAGGTTATCCCCATGATTAAGCATGTCCAGCTACACAACTAATAAAGCCTGCTAGAACACACAACCTCTAATTAATCTAAAGTTATGTTTGCAGAACATTGTATCACATGAAAAGGGAGTAAGAAGTACATTTTTAGGAAAGTTTTCAACTGAAATTAAATGAACATATTAACATGTTGATCTTAGGCATGTTGCTGAGAATATGTTCAGTAGTCAGTTTCATAAGCAACGATAGATGCAACTTTAAGAGACGTAATTTTTTAATTCTAGCTCACTAGGTCCGGGACTAAGAGGTAGGTCTTTAGTCATCATTTGAAGACGGACCAATAGCCAAGTAAGCTATTAAGACATCTAGGAGATGTTTGGTGTACACCAGAAAAGTGCAGAGCTTAGTTTTGTGCCTTCCGTACACTCCGAGAGATGGTTGGTGCAACCGAACACCAGCCAAAGTGTTTAATCTTTCCTCTTGCGTCATCATGCGTCATCCGGCGATTGCCCGGATAATTAACACCTTGTTTGTCCCTTTAACAAACAGGGAACACTTGTCTGTACAGATATTTTAAACCAAATCATCCTTAATTAACGGCAGGTTGTCTTTACAAATAACAAGCATGCTCTCGAATTTCAGTAAGGGATTGAAGCATTTTAAAGGCTTAAGGAATTTCAAAGTGAGACAGATGGCAGAACTCCAGACACTGTCACCTCTGTGCTTTAGAGTTACAGTTGATTTTCATCAGCCTCCTACAACCTAAAACTAAGCATACGGCCCTGCTTTGATGATTTTACATGAGCGCTGATATTGAAATTGATGTATCGAGCTGTTCACTGTGTACTTAGGCTTTGCATATCGGAACATGAGGCCGGTTTATATTGGCTGGGGCACATAAGGTTAAAAAAAAAAAAAAAACATTATGTATTGTATGCATCTGATACACATTTAGACTTCTGTTTGGCAGTGAATATACACTAATCAGCTACTGATTATCAATTCTATACCAGTAAACTGGTGACCGGGTCCTGGACATCCAGGTTGTCTGGTCCAATCCCACAGAAAAGTCAATGAAGCAAAAACTGCTGAAAAACTTAATACTGGCTAAAATAGTAAGACACCAGAACACTCAGTGCCTCACAGCTTGCTGCGTATTATTGGGTTCAGCAGACACAGAGTTCAAGGTTGTTGATCTGGCCTCCAAACTGTCCAGATCTCAATCCGATCGAGGATCCATTTGATGGGATACAGCAGCACACCTTCATAGGTCTTACCGAGCCATGTCCTAAGGGTCCAGAGCTGTTTTGGTGGCACAAGGGAACCGACACGATATTGGTAAAGGTATTAAACATGTACAGCTATTCTAACTCTCCAATTTAATAGCAAACAAATTGAGATTTTATTAGGTGTTCTAATAATTAAAACAATAAATTAACCTTCTCATTCACATTGGATGAAGGTCCAGTAAAAACTGCTAATTACTTGTGACCCAGATGTGGGGGGGGAAAAGTCTCATTTTAGAGGTCAGGCATGTAGGTTACTTCCTGACTAATGTCATGACACGCACAGTGTCGCGTTCAGCATATCCGTGGTGGATACATGATGGCTCGAAGTTGTGGTGTGAGAAATTGTACTTCAAGCAGTTTGTGATTTGCTCTTTATGGTATGTATGCCAGAAGCACATGCTTGCCACAAGTAGGACGCTCCTCAGAATGGCCCTACAGCTGCACTGGGTGTTCCCGATGATGCAATGACGGTATCTGTCATATTAGGTTAAGCGTTTGCTAATAAGTATATTTGAGATTTCATGTACTGACATATGGCCATAAGTAGTGGATATCTGACTACCACACCCATTTGTGCCTGTTCCCATTCAGGAGTTTGTTCGGCCTTTGCGGATTGTTATAATAACCTCCATACTCCATGTCTCCTTGGACCTCGCTGTGTGCACGAGGAATCGGCATGCCGCACTGGTTTAGCCGTTACAGTTCCAGGGGAATTAGGGGAGACGCACACATGCGTGTGATAGTCAGGCGTCCACAAGCTTTTGCCATGCAGTACACTACACTGTTTCTGACATATTAGATGGGTCTGCAGTTCAAGCTGAAAGAGCTGCTTAGGGAATCTTTGAGCAGCATTTGTGCTCATGAAATGTAGTCTGGCTCATTCAAAAGCAGAAGAATAGCCGTCTTCTAAGGTTTCGTAGTTTGGCCTAATTTGAAAGCAGTATCGCGTGCATACTTCTCAGCAAAGCAACCTCAGTTGAAAGATCAGCTTTGCAGCCAATGATGCACACGTTATCTTTCTGATCAAGACGCTTTTATAAAAAAAAATAAGGGTGAGCAATTTAGAAGAGAGAAATTTCCAAGTTGGATGGTACCTGCATCCAGATCTCGGCATGCACATTTAGATTGAAATGCGATATGAAAACACTACTGTAAGACTTTTCTTTTCTTAAATTAAGCGCAGGAAAAAAAGTTGTTCTGTTTTTTTTTGTGAATTTAGAAAAGATTTCAGTGTCACAAACATATAAATGAGTTTCAGATGTGGCACTGATTTTGCTCCTTATGTGAATTTACAGTTATGGTTTCTGATTACTTAGAAATAATATAATATTGTAGAATTGTAGTGCTTAAATAGATGTTACAGTAATAATGCTGTTACTACAGTTTCCACTCGGGCCTCCTGGGCTCTTGGTCCCGCTGCGCTTGCACTCTGCCAGGCTAATTGGAAACAGAGACAGCAAGAATGTAGGCGATGCTGCCAAGAGGGGCAGCGGTGGGCGTCTCATTCACTTGCTCATTCGTTCGCTCACTCGCCTGGCTGCGTGGGTACTACAGGGGGGCAGGATGCCTCTGTCTTACAGCTTGCAACAGGATGCTGCAAAAAAAAAAAAAAGTCGTCTTTCAGATGAATAAAGATGCATGCATGACTGCATGACTGCATATGTGGTATAACGAGAACACCATGTAGAGTTTGTCGCTCTGTCCTGTCCTATTTCTCTGAAATCCTTTTGTCTTATAAACAGCTTTCAGTGTTGCGTTTCTGTACATTTGTGTTACAGTCGCAGAAAGCGTTCACAGCCCAGCCCACTGGAAAGCACAAAAAGAATTCATGTCTGGAAATAGATTGATGTTTAAAGATACTTGGCTTCGTTTGAGTCACTACAGTACTGCTGTTGAGACATTCTCCAAAAGACTGTCTCTTTTATCTTTCTCTGTCTGTCTCTCCTTTTTTAATAATGATTTTGCATTCTGCATCCTGTGGTGGAAAATAATTCTATATTTCCTGCATCTTCGATGTAATATGAGATTTTTAAAATTGTTTTGTACACTTCATTTCTTTCTTTCAGACATAAACAGAAATACACATAAAAGCCTGCCTTTGCAAAAAAAAAGTGTTAGAGCTGCCTGAAAGGAAGACTTGGCATTGTTGCACTCAACACTGCATTCTGCACCAGCTCTGCCGCAGAGATACCAGCGTGACACCGCCACTGGCACGGTGCCCTCGCGCCAAGGAGCCAAGATGGCGGCGTAGAGTTGGGTGACTCTTTCAGCCTGAGAGATTAGCAGAGAGTTCTCAGCACCTCACACAGGCCCGAGCACGTCCCATCAAAAACCATTAGTCAGGCGTTAGTCAAGAGCCAGGCAGAGAAACACAGAGTGATGAAGAGAGAGAGCGAATTATTAAAAAAAAAAAAAAAAGATGTTAGTCATTGATCTTGCTGGGCATTAAAACCTGCTCCATCTATTCTTAAATAACTTCAGCTGTGTTTACAACTCCTCGCCTATTTTAAGAACTTAATCCATTTCAAATATTTATTGCTGTCATCCGGTAGGACGGATTGGTGAGTTGTAATTAATCCGGAACAAGTGTAGGCAAGGATTTGGGTTTTTCTGACTGGTATGAATTTTTGTTTTCTCTTTCTCTCTCCACACCTGAGCCTTGAGCACTTTGGAAAGGTGCCATTAATCAAGTGTTGAGTACCCCTTCAACTTGTCTTTGTAAACCATTAACATAATAACTAGAAGCTCAAAAAGCTACTAAAAAGGTTTATGAAAGTGTCTACAACATCGGCATCATCGATATTGGCAGGTTCTACGAGTATGCACGGATATGCCGGGTGTTTTAACTATATATATATATATATATATATATATAAAAAAAAATAAAAAAAGGTGTTGAGATGTGACCGACCAAGCTCTTGCATAACTCTCCCTGATGGTGGATTTCTTCAATCAGAATGCATGCTCAAAGCATTTAATCAGAATCACTGCGGCACGATATGATCCCAAATCAATGATCAACTCAACCTTGCACCTCAAATAAAATTAAAAAAAAAAAAGTATGTCTTTTGCCCTCTTAGTTCACTGACGAGGATTATACTGTAAATATGCTCAAGTGTTTAAGCTGGGATATTTTTCGCAATGAAGGAGTTCTCCATATTGCCTTCATGTCGCAGACTAGATGGGGTGAATTCATGTGACTACACACGCGGTACTGTGTTTTTTAAAGGGAAGGCGCATGAGCGCAAACAATGGAGAAAGCATTAATAGATTTTTTTTTAAATAATGGCATGGGCAGTATTACATTACATTGGTTAGATGTTCAAATGTTCATGTACAGTTAGACTGTCAGTTTTGATTAATTTTCAATTAATTGACATGCACAAAGTGGTTCAGCTCTTAAAGAAGTAGTATTTTTCTCCTATTTTGAGAATAGGTTAGGTTTCTATTTTTCTCCTACTTTGAGATTAGGGTAGGTTTCTATTTTTCTCCTACTTTGAGATTAGG
>QMIH01000142.1:657449-716122 GCA_003987875.1 Clarias batrachus
GATTAGGATAGGTTTCTATTTTTCCTCCTACTTTGAGATTAGGGTAGGTTTTCTAATCGTTTCCAGTTAATCCTTTAGATAAGATTCAGTCTCATTTACTGTATGATCGGTTGGATGCTTTACTATGTATGAAATTGGGAGCTGATCAGGGACGGAAACAACTTTTCACACCCAGAGACTCGTCATGTCACCTTGTTACCCCCAAGTGGAGCAAACGTACTGAAAAGATATACTTATATACTTGTACTTAACAAGAGAGAAACAGATATTTACATGACTAATATAACATATTGAACAGATTGTTAAACTGTCCTATTATTGTCATTATTAGTGAAATATTAGGGTCCATGTAAGTGCACCTACTGATGGACATTAAAAATGAGACTGATTCATCACACAGGATGTGTCCCTTAATAATCTCCTGACTGCAGCCCTTATCGGGATAAAGCAGTGCTCAAAAATGAATGTGGAAATCAAATCCAGAGTGTCTGTACTCTGGAGCAGAGTAGTAGAGCAGGGATTGTGGAGTCAGTTGTTACATGTAGCTTACATGTCTGCACGGACAACATTCCAGTGATAGTATAATCAGTTACGATTTTTTTTTCCACAGAGGAAAAAAAACAAAACAAAAAAACAGCTCTCTTTATATTTTTGTAAAACAAATGCATCACACTCTGGTTGTTCATGTACAGTATGTATATTTGTTTAGTCGTGATGCAGTAACTACTGTATAGCAATGTTCCTGAATCCTGTCCCTAACCCAGGGCTGATCTGGACAGGCGTTGTCCCTTTCCTAGGACCTCAAGAGTTCACTTTAGGTTCACTGTATGTCCTACAAAATCCCTTGAAACTTTCGAATCAGAGCTCATTTCCAGTCCAAACAAATAATCGGTAATTGAAATTGAAATAATATGTTCACATGCCATATAACTTTCAGGAACTGCATCCTGTGGTGTGTATGTGTGTGTGTTACCACAAAGTCCTATCGGCGTGACATCTTGGCTTCTTTACCTGTGATGTAATTGCAGTGGGCTGTAACAAAGGTGATTCAGACGTGCTTTTTGGTGTCTTCAAAGCCGTGTGTCTGCACCACTTTAGGAATATTACTCATTCCGAGTGCATTTGTGCTGAGAACAACCGCACCGTGGCTTAGATAACATCAGTTGCACACACTTGTGGTGAGTGTGTTTTTTCGGGGAACGTGGCAGATTTTACTTTGAAAGCAGCATCCTTTTTGCGTTGTTACTGCTTTCTCTGTCTCGCTCTTTTACTGCGGGGTCTTTCCATCCTCTCTGTTTAAGTGCGTCATCCTCTGCTACTGACGAGTCTCGGTTTCTTCTCTAGAAATGATTGTGTCTTTCACTGTGTGCCCAGCTACTTATGCACAATATGTATCAGAGGCATGCTGGGATGCAGGGTGCGGCACGAGCCTTGTGATAGAAGGACAGTGTGTGTGAGATGCCTTGTAAAGTGAAATAATGGGGGTTCGCAGGTTGTATTAACAGCTCTGAAGACGTGTCCTCATGTTTCATGTCAAGTGTTTGAAGAAGGGGCATGTACAGTACAACGTACAGCGTTTAGTCTCGGCCTAAGTGGCCCCTGAAGGCACACACCCCCTCACTCTCATGACCTCTCGCTCAGCTGACCATGTCATTTCAACACTGCTTAACCGTGTGATTTATTTTTTTTCCCCCCAATCTATCTTTTATATAAAAAAAAAAAAGAAAGAAAAAAAAAAGGAGTTAAATTAAACTATGAGGTAACACGATGCTCACATGTTACACCACTTCCTAAAACTGGCCTTTTGTCACATGGGCTCAGTCTAAACACTTCTGTGCACACTCTGTGTCAGGATTTATATGTTTAATGAACCGATTAATTGTATTAACAAGGCTGCATGATAAGGGCCCGAATGATAACCTTGCATCTTTATTTCAAACGAAGCTCACGATAATTGACCACAGCTCGAAATAAAATGGTTCTATTCAGCATTCTTGTACTAAAAAGCGGCAGGAAATGGCTTTATCTTTCACATTGTACATTAAAAGCCCACGTTTCCTTTAATGAAATCATCAGAGCATCAGCAGCTAAACAAACCACTTCATGCTTAAGGGAACTTTAATGTAGTCCAGTAAATAAAGATGTATCACAGTGCTTTGTACTATGTAGTTCTTTATGCCTTTGCATGGCATTTTATCTACATAGTTTTTAAACAAGCAATAAGGTTTGATGTGGTGTTCCTTAGATAGCTGGTAGCTAACCCAAACCCGCTTTGTAAGGTTGCATTCTTGTGATTTTTCTTTCTTTTTTTACTTTCATAGTGTGGGACTACTGGATTCCTTTTTGGACCAGTGTCGGTCATGTAGCAACCCCCCAACCAATGAGGGGTTGCACAAGTCAGTGTGCGCCTAATGTCAGTTCCAAGCCTGGATAAAATCGTGCAGGGTTGGCTTCGGAAAATGCACATCTAGTATAACCAGCTAACCCAGGTTTGCCTGGAAAAAAGTCAAAAATGTTTTGGTCTTCTGCTAATGGTTTGTTGCATAATTAGGCTTGTATAATTGTTATTTGGAATCGTTTAAAAATGGTTTTAAAAAAATCTCTTGTGCAACTGTAAAAAGGGATCTGGCAGGTTGTATTACTGAGGATGTAGATGGTTATTCGATTGTTTTGCTGAACTTGTATGAGTTTCCAGTATACAGTTCCAAATCACAGTTTGTATATTTGTTACATTTTAAGCCCATGCGAAGGTTGTCGAAAGACAGGAGCCAGCACTATCATGGAATTTTTTTAAAATTTATTTATTTATTTACGTGGGTGGTTGGATACGAAGCTCACTGGATAAGAGAGCTTACACTTGCACAATAAGTCAGGCTTGTTTCACACTAGGCACGATTGGCTGGATACGATTCCTCCGCCTCCACCTTACCCTTGACACTTATTCACGGGGTATTTGAACTCGGGTACAGTAGATGGCTGTGCACATCTATTAGGTTTGGGAACCTCCAGTAAAAAGTCGACCTTCATGCTATTATTGATATTTTGAGAAAAATATCAATAATAAGCGCCCCTTTTGCCTGCCTTCTTTCTTTATCAGCTATGGCTGTGCAGGTCAGGGGATGAGAGGGGCACATGCTGTGCAATCAGAGATGCACTATATGGACAAAAGTATATGGCAAAACTTGTTAATTATTGAATTCGGGTGTTTCAATCAGTCCCCTTGTCCTCCGTGAGGATGGGCTCTCACATGCTCAGATGTATAATGAGATAAAAATGTAAGTCGCTCTGGATAAGGTTGCCTGCCGTAAATGTAAATTCAACCTTAATGTTTCAGTATACCAAGACATCTAGGACGATGCTATGCTTCCAACTTTGTGGCCCGAGTTTGGGGAAGGCTCCCATTTCTATTCCACCATGACTGTGCAACATGGACTATAAGGGCATGGTTTGATGAGTTGAGAGAACGTAACTAGCCCGCACAGAGCCCTGACCCCAATCCTATCGAGCACCTTTGGGGATGAACTAGAACGGAGATCCTTCTTGTCCAAACAAGCCCAGCAAGATGAGTGGAACCTGTTATACTGTAGCTGCAAAAGGGGAACCATGTTGAAGTATATGTAATTGGAAGCAATGTCATTGTATTGGCCAAATACTTTTGTCCATGTAGTGTATTTGTTCAGGTACAGTTGGCTTTCATGTTTGATTTGGACTGAGTATAACATACTGTGTTTGGGACCACCTTTTCCAGTACACGCAGTGTTCATATTACACAGACATTTGGGGTCAAATGTTCTGGGATCCATGCCACGGCCAGTAGTGTGAAAGCACTTGGAAGTTACAGAGAACGCTAATCAGGGATGTCATGCTTGCAGATTAAGCCCATTTTATAACAGAAGTGACATTCTGGAACAGACTGAAATATTCATGTAGTAGAGTCATGTAAAGCCTTTGCTTTGTGTTAAATATTTCTGTTCATTATGTAAGTCATAACAAATTAAATACGCAACAGCATGGTCTGGTGTGTGTTATTTCACTTACGCCACAGTGATTTGCTACGGATTACAAAGTTGAATTTATTAATGAATGACACATCACACAATTATCTCATGATTATAGTTGGACCAAGGGACAGGTTGGTTCCTGTTCTTTTGCGTTCTCTCTCTCTCTCTGTTTGTGTTTCCCTTGAAAAAAAAAAAAAAATCCACAACCCCTCATTTAACCAGAAAGCGTCAACACTCCTGTCCTGAACTTTCCTGAGTGCTTATGACTGAGATTCCATCCATAAACCTTAAGTAAATGTCTCCTGACAAAACATTCCCACATCAACCTTTATATCTTTTACTTTGTTAAACAACATCTTTTTAAACCTGCTTATTATTAGTTTTAGAGTATGTGGCGTATCCGCTGTAGCAGTCTCCGTGTATGAGCTATTGCTCACTCATCATTTTTACCGCTTTATCCTGTATACTGGGGGGCCTGGAGGGCTTGGAGCCTAAACTGAGAGACTTAGGGCATGAGGTGGGGTTCATCCTGAATGGTGCTCGAATCCATCGCAGGGATCTTAAAAAGACCAATGATTTTATCATTTTCTTTTTAAATGCAGCACACACACATTTTTACGGCAAATTGGGAACCCCAGTTAGCCTAATTTGCAGGTTTTTGACTATGCAAGGAAACCTGGGGCAGGAATTGAACCCGGACCCTGAAGGTGCGAGGCCACAGTGCTAACCACTAAGACATCGTGTCGCCTTTGCTATTATTAGAGAAACAATAACGTATTAGAATGAGCTCATTAATATTAGCGTATCATTCATGCTTCAGTCAGGACTGCTCTCAGTGCTGCAGTTTGATCATTCAGATGAGGTGATTCTCATTTAACTGTGCTGTTGTATAATTTTCTATGTCTGTAGGATTACTAAACACACACATGCTTGTAACAGGGCCAAAAGTACTGCAGTGTATTTGATTAGCACATGATTACGGCACATTAAAGACATTTACACATGCTATCCATCACGGTGCTGAAAATAGGGTGGATGAGAATATTGGGTGTGTATCCGTGTCAAGGAGAGTGTGAGGGTCTCCATGCGTGGCTTTTGACCTACTTTCAGTACACTGCTGCGTTGGAAGTGTGTCAGTGTGACATGGTGAAATCACACTGGAATGTAACCTCCTATAACTGATCCAAATCACCGGAGAGTTTTTATGGAGCCAAGAAAACCTAGTCATGGTGTTCAGAATTATTGGCGCCCTTCCATGAATTTGAGCAAGGATAGAAGGGATATCACGTGCATCAAGTGATGTTTCGAGCTCAGTAACTCAACTGTATATTTCACACTGGGTGTATAAGGTGTTTTTTTTTTTTTCTTTTTTTTTTTTTTCCTGTTTGCAGTGCTGAGGGTGTGTATGCCATGATGATTCATCTCTGCTCACTATGCACTATGTGTCTTGAGGTTTAATGACACATAGTGCCGTTTGCATGCTGTGAAAGGTTTGGCAAATTACAGTTTCTGATACCGCATTTTTAACTGTTCTTGACCTTCCTTCTTTGGTATTGGGAACTCCGTGCTACTTTTGAAATCCAGTGTCTGGTTTGTGCAGGTCACCAACACTTTTTCTACACTTTGTAATGCATTTTTTTGCATGGAGTGAGGGTTGAGGAGTGCCAGGTACTTGCAATAACATTGTACTTGCGTTCCGGGTGACAAACATCGCGGTTGATGTGTGAACATTTATTATGACCAACACCCATTGTAATGTACTATACCCACCTCAATTTAGATTTAAGATTTAGTTGAAAAAAACCTGAGCTGCACCTTTCCACTGGTGGGAAAATTCGCCCATGTTACAGCTTTGTGACTGATCAAAAGAAATTGCTTGTTATTTTTATTCGCGTTTTTGTCTGTTAGTAGTTTCAATACAAACGTTAATAGCTTTTATTGCATTTAAATTTCTTCGGAGCAGAACAAGACCATGTTTATGTATGAGAGTTTAACAAGTAGAATGCATGTATTTGTAGGTTATATGATTTTATCATTTTCTTTTTAAATGCAGCACAATACATACTGTAAATACACAACATAAATCATGTGTTTCTGATTATCCATCCCTGCAGCCTACATCCCCCAAAAGCCACAGGTGATCCTATCGTCAGTTTGCAATCTACGGGGCTACAATACAACAATAGCACTTTGCACACACACTCATAAATGTGCCAGTAGGGTCATTAAATAATTATAAAGTTTAATAATTTAGTGTTATTTTGAAAATAAACATACTGTATGTGCACAAATTTGGCAGTTGAAAGAGATCTCGCCCCCTCTCTCCTCCTTCATAAGCACGGGCTCATTAGGCGTCTCATTCTCTGTTGTCGCCTCAACAGTCCTAATTAATTTAAGGTTTCAGCTGAGTGCAGCATGATCATAAGCATGTAAGCAGGCCCAATAAAAATGTGGACCACATACTCAAGGTCTGATTTAACAGACACGTACACATTCACAGACATGCACACACACTCATGGAGTGTGACCACAGCCTCAGGGTCACAGGATGTGGATGTGTAGGGGATGTGTTTTGCACCAGCTGCAGGTGATTACAGGGCCGTTAGCAGGCAAATGCACAAACGCAGGTTGTCCGTTGGTGAGCAGCTCATCTGTGCATTACTCGCCCTCTTTCAAGTTGAACTGCTCTCTGCATCAATGAGTGAGAAATGAAACCGCTCATTCCAATGGCATTTAGACTAGTTAGTGGTACTAACAGAGAGAGAACAAAAGGTGTGTTTAAAATGTGTGTAAATATATACATACGTGTGTGTGTGTGTGTGTGTGTGTGTGTGTATATATGTATGTGTATATATACAGTGGAACCTTGGATTACGAGCATAATACGTCCCGGAAGTGGGCTCGTCTTCCAAAACACTCGTAAACCAAATCATCAATTCCCATAAGAAATAATGAAAACTCAAATTATTCGTTCCACAGCCCCAAAAAATAATTAATACAATCTATAAAATGAAAATAAAACAAATTAATCTGCACTTTACCTTGTAAAAAAGTACAAATAAATCCCAACAGATAAGTGTTTCCATTGGTGAAAAGGTGAGAGAGTGACGCTCGGTGTCAAAATAAGAGTCGCATGTGTGATGCATGATACTCGACGCTCGTAAACTAATACTTGCTCAGTTTCCGATTAAAAAACTTATTAAAAATCTTTGCTCGGTTTATATATATATAATCTCTTCAAGTCTGCAAGTTTTAGCAGTTAATACGCGGGTCAGGTGTATGCTGAACCGTGGGATGTAGACGTGCATGTGCATGTATATATGCATTTTATATGTATGTATGTATTCATTCTATAGCTAAACCCACCAAGTTTATTGTATTTTTTTTTTATTTGAATTTAAAAGACATGGGTATTTATAAAGTTTGGAATAACTGAAAACTTTACATTAAAATTAGCTGTTTTTAAAGGCAGTTTTTGAGCCTTAGAACATGCGGCATATATGCATGTATATGACATCACATTATATAAATGTGGGGAAAAAATCATTTGGGAGATGACCAATGCTTCAACAACAACAAAAAAGGAATATATATAAGGTGGGGATGTGGGCTGCTGTGTAGGACGACTTTCACACACACACGCGCGCACACATTCCACTGTATACATTCTTTTCTCTCGGAACGCTTGCTAACTGGGTTACTCACAAACCGAGGAGCCACTGTACGTTTGTATATAAAGAATGAGATGAATATTAATAATGATATAGGCCACATGAAATTAAAGGGTTTTAAGAAAGATGCCAAATATTTGAATACAACAATAATAACAGAAATGTGGCTGATCGAAAGTCACATTAGAAAAAAGATTATGTAAACTCATTGTAATAATCGAATCAAAATAATCATAAAAGCATTGACCAAGGATCCTGTTATCTCTTCATACAAGTTACAGTTTTAACCGTATAACTATTGTACTGTTAATGTAATCACGTTCATAAAAATAGATCCCACTTTAATGTGTAAATAAAATCAAGAAAAATATAGACATTTAAAATGTCATATTAAAAGCAGCAAAACAACCAGAACTTCTAGATGGACTCCATGTGCACTGCACCTAGCTAGAGATTCTGGGCTGTAATAAACTGGCCCCCCTTCCTATGTGAAGCCAAACCCTCTGCAACGTACTTGGCAATGTACATTAAACATACATGACCCATTGCAAACCTTTCAAGATAAATTATTAATGTATTAACTTTACGTTACTGATTTATAGACAGGCAGCTCTGGTGTACACTTATGCTATACATCTATCTATCAGTCATGGTTGTAAACCCAATGTAACAGAATTGATTAACCAGTGATTGATTTAGACAGCGAGCATGAATTATTTTAGTATTCTCTAAGTTCAAGGTAAATCTAGAATAAGGCAGTTCTTTTTCTGAGATGCATCTGTATTTATCATGTAATCGTCTGTTGGACTAGAAAGCTTCACTAATGTTACACTTAGTCGCTGTACTTTTTATCTCCAGTGAGGAAAAAGATGTTCAGATAATCTGGTTGTACAGTATATACATTTTTGAAATGGTCCAAGGGTATGTTGTGGAAAAGAACCGTAAGAAAACATGTGGGATGCTTCAAGTTATTGTATTTAAATGTGCAACATTTGTTTATTCACTCATGGCACTAACTCATGCACTGACTTACGTAAAAGAAAAAAAAAAAAAAAAACAGTCCATCTTAAAAGTTGCCAGTAGCCTTTCAGCACCATATTGAATCCAGCTGTGTTGCTAACTAACATCATCTAATAAAAATAAAAAGGCAGCTTTCATCTTTATGGAACGCCAATTTATTAAGTTATGAACGATATTTACTCTCGTTTCTGAAGACATCGCATTTGGATCAATGATGAGTAACGCTAATTATAGTTGACAAATGGGTGTCATGTGTGTATGTAAACTTGCCACCGTATGACACGTAGCCACCGCTTAACTGTGTGTGGACTGGAATCACAGTTTTCAGGTTTGATCAGACGAGACTGGTGACCGCTAGCAGGTATTTCTGATTCTGTGCCGGTCACGCACTGGCTCCCGAGTGGAGCAACAGGAACTGTAAAGGTTTAGTAGTCCATGTTTTCAGTATGCATACAATTGAAATGTCTATTAAAGAAAATATGGTGAATCTGTTTGCTGTCGATTCTAGTTCTAGTAAAAAGAAAGAAAATCATAATCAACAAATCAAAAATCAGCAAGTAAAAATCGGCCTAGTAAATCTCAAGTCTGCAGGATGGACGAACTCTCACATGATGGAGCAGTTCGCTTGCTGAGGAAAAACTGAGCGAGCAAATATCACCCCTCTGTTTCCTCGTGCAATTAAAATATTAATATATTAATAATGATTTAGTTTACTTTTGCATGCGCTGGATTCAACAAATGAACTCGCCGATGTTAGCCATCGAGTTTGGTGTGGAGGGGAGACTGGGCTGGAGCATTCAAGCTGAAGCAGTGAGGGAGTACAGGAGCACTTATTAGATCAATTTTGCAAAAAAATTAAATAATAAAAAAATCTGATCAAAATAAATAACGGCAGCACTGTGACTTAGTAGTTAGCACCCTCCACCTCGGATCTGTGTGCGTGGAGTTTGCATGTTTGGTGGGTTCCCTCCGGGTCCTCTGGTTTCTTCCCATAGTCCAACGACCTGCAGATTCGGTTAACTGGCATTCCCAAATTGCTCGTAGTGTGTGAATGAGTGTGTATGTGCATGCATGTGCGCACCCTGTGATGAGTTGTCCAGAGTGTTCCTCGCCTCGTCTCATGGCATAGGCTCCAGGCCCCCCGTGACCCTGTATGTGGATAAAGTGGTACAGACAGTGAGTGAGAGTAAGATACAAAAAAAAATAAACATAACCGATTACTAGTGCTGCTTAATTAACTGAATAAAAATCAAGAATGTAGTATGAACCTGTCCAATTATTTAACTGTAAAGTGCTGCCATTCATTACAGGTAATTTATGCATAGTTGGGAATGTTTGTAGAGTTTGTCAGTAATTTTAAATATTTGTTCATTTAAAAAAAAAAAACTTTTGAGGTGATGAAATCAATTAATGAGCTCATTTCCTGTTCGGCTAGATAAAACAAACGCGCAAAAGGAATTTTCTACTTCAAAGCAATTTGTTAAAAGTGGTAACGGTTGTTTTATTGATCCAGATGTAACTGCATGAGGAGAGTTGGTAGACTGCAGCGTAGTACAGTAATTAGTGCAGTGTGTCACTGAGCGGTTTGCACTGAGAAAGTCGTTGGGTTGTTCCTGTACGGTCAGTTTTACTAACGCAGTTTAGCATGCAGTCAGCAGATCTCTTCTCAACTGATTTACAGTTGTGGGCTTTTGTGTATGTGTGTGTGTGTATGTGTGTGTGTGTATGTGTGTGTATGTGTGTGTATGTGTGTGTATGTGTGTGTGTGTGTGTGTGTGTGGCAAGACTTTGACACCTCCATGTGGTTTCCCCCATTTTCTGCCTTCACCCCTCTCTCTCTCTCTCTCTCTCTCTCTCTCTCTCTCTCTCGCTCTCTCTCTCTCTCTTGCTCTGCACCTTTTATGCCTGACAAATACTGTATGGGCATTCGTATTGCCAAAGCTATACTTTGGCAAAAAATAGCTCGGAAGATAACGACAGGAATAAATAGATTAACAAAAAAAAACTAAGTCGTTAAAAAAAGTAATAAAAAGGGAAAGTGTAAAAAAAATGAAATTAAATGAAATGGTATTAGATAGAAATGATATTTTTTTCAATTACTATTGAAAAATACTATGAGTACTATTGAAAAAGAAGGAAAGCAGGGGTAATACTACTACTACTACTCATTATAATAATAATGAGCAGTGCATGTGTGTGAATGTATAAGTGTGTCTGTGTGTGTTGTATTACATGACATGGTCACTCGCTGTCCCTCATCTGGTGGCAGTAGGCGGGACAGTTCGTCTGGGTTTGGGAGGCAATTGAATTTTCGGACGATTTTTTTATTGAATTTGGTGAAGAATCTCATGCAAAAGTGACGATCCAGTGAAAGTGAGAGTGCAGCTCTGTCTGTTTTTCCTGCGTGTGCACCGCTGAGTCTGTACTTGAGTCAAGGTGTTTCTGAGCTTTGAGTCAGTCAATGTGTTCAGATAATTTGCCACGCGGTTCTGTCTGTGAGGGGCCAGACAACGCCGCGTCCTCACCTGCAGATTAGTGCGAGGGTCCTGATAATAAAGATGATAGAATAGTTTATTCTCAGTTTTTGTATGATTTTGTTTATTCTAATTGTGTTTGCAAATTTTTATCTGGTCCTCAGTTTTTATTGTGTTAGTATGTGATGGTTGTGTGTGTGTGTGTGTGTTAGTGTGTGTCTCTGTCTCTCCCTCTCTCTGAGTAAAAATCACACACGTGTGCGAGTGCATGGCAGACCAGCAGAGGTTAAAGTTGTGCGAGCAGAGTTTTGGCCACGCCCTAAGCCAACCAAGATTTTCTTTTTTTATCCACTATCTCCTCCTCTTCTTGCTGCGCACTCTCTTCCTCCCTCACTCACTCCCTCACTCACTCACTCACTCCGTAGGCTTTATGCGCGCGGGCAGACGTGTGCAGCGCCGTGTCGATCGAGAGAGAGAGAGAGAGAGAGAGAGAGAAGTAGAAGCAGAAAAGGCAGCATTTCTACACCTTCTGTAGAAAAGGACGGCTTTGCAAAGAGGAAACAGGGCTTGCACAAGCTAGAAAGAGAAAGGGAACCTCAACACCGAGGACGTGCAGCCGCAAGGAGATCACACACACGTACACACACACAGTCACACACACACAGAGAACGAGGGAAGCGTTTGCGTGAGCAGTATGGAGGACGGTTCAGCAAGTGTGGCTCCTGCTTGCAATTCTACAGTCGTGCTGAACAACCACTGCACGGGTAAGAGAGCAGGATCGGGGGAGGTGTGTGTGTGTGTGTGTGTGTGTGTGTGTGTTTTTGTGTGTGTGTGCAGAAGTTTTCGACCATGTGTGCTTATGAATCTTAATTACGGAACGGAGAGAGAGCAGGACTTCCTTATGCTGTGCTATTTCAGCTATGTCTTGGTCTAAATTTTGTGCATGCATATATATATATAATATATGTGTGAGTGTGTGTGTGTGTGTGTGTGTGTGTGTGTGTGTGTGTGTGTGTGTGTGAGAGTGTTTGCGGGCACACTTGTGTGGTCAGGAAGGAAAAAGTTTCATGAGTAACACTCTTTCCTTGTTGCATTGGATTTCTCAGCTTTTCAGGAGCAAATTTTGTGTGCTGGCAAGTGTGTGTGTGTGTGTGTGTGTGTGTGTTTCTCTGTGCGCGTGTGTGTGGCTTCGGGGGAAGCCACTTCTCTTCCTCTATTCGAAGTCCTCGGTAGCGTCTCATTCATAGCAGACTGAGGCTGCTGATTGGACGCTAGAAGATCGATATTACAATTATGATTTAAATTAAATAAAAAATATTTAAATATATTAATAATTAAATTTAAATAAGTTTTTTCCCATTTATTTTTTTTTTCTTAAATATTGTTACTACTTCAAGACTCCCAACCATCGCAAGTTTTTTTTCCCCTCCCTCTTTCTCTCTAATTCCATAATAAGTGACACTTTTCATTAATGTCGAGCATATATAATTGACTTCCTATTTTTTTCAATTCAGAGGTTTTTAAAGTTTTCATATGCGAGCGTCATGCGCGAGAAAAGCGGCTTCAGGTGTTCTGTCATTCAGACTTTTGCAACCTTGTTCGCCCCTACCTCATCCTGGGGGATGATCGCTGTGTGTGTGTGTGTGTGTGTGTGTGTGTGTGTGTGTGTGTGTGCGCGTGTGCGTGTGTGGTGAGAATAAGTGAATAAGTTGTCTGACTGACTTTTAGTACAGAGGATATGAAACGGGCACACACACACACACACACACACACACACACACACACACACAGTGTGTCGGTGAATTCATGGGCCAGTGAAGACGGGTGTTACTTCCTCTCTTTGTCATAATAACATGGCGGTTATAGGAACTGTTGGTCAATGAGTAACCAGTGCAGCAACATCTGTTGAAGTTCATGTCTGTGTGTGTGTGTGTGTGTGTGTGTGTGTGTGTGTGTGTGTGTGTATTGATGTAGCTTGTGAGTTTTGGCAGCATTGTATTGTGTATTCTGGTAACATTTACCATTCATTTGAATGTTACAGTTAAACGTGCAGGTTGCAGGCCGGACAGTCTGGCGCACACAATCCCGCACATTGTATTGTAACCGAGCCGTGTGTTTTCCCCAGACTTCGCTTCGCTTCCTTCTCTTCTCTAATCTCCCGATCATCCCGTCCTTTTTCCCAGTACATCAGCCTCTCTCCTGCACTTTCCTCATAACGTGCAGATGAACAGCAGCGTATGTAGGTAAAGAGTCACGTGAGTCGCAGCATAGAATGAATTGATTTGTTAATACTGTATAGTACACTGTAACATCAGTCATGTCTACTCATCATATTCGGATACTGTTCATTCGGAAATGTCCTTTTGGAACCGTCTGCACACGGTGCATCATGTCCTAGGATGGCTGAAGTGCCACTGTTTGTGTCTGTAATATCCTTAGATCTTTTAGAAACGATCCGAGCACAGCAAGCAATCCTGATCTCCTTCCATCATGCTTTTTCTTACACTCCCTCGACATCGCCATCTACAGGCACGCCAAAAAACACAACTCCCGTTTCCTCTTCTGGTCAGGACGTTCGCGGGTCCTCGTAGTGGATTTGATAGCCTCTGACCTTCATGAGTGTGATGGAAGCACCAGGACAGTGATCCTTTTTTTTTTTTTTTCCTTTCCTTCTTCTTCTTCTTCTTCTTTTCCCCCTTCAGCCATTTGCCACCGAGTTTTGTATGCCGTCGTTTATCCCTTTATAATCGGAAGCTCGGACTGTAATTAATATCAGCGCTATAATCCTGGAGCCATGTGATTAAATTGCTGATGTGTACCAAATAATTTTTTAGTTTTTTAAAATTTATTATTTAATGTAATGTATAGAATACAATAAAACTGCTGTCCATCCATCAATCCATCCATCCATCTATCCAACTGGGGAATTGTCTTAGGATGTCCGATCAACATTCACACTTCACACACACACAAACGCACGTCATCACACACTACGAGCGATTTGGGAACGCCAGTTATCCTCATGCATGTCTTTGGACTGTGGGAGGAAACCGGAGTACCCAGAAACCCACCAAGCTCGGGGGGGAACATGCACATGAATCTGTTGCTAGTTGAAGGTCAGTTTTCTGTATTGCTGGTTCTGTAGCGCAGTATGTGCTTGTTCAGGCCTCTTGTGGAGGTGGTTTGGGAATCGACACTTAACAGTGTTGGCGCTGTTGATGCATGATCTCATATTAATGCATGCTCACCATGAACGGTCTCCTGTTTGGTGCATGCTTTACGTTACCGTTCTGCATGAATGTGCACTTATGAGATTAATAAAATGCTTTCTGCATATTGCTGTAATAACTATTGAAGGAAATGGTATGCATTTGCAACAATATTGTGGTTTAAAATGGCTTGCGTTTGGAAGAAGCCGTGCAGATGTTCGGTTTGGCAGTGTCCTCATGTCAGTGTTTGAAGAAACATTATAGGGCTATAGCTTAGCAGGACTGCTGTATCAACAGTGCGCTTGTGTTGCAGATTTATTAAATGCTTAAGGATATATACGAGCTGATATTCGGCGCACTCCGTGATTTAGAACCGTGAGCGCCAAGGGTTAGAAACGTGATCAGCGACGATACAGACCGGCCAAATGAAGCTACTATCCGTCTCGGCTGTCTGATCTGAATACCGAGTGTTAACAGCGCCAATCTCTCACTCTGTCACTGTTTTTCTTTCTCCTCCCCCCCCCCCCTGACTGTGTGTCTCTTGGCTGGACCGTTCGGTCTAATGTCTTTAAGCAAACCTGTCTGTACACGCATTACACAGTTCCAAGCTGCATGAGTAGCAGCCGAGAGCCCGAGCTGTGACCTTCGCCACGCCGACACACTGGCGTTCAGGCGCAGCGGAAAAGCTCAGTTGATGGTCCTCCCCAGTGGTTGCAGTGTGAAATCGTGCTTTCCTGCGTGCTCATTGTGACAGTCGGTCTTTATCTTAAAGCCAGCTAAGGCCCCATGTTTGTGCACGTCAGACTCACTCAGAACACTCCTCTTTGCCATCGCCAAGTCCAAGGCTGAGCCTTTATTGATCTAAAAATGCACCCCGAGTTCTCTGCGGTTTTTCTGCACGTGTGTGAGGGGGGGTGTATTTGCACTCCGAGCCCAGCACTGGAACAATGACTTGTTCACTAATGTATTATATGAATGACATTAGCTTGTTCTTTTAATTCTATGCTACTTTTTGTCCTCGAGCCACAGTGGAATGTCATTCATAAAACAGCTTCTTTCTCCTTTAGCACCAACAAACCACATACTGTATTGCAATCTTTCATTACATTAATTGAGAATGATTCACAAGAGCATGTTCTTGTTGGAATTTTTTAAAAGTTAAGAAATCATTACAGTAAATACAGCTTTACTCTCGTCTCTCAGAGACGGCAATCAGATGAATGTTAGAATTTCAAATTCTTGGTTCGTGCAGTAAGTTGTAAGGATTTTAAATAGCAGTGATCTGTGTGTCATCCAAATCACTACACTACATGAAGCATGAAAAGGAAAGCCCTGGTTGATCACCAAAACGCGGCTCTTTTATCTTGCAGATCAGGGTCTTCCCGGCGTCCCCCGAGGCCTCGGACTGCATGCAAATGTGCGCTCTCGAAACGGCTCCGGCGCGAACACACTCTAGAGGCATGGCTTCGTGCGGCCCTGGCTTTTCAAATTGTTGCCATATGTGTGAGTGTATGCGTGTATGTGCATGTGCATGCGCGCATTCGTGCGTACACGCGCAGACCGTATTTCTCTCGTGATTTGCATCGGATTGCCGCAGAACAAGATGGAAGGAAGCAAATGTGCTACTGTCTCATTTCCATGCAACGACATCGCACTTCTTGGAGGTGTTCAGACGGCATCGCGGAATTCCGATGAGGACAAATGATGCATAATTAACCAGCATCAGCTAGCGTAATTGAAGTTAGAGGTCTGACGAGCTAATCATATGCATCGCGTACAGACTGCGGAAAAAAAATGAGTACTCGAACCCCTGGGAGCTGTGTTGTAATGGGAAAAAATTCTGTTTCAGGTAATGATCCGAATCCTATTTGCATCTTCAAAAAAAAAAATGCGTGAAGACTTTGGGTTAGCGTTTGTGCGGTGGTCAGTTCTTGCTAGCATTTTATTTTCCATTTGAGAACATTGTTTGTAATGTTTTGCATTTTATCTCGTTGTATCTGGATTCTCGTTAGCTGCGTTCACACAGACGCAAAATTCCACTAATAATCTGGATATTAACCCAATCATAGTAAAAGTGCATCATGTCGGAGCATGAATGCCAATGGGAAGGAGACGGTGTGTAACCTTTTAGTAATCGTGTAGTTTTTTGAAAATCACTGACATTTTGACGCTGATATTGTGTTTAAACATCCTTCAAACGAAGTTTCATTTTGTTACCGTAAATAAGGTGTTCGTTTTGGTTGTTTGCTGCTCGTATGCTGGACGCTGTATACTCTGTTTCAGCAGCTCTCTTGTCTTCTGAGCAGCACTGAATGAAAGAACGTATAGCGCCAGCATGACGCACAGTATATCCCGGGTGCTTATCTCCGTCTGTCTGCTGTTTCAGATTTATTTATCGAACATTTCCTCTGCGTGCGACTCTCGATAGTACAGTAGAATGCCCACGACTCTGATAATCCTCACGTGAATTCAGCCCCGTCCTTAGCTGACTTGAGGCAAAGATAAAGCGCTGCATGCATCAGTGCACGTCTCCGAGATAAAAATCAGAAGTTGTCCGTAGCGCATGGTGCAGTTTCGTCACTTCTCTCGTAACTAGAAAGCACAACTGGCTGAGACGCTATTAATAACGTGTAACGGAATCTGTGTGATGAATAGATGGCCTATATTTAAGTGGCGTGTTATGTCTTGCTGTATCACGAATGCTCTGATGCATTGTGTGCATTTGTGTAACAACTTGTGAATAAGCGCATTTGCTATACGTATGTACGTAATCAGAAAAAAAGAGAAGAAAAAAAACGTATGTCCTTAAGTGTCACGTTCTGTCTTGCTGTACTAGTGATTTGTTCCTTTTGTTTTTCATCCTGTCAGTAAGCTAGACGAGTGATGGATGACATCATTTCCTGTGTGACCTCGCCTCTCTGCATGACCCAAGGGAGCGTTTGGGCAGCCTCTTTTTCTTTTAACACCGTTGAGCATGTATATCACACTAAGAGCCCGCTCGCTTTCGTTCCTCGGTATAACCAGGAATTAGATTCGGACTGACGTTGCGTGACGCTTGATGTGTAAATGGGGGCGATTGTGAAAAGGGTGCAAACGAAAACTGATGTGTGTTAACATTCTGAAAACATGGGGGATTACTGCGGCTCAGCAGAGGTTGGGAAATGCTGTCATTAGCTCCAAGCAAACGATCGGACGTAATCTCCCGTTGTAGATACAAGGGGACCTGAAACAAACAAAACGGGATGATTTCAAAATCATGTGCACCGATCAGGATTATTTGATATGTTCATGATGTTCTAATGATTATTTTTGCTAAGTATATACTGTATAAAGTAGGTTTCCATGGAAATGTTTTTTGTTCGAAAATGATGTGTTTGTGTGTGTGTGTGTGTGTGTGTGTGTGTGTGTGTGTGTGTACACACGTAGTATACCAGTCAAAAGGCATCCAAGTAACCCCTTTTTGACCTTTGACCTTGTCTTAAAATAACAACTGACTGCTGCTGCTGTTGTTGCTTAAGTACCCAATACCATATGTTATTTTATAGTTTTGAAAACATCAGTATTGTTCTAAAATCGCTACAGTATATAAAAAAAATGAAGCAATCTCACACGAGAGCGAGTGCTGTTGTACTGAATATCAGCATGGTTGGGATGTGTTTATAGGTACTAGTTGTGGAAAGTTTGGATAATTTTAGCGACTCGGTTCTTTGATTCTCGTTCATCAAAATGAACGAATCTTTTTCTGAGTCATTTCGTTCTTTTGTTCAGAAATAAAATAAAATGTTACATTTTAAATAAACATACCCCCCCAACACGTCTACATACACACATTTTGGCTGAAGTTCCAGTAATGAAAATATTACAATGCACATTACGATAAACAGAATCATATCTTCCGGTCCGAGTCGTCCGTTCTTCCCTATTGCAGTCACGTGACCAAAGAACGAATGATTCGGACCGAACGACTCGAGAGGTAACTGTTCCTTCCTGTTTCCTGTACATACCCTATGGAGGTCTTGCTCATGCGCGCCCAGTAGAGAATGAATGAAGGATTTTTTTTTTTCGTTCATATACAATGAGACTACCCGTTCTTCTGAGCCACGTTGGAGACTCGTTCATAACGAACAACTCGTTCTTCATCACTAATGTGTACGACGAGTGTGCAGCCCAGGTGCCGAATATATCAGCTACCTGCTGGAGTTAAGCCCAAATAGTGTAAAATGGAGAACTAGTGCACTTTGCAGGGTATGCAGTACTACCCTTTGTTCCATGCATAAGTAGTGCCCTTGATCAGGGGTTAGAAAGCAATTTGGGATACAGCCTTGTGGTAGGAGCTAGTAGCTTTGTAGCTCATGTAGGCAACACGGATGATCCGGAGGCAATACAGAACGACTTGGAGACAAAGTGTAGTTTAACACTTTGACATGACCTTAATAGATATTTTGAATATGAGTCTTGTCAGGCAGCTGCTCTCTCCCCGTTCCAGTACTGTGGACCGACAGTTAATGTGGTCGTATGCTCTATATCAACACATATGGAGAGCCTCTCGTCCAATCAGATAAACTCGGATGGAGCTAACTGGTGTATAACAACTCAATGGCTTTGGTTACAGTTCTGGTTTTATCAAATATCTGCATCTTTATTGTTTTATATGTTTTATAACGATCCTATTTGAAGTCTTTGATCTATGAACCTTCTGTGACTGATGTGTCACGATATGGGCAGGGTCATGCTGCATCCTGCTGTATGAGGGTTCACTCTGGGGTTCCTGGTTTCCTTCTGCAACAAAAACATGACCGCTGGAGTGCCATGTGCACGAAACACCAAACTGTAAATTACGAGTGTGTGTCTGTCTCTTAGTGTGTGTGTCTGCGTGTGCATGCCCAGGAAAGACTCTTGGTAAACCTTGACCAAGATAAAGCAGTTGCTGAAGATGCTGGTGTTTTTGCTGTAGCACAGTCATTACAGGTCCCTGCTGTTACCTGCTTCTTTTTTCTGTAATAGGATTTATACCCATGTGTACCGAGTCTATATTTGTTATCCATTTTTATGTTTATAACCGGTCGGTCAAAAGGGCAAAAGCTTCATGCAGCTGTGCTCATGAATGGCTGTGCATGGAGCATTGTAACTTTACAATTATACTTGATATTCGGAGGTCACAGAGTGATCAAAACGCACAATAAAACGGCTATGTGTATGTTCAATCATTAGCCAGATATCATAATCATGTAAGGTTTCTTGTTTGTAGAAGGTTTGTTAACGCCTAAAACCTGCTCCGTCACCGAGCAGCAGACACGCTGGGAGGTCGCAATAACTAACCGCTTCACAAAAACCTCCCTTTATGAAATGCAACCTGTTTTAAGACATGACGTCATTCTCGTGAAGACCGTCCCAGGAAAGCAAAGCCAAAACATATCTCCGTTGCGGTGAATAAATGAGCCTAGTAACTCTAAACGAACTCCGAGTTAACGATCACCAATTAACAGCATCTTGGATTAAAGTGTTATGAAGGCTTTACAGAATGTAAGCAGCAGACACATCTCAATATCAACTGTACAGAGATCATCATTTTGGACGCCTTCAGTATTGTTCTACAATGTAAAAAGAAATAAAACTCGGGGAAGACTAGATAAGTTAGAATGTGTGTCTAAACTTTTACCTGGTAGTGGAGTTGCCGACTAATCTGCTTTGACAGGATTGGATTTAGGAAGTGGAAGACTATATTTAAGAAATGCACGGATTGCAGTTTTCATAACTGATACCAATTTCTGATTTATTTATTATTATTATTATTATTATTATTATTATTATCTGACCTGCCAATAAAAAAATTAGCCCATTCTTTTCAGTTTTTTCAGAAAGCTATCATGTGCTTTTTCCAAGACCATGCACGTGCACTATTAGGGGGCGGCAATAAAGCAGTGATGCACGTGAAATAAATAAAGAAAGAAAGAAAGAAAGAGAAAGTGCCCACTCATCCCCAGCGGAAAGCTCCTGACTCCAGTTGGTTGATCTCTGGGTGTGAGGCAATGGGGTTCTGTAGAATTGGTACGGTATTGGAACTGGTTCTGATATGGGTATGGACTGTTGTACATTTTCATATCCTGTTTGTATACTGCACTTTAATCTTGAAGTATGATTTGGGGTTTCTGATGAGATGCTGACTTTAGCACCATTTGCGCTTGTGGTGGAGCTGTGATCGTTTGTAGCTCTTTCTAAGATGATTTGTTTACCCAGAGAGTTTTTGCACACCCCTTTCTTTACGTAATGCAGCAAAAAGGTCGAAATGCAAAATCGTCGAAATGCAAAAAAAAAAACAGTTTATTGCGACGTCAATTACACAACAACGTGCTCATCCTGGATAATTGCACTAAACAGTTTCGCTTCCCTCGAGTCAGCAAACTGTTTTTCTCTCTTCTTATCTGTCTCTAGCATGCCTTGGCAAGCTGCCCGACATGACCTTAAGGCCGTCTCTCGGCTTACTGTAGGCAGAGCTTTTCCATCATCGTGTTTTCAAGAGTCCAAGCCCATCTTTGCATCCCATGATTCAGTGTTCAGGTTTTGCTCTTACACACTATACATTAGTCTTGCTTTATGTACAGATTCCCCGTGCAGCTCTCTCTCTCACACACACACACACACACACGCGCGCGCGCACACACACAAAACCCTTAAGCCCTTATCCTTGACTACAGACGTGATATCTGTGCATATGTGAGTGGGGGTGTGAGTGCAGTTTGGGGCACCGAGGGGGAAATGTACACCGCCACACATACGCACCGGCGCCACCGCACACACGGCCAGTTCAGACATGTGCCTCCTTGTGTTACGAGCTTCTTTACAAGCGAACAACAAGAAAGAGCAAAAATAGATCTCCCCCCCCCTTTTTCTTTTTCTTTTTCTTTTTCTTTTTTTTTTTTTTTGGTAAGGGCCACATTTATTTTTCTCACCAGGACGTCACATTGTGCGGTTCACCTGTTTTGAGACGTAGCTAAAATGAAGACGATCTTTCTTTAGCGAAGTTGCCGCATGGCAGAACCTGGTCGTGTTCTACGCTGCTGTTGAGCATTAGCAAGGCATACTAGTCTAATGATGTGGGCGTACATGTGTGTGAGAAATAGAGCTACGGCTCTGAAGGCTGATTGCACCACTCTTCAAGCAGAGCTCTTATCTGACCTGTATATCTGCTATCTCTGCCTGAGGACTTCCTCCACAGACCCGCAGGCAAAACGAAGCTTTCACGACAGGGATTTTTACACCCCGAGCATGCAGCATGTTCGTGCGTGAGGATGGCTTTTTTTTTTTTTTTTCGAAGAAAAGGAACGTTTTGTGGTCATTTCGTTGTGTGCAGATACGCAGGCAGACGTATGTAAGAAGTAAGCAAAGACTCGAGTTTTTATGCTGCAGCGCATGAACCAACTGCTGTTTGTTTCTTCTTTTCGGATGTGGAATATACCCGGCTTTGAGCATGTCTAGACGAGAAAATTCCAGAGAAATTTCAGGTTTTTAAAGAGACAGAAGTGGTGGACTGTCCCAGAGAACAACTGCTAGGAATCTTGAAAAATCCCTTTTCATATTATTGAATGAAATATTGCAGAATGAATTTATGTTCGACACATTTGATTGATAAATATATTGCAAACCTAATAAAAACTACTGCACAGTTACAGAATGGTTAATAATGTTTTACACAACCGAGAAACACTATATTGCACAGTATATACAAGACTTCCTCCTTCTGTTTAAAGCAAAGGGTAAAACTTCAACCGAGTCACGAGCTGGTCAGCCCCTGCATTCTGAAAGACGTCTTCAAAATCGTCTCGTTCTATGTCTAGGCGAGTTATTTGCGTCAAAATAATGTCAAAAGTTGCGTTTAATAACCAAATTTTTGTGCACATATGTTATCATAAAACATGTAAAATATGTTTGTCTTCTTTTTGCACGTCTGTGTAGGAATTTAGTTTTAAAGGTTGGTGTGTGTGTGTGTGTGTGTGTGTTCAGGGGTGTGTACGTGCAGAGGGGGGCGAGGACGAGGACACCCAGGAATGTGGCGGGTTATTGTGAAATATGGCAACTGCAGAATCCGTTCCTTCCTTTCTTACAAACAAGCGAGCGCTCATGGGTAGAACCAAGCAAGGCATTGCTACACACACACACACACACACACACACACACACACACACACACACACACACACACACACACACACAGACACACTCGCGCGCAGATATTCCCCGACACCAGGGTCATCTGGGGGGAAACGGGCACATGCAGAATTCATGCGGTCAAAACGATACACTTTACTTCTCCTTCATGATTTGAATCATTATCCCGGAGTCGTGACTCATGAAGAAAGATCATGGCTGAAAAGACTCCTTTTTATTCCTGAATCATAAACCGTGCAAAACATTCTGCATTCCTCACTATTTCAGTCCAAAACTAAATCAACACAAAAGTGCTACAAACAGAGAGTTGATGTGAACGACAACATTTATTAACACGAAATTAATGCATGTTCAGATCTTTTAAAATCTTGGTTGAAACTTCCCGACTCCGGAGCAGTAACCAGAAAGCAGAGAGAGTTTAAATCTCTTTATATAATCCCCTGCGGCACTAATGCATTTATCCAAGCGTTTCACTAGTGCTTGGAGACCGTCACTGTGTAAAGTTTTCTTTAAACCGTGATCAGACTGCATGCTTCAGGTTGACAGGCTGGCCTCCCAGGAACTCCTTTTAATGGCCCAAACATGTGCAAAATGGTGAGATCAGGACTGTACGGGGATGTCGCGATCACTCCCAGTGAAGTTTCCGTAATGTGCAAGTAGTGTTGGTGCACGATTACGCGATTCCTAGGAGTCTCGCTCGCTGAATGTTCACAGGAACGACCCACAGTGGGCTCCGAGCCACCTCGACCGAGATCATCGTTCATGAATGTACGGCCTTCTTTAAACCATTTACGCCATTTTATTGTTTTACCGCGGCTAAACTGTGCTGTGCTCGAAAACATCAGTAAATGTTTTTTTACGGTTTCATTCATAAAATATTTCATTGCAAGCACCGGTTTGACCATTTGAAGTATAGTTTGCACTGAATAGCACCTCTGTTCAGTGTTCAGACAGTGTTAGTCGCAAAATCAATCAAATGCTGATTCCCACCGTGTGACTCGCACATTCCCACGACGCACCTTGTGTCACAATGCATCATTACACGCCTACACAGCGTCAGTCATTGGGCTGTATTTTGTGGGATAACTCAGCAGTAATAAATCACCAGTAATACATCCTTGTTGAATTTCTTTCCTTCCGCACACTAATTGTTGAGCCTGTGAAGACGGAGGGACTGTGTATTAAACAGCTGTATTTCCTGAGAGGTTACTGTAATGCCTTACTTTTATTAAACCCCTAGAATTAAAGCTGAACATCTAGCGTTCTGTTCACCTCCGACCGCTTCTTTTTAAATCCGTTGCGGTCGTGTCCCGAGGCAAGAATATGTCGTGTTGTGTCACTGTCCAAATATTTATGCACCAGGCGAACTTCTTTTGACAACCGATTCCTTCCTTATTTCCGAGGCATCGTTCGGTGAGCATTTAACTCGTCTTGCTCTGCTGTTCCCTGGAGCAGGAGTTCTGCCGATAAGCTGGTTTAAAGGAAATACCTGCTCTGGAAGAAGGAAAGTGTGGGTGTGGAGATCCTAGAAGGTGCATTACTGCGGTCACTGGCCAGCTTTAATCCCTTTATTTATTCATTTTTTAATTTTTTTTTTTATAAAAGAACCAGCAAAACTTTTCCAAAGTAATGAAAGCACTTTGAAGTTATGCACTATTGGGAGGAGTGTTCTGATTGATACTGTTTTATACACTACTGATGTCAAAGCTTTCAGCACAAGCTGAGATTCGCTATTGATTTTCAAATCCGTTTTGTAAGTGTGGTACGGTATTATAGAATACTGCATTATGCTGCATTATAACAAGAATTGAAATGATGCTTTTGATCACAGACTTGCGTTAATGCATTCAGGGCTTGATTATTATTATTATTATTATTATTATGGTGAGATTTTCTTCAAGTAGACTTCCATTTGTAATAGCCAGAGGTACTGTCCAGTTCTACCATAGAAATGTTCTGACACAGACCGGAACTTAAGATTTAAGAGATAAAATCATGAATCGTTTGATAACGGACAGAAGGACTATATGATGCGTTCGAGCTGCAGTAATGCAAGTCATTAATTAGGAGCAGGTTTGTTTTAATAGACAATGAAAAAATAAAGTCTCCGAGGTCTCGGGTTTGGGTTAATGCGCCAGCGAAGATCCTGCTCAGATAATACACATCTTCGTACCTTAAACTCTATTTATTTCACTTCTCCTGCAAATGTGCTATTTCTGTGTCTATGTAAATGAGCTATAGCTGAGCCACACCCCTCCGGAGAACAGCAGAGCCGAGCACCAAGCCTGGGGAAGGTTTCTTTATATATGAGGTCACAGTAGGGGAAAAGGTCTGTCTCGTTTAAATCCAAGCGAATAAAAAGGTGAAGAAAGATGAAATGAAAAAAAAACAAACAAACAGGGATTATTGTAGACACAAGCTCGATGTCTGAAAGTGACTATAATAAGCCACCTTTAATAAATAAAGAATTCAGTAAACATCATACCTTCAAGATGGATCAAAGCATCTCTTTTTTTTTTTTTAATTATTTATTTTGGAAGCATCAAGTGTTTGCGCGCAAAATGTTTCGGCTCTAGTTCACATCGTCACGCGTTCATGGCATCAAGCATGTCTGTGTGTTCGGTGGGAAAATATGTCTGATCAGGTGTGTTACTCCTCCAGTGTTCGTCCTGATACCAGCGTACTGCGTCAGACTGATTTTTAAACTGCGATATCACACATTTCTGCATATCACTGAGTTTTATCCGAGTTTCGGAGCTTCTTAATCTTTCATCAGTCTCTTTTTTGACACTAGTCATTTCCTCTCGGTCATGATGCTCATATGCTTATCTCAGCTGCAATATTTACACACACACTAATTTTTTTTTGAACTAAAATCATTTCTTGTGATTTTTAGTTTTTAGTTTTCTATTCGACGAAAGTAAAAACATGTCAAGGTTAAAGAAGTAATCTGTGATTATCTCCCTCTCGTGGAGCGCTTGGCAAAGCGGAGAAATGTCTGGAAGGCTTTAGGAAGCCGGTTCCCTTCCTTTGGTCCTCGTTCGGCCTGCGGTTGCCAGATTGGGCTGATTGATTGATTTCTCTGCTGGCTCGGACGGAGCTATGCGGCAGTTACACTTGGCTCGAGAGTGTGCTAATTTGTGTGGCTTAGAGCTACAGAGAGCTTTTTTTCCCTCTTCTTTGAAGTGTGTGTGTGTGTGTGTGTGTGTGTGTGTTCAATCTTGTGGGCTCTGTGTTGACTAGCCATGTCGACCTGAGTGTTCATTCCCGGACATGATTTTGTGTGTGTGTGTGTGTGTGTGTGTGTGTGTGTGTGTGTGTGTGTGCGCGTACTGGCCAGGGCATTCCTCAGCCCATTCTCTTCCCCTAACTCCCACGCAGGCAGCTACAATAACCACTCTGTGACCTTAAGACTAGCTGTGTGCATTTCTGCAGCGCTGTGTGTGGAATGTGTGGATCGGCCTGCGCTTCGTCAGGTCAAAAGATGTGTGTGCGTGTACGAGTGTGTTCATGATTCATTGTTGGTATCACATATACCGTATATTTGCTCGTTTTTATCATAATCGTTTACCATATAAGGTCATATGTATTTGTACTGTATACGAGTATACGCGTGCACACACACACACACACACACACACACACACACACACACACACACACACATGCAAACGTCAAAGACAGGCAGCGCTCAGTGAGGGGCCCACTAACTAGCTAACCGCAGTTGAGAATGCAGGGCCTCTTCATTAGCAGTCATGCTCTGCCAAGTGAGTGTGGGCTGCTGCAGGAGTCTGAGATCCAACCACAAATACTCTACACACACAGCCTACTGCAGGGCTGCGAAACAACAAAGTGCTCACACACACACACACACACATGCACAGCTACACACACCAGCCAGCACCGAGGCACTCGTTACGTGCTCACGTGAGAGGCTATAACGTACAGTATGAGCGGTGTGTGTGTGAGGCGCTAGTGAAATCGTCAGATTACCTTTCACAGGTTACAATCACTAATAATTTTTTAAGAATAAGATAAAGAGAGTTCACACATCAGATCTTGTATCCTAACCAACCTGGCCTTCATGTGTGTCTGCACGTCTTTATTTCTTGGAAACCGACTCAGAAAAGAGGACAGATGTGTTAACGCCTCGTCTTTAAGCTTTTTTTAATCCTTTTTGTTTCTGCGCATTACCAGTTAGGAAGCTGCGGTCAGAGCGCAGGGTCAGCCAGGATACAGCACCACTCGGGCGGATAAGGTTAAGAGAGAGAGGAAGCCTGGTGGTGCTGGGGCATGAACCCTGACCTCCAGTTCAGTGACTTTAAACCGTTTGAGCCCCTCCCTCCTGCCGCGTCATCACGTGAATCGTCATCACATCCAGTGGTCGGTCGCACTGACTAACAGGATGATGTGTCGCTGATGACCCCGATCTCTTGAAACCACACGGACACCACAGGCGATTTCGTCACACCAATCAGTGCGCACTGCATGTCTTGGGGATGACTGGGGAGGACACCGACCGCGCAGAGAGAGGACATGTATGCGTCTCCATGTATACAGACCAGAGACGAGATTCAAATTCAAGCCCCCGACCCTGGAGGTGTGAGGCGACCGTGCTAAACGCGTAGCCGCTGTGACGCTGGGTTAACTGTGTAGCGATCAAAAGAATTCTCTATTACAGGAAGGACGGCTAATTTTCCGAATCAGTTCTGGATTACTACAATAAAAAATACAAAATCTATTGTAGGTTATACACTTTTTTGTTTTTGGTCTTATTTTTGCGTTCTCTTTATTGCTGCTGGTCCATGCGAGCCATCAAACTAATCATGTTAAATAACTACAATAACAATAAATCTCTCTCTCTCTCTCTCTTTCTGTCTCTCAGACGACAGTATTTCAGCGGCGAGCGTATCGGACATGCAGGACCGGCTGTCGTCTCTGGAACTGCGCGTGCAGCAGCAGGAAGATGAGCTCACCGTGATGAAGGCCGCTTTGGCCGACGTACTCCGACGCCTAGCGCAGTCCGAGGACATGGCCGCCAAGAAGCAGCAGAACACCAAAGGTAAGGAAGCGCCGTGTGCGCTACAGTTGCCTTGAATTTTAATCAGATTTGCAGTCGTTGTTTTTCCGGTGGAGCTCTTCTCGAGTAGAATGAATAACAGGATTGTTTTCACAAGCCTTTAAAAATGACTGACCGATTCCCGTCCAACGTGTTGAGGTTAGATTAGAAGTGTATAAAATGCTGCTTGTAAATTCTGCATTGTGTGTGGATACATGCTTTATTTAATTACTTGCTCAATTAATCCGTCATTCAAGCAATCGATCGATTAATCAGAATGGGCTTTTCAGAAGAATAAATAGAGCGACCACGTAAACCATTAAAACAATGAATAAACAAAACTTGTATTCGGCAACGGTGAATCCATCCAAAAAAAAGCACCCAGAACCTTGTTGTAATAATGAAAAACAAACACGAGGAAATGCATATGTGCCAAAAAACACTTCTGGCACAATCTTGGCCCATATCCGCTCTCCAGCTCCTCCTTTCCTGTTCCCACCGTGCTCTGCCACCATCTATAGCAACTATCTAGGAGCGTGTGTGTGTGTGTGTGCGTGCATCTCTCACAGCTCTTCTAACTATAGCAATGCACAGGACCCTGGAATTGTGTAATCGTGCCTATTTCCAAGCTGCATGTCTTGTGATCTATCAGAGTTTATAGCTCTGTAAAGCCTTAATCAAGAATCAGCTCTAATCAGACACATACATTTGCCACAGGCTCTCTGCTAAGCCTGCGCTGATCACTGTACTATTTGGGCCTTTCCAAATTCCAGCCTAGGAACAGGAGGAATTGAAAAAGGAGGACTTCAGAATAAGATTAGTCTTTTAATGATAGCCGACTTTTTTAGTAGAAGAAGAACACCGTAATCTTAGTGGAGGTAACGTCTCCTTAGTCTGCACCGACCTCAGAAATCCCGCGTGTGAAGCACTGCATCTCTGTTTATGTGGGAAGACCGAAACGAGACGCATCTCTTTCAAGCGTCTTCCTGTGCTCTGTTCCATATGCCCCGCCCCTTTTCCGCCCTCTCCGTCGCGCTTACTGAGACATTTAATCCGAGTTCTGTTTCATGGCACGACGTCTCATTCTATTCCCATCCTTTCCGCACACACTTCGTTCCTTGCCGTATTCTCAGTTCATCACTTTGTGCTTTGAGCCCTATTTTTCCCGTAAGCCTGTGTTGTTCGTAAGAACAGTTCAAATTGTCCTGAATTGAGTCTCTTAAATCTTGGTCGCTTAATCACGTATGGATTTGCTTCTTATTAAGTGAAGAGATATTACTTTGCACTCATGTCGTAGCAGGAATCCTAACATGGACTGACCTCGTTATCTGATTGTAAAGACAACGCGATAACGTTTGAAGGTCATGACAGTCTTGGGACAGCATTGTTTTTGAATGACTCTGAGATAACACTGAAAGACAAATACAAGCATAAAACAACAAATGCAGAGCGTTTACTCAGTCTCTAGTTTCTAACATGCTTCAGTCTCATGTTGCGCATATTTGAGTGAAATATTGCTTCTCAGCTTCCAAATTACTCTACTGTAATGTGGTGTTTGTGGTGCATGTTGTTATGTATGTGCATAAAAATAGCATATTCCCTAGCGTGCAGTGCACTGCCACCACAGCATCTCTCAGTTTGAGTTCCACTGAGGGTGAGGGTTTGGTATTAACTTGGTTTTGAAGTCGTTTTTTACAACGTTGTGTCATTGGGTCATTTGCTATCTCATTGTCATGTAGTCAACCCAGTTCCCACTTTATTCTAACATTCAAAAACAACCTAGTATCAGTATCGTCCCAATGGCCGTGTCATTGCAAAATTATTTTACAAACTTTGTCGAACTCAAATTGTAGAAACTGTCGACACAATTGCTAGTTCTGCATTATTTGGCAAACAAGGCATATGGATATGCATACAAAGTACCAAAGGTCTCAGTGACTTTCTGGACGTACAGGAGTACACCTAATGATATACACGTATAACGCCTATGATCAGTGACGTGCTCAAGCTCACCAAACATAAATGTAGAATAAAACACCAATCAGCCTTAATATTAATACTATTGACATTGAAGCCACATAGGTTTGGGTTTCCCCTCGTGCCGCCGGATGCGGATCTGGCCCCTCTGGAGGTGTGTTGTGGTGTTTGGCACCAGGACTTTGGATGGTGTGTTTTGCGGGCTGAGTTCCCTGTAGATCAGACTTGTTTTATCCAGCACATCCTATGGTTGGTTGATCAGATTGGGACCTGGGGAGTTTGGAGACCGTGTTGGGGCCTCGGGTTGTTTTCCGGCTGGTCCCCATGCGGGGCGGGTTGTGGTGCAATAGTTGTTATTTAGGCGATTTGTGTTGCGTCGGCTTCTTCGCGGGATGGGATCGGACCAGACAGGCTGGTCTTTGGTCCCCACAGCTGGGCCTGGCTGAGCCAAGATCCTGTCACCAGTTTACTGGTGTAAAGTTGGTAATTAATGATGTGACAGGGTTAATGAAACTTAATATGACTGCAGTGTTTTGGACAGGAGTACGATAAAAATACAGTGCAGACTGGACGCAGACACAATGAAGTATTTTGTCTGACTGGAACGATTACTCAAAAGTGCTCCGCCACTGTAGCTTACTAAAACATGACCAAGCTCAGCTTTGGTAGCAGATGTCATGGCTCATTGCAACCCGTCAGATGCATTATTTATCCATTGTTTCACTGAAGGTGTCGACCCAGAAACTAGCTACAGGGGGCAGTGTTCCCAGATCTTCATGGATTCATTTTATTCATCCTTTCGGGTCTGTTTATCGAAATGATACGATGCATTGCTTTAAAAGGAGTCCATGGTGAAAAACAATGTTTGTATTTGTGTTTGTTTAATGCATTTGTTGACTTTGCTGTGAAATAAAATGTAAAACTGTTATAATTACTGTACATTATAACATAATTACCAGTAATGAAGTGTAAAGAGGTAACTGTAGTTTGTTTTTGTTGTTGTTGAATGCGGCTGATATGAATGCTGATTAATTGAAACTCTATTTTAAGGCTGTAAAATGGTGTCAGTCTGTTTTCAGTCTGCGATGAGGAATCTCTGGCTGTGATTAGTCCTCATTGTTCGAGTTTGTTTATCTTTCCCGTCTGGTCGGGTGCTAATGGTTACACCTGGGTGTTTGTTCAAGTCTCAGACAGCGAGTGTTTTCTTTCTTTCTTTCTTTCTTTCTTTCTTTTTTTTTACATTTTTATTCTGCCCATACCTTATAATGTCCGATCTTGTCGGGATTTGATAGCGGCGCTTGATAGCGTCTGGCGGATCAAAAAAGAGGGAAGTCTGTGATATGCTTGCAGATAAAAAGCAGAGATTTCCTCCATTGTGTTGGATCGCATGGCATCTCGTGAGACTCTCCAGGCCCACACGTACTGTATATACAGACACACGCATGCGCACACTGCAGTCTGCTGAGAAGAGCCACATGTTGCGTGTGTTTTTGTTGCGAGCGAATGGAACGAGCACCAGATCCCCCCTTTTCCACCACAGGCAAACCCAAACACCTAAACGCATCCACGCCGGAAGACGTGATTAATCAAATCTAAGCTGCAAAGATTACAAGACACAGTCCTACAGTAATTACAAACATGTCCGTCAGGACGAGACAAGATGCGCGTGAGAATCCGACGGGCAGCGCAGCGCAATTAAATCAGACCTTTACAGGAGCGCGTCACTGAACGGGAGTTTTAAATAGCGTGGCTGATGCAAACTGCTGCAACCGGGTCAGAGCTTACCCTAAGAATGACATGCTAAGGTTAGATTTGCTCATTAAGGCACTTTCAGATTCACCAATGCAGTCGCATGATTCGGAGATTTGTTCCGGGATGGGTTCGGGCTCATCCCTTAATCAGCTTTAATTGTACCTCTGTCGTGCTTTGTGCCAAAACAATAAATCCCTTTTAAATTCCGTTGTCAAGTTTCCATTTTTAGATCTGAGCTGGATAACATCGATCTGTTCATCAGAAGCCTTGTTTAACACGTTTGCAACCTAAAGAGAGTAATGCCTTGTTTTTCAGGAAGAATTTCTCACACACACACACACCACACACACACACATTGTTGAGTCCATGGCCTGTTTTTAGGGATGGTGCTGGGATGCGTTTCCTCCCTAGGGTTGTTATGATTTGATTTGAATGTTATCTGATTCTGCAAGAGTAAATGCATATGCGCTCTGCCTGGCTTTCCTATATAAGCCCCAGGTGTGACTGCGTTTTGTGTTTTTGTTTATCCTTTAAGGAGTGGTGGCTCTCTAGATCAGCTCGCCCTGCCTAACCCCTTCCTCCGTGATCCAATTAGCTCGTCTGTATCCTGTCCTTATTAAGCTGTCTTTTATCCTGCGCATTCGCCCTACCTTTCCTCCCCTCTGTTCCCCTTAGCTCTACTTTCAAATCACCTTACATCAGCGCCCTCCTCCTCTTCATTATCCTTTACTGAGTTTTCCAGAACTCATCAAACGCTCAGAACATGGTGAGAAATGCTGCAGTGTGCGTTTCGGGTTGGAAATATTCCCCCAGAACAGTAGAAATAATGCAGAATCACTTGCTCTAGTAAGGACAGATGTGTACTTTAAACCTGTGTCTATCTACACTCTAATGAAATAAATGAACTTCATCTTGATGTCTCGTGCAGGTCAGGCACCGCTGCGCGAGGCTTACTCCATGTCCTGTATCGCTAACGGTGGCTCCAGCGGCCGCAAGTCTCACAGAGACAGCTCCACGGTGTCCGTAGCCAGGAAAGAGACGCTGTCCTCCGCAGCCAAAAGGTAATACACGCTTACAAGCGCGCTCAACTTGCGCGGATCATTTAAGAAAGACAAAGCACACCATGCTCTCATCAGGGTGTTGAAGTCGTGCCATGTCATGCATTTTTCTTTGGAACTACCATTTCTAATCCCTTATTTATATGGGATCTTTGGGTTCCTAATAATCTGTTTGTTTTGCAGCGTGTAACATTCCAGTGCAAATCTGTCTAGATGGTTTGGAGAGATTTGCCTTCCATACACTTGAATACAGCAAACTGACACTGCAGTGAACCTGCTAGCTATTCTCTAAAACTTTTTTTTTTGTTCGTTTGTTTTGTTTGTTTTGTTTTTTGAAGCTTCTTCATTTTCATCATTAATTTTGTCAAAGCACAGAAATTGTTCATGTTGATGCTAAAGATGAAGGAAGTAATGACGTCTTCATACTGTATTCTGTTCTTTTTACTTTTCACCCCGATGCTCTTTTTTTTTCTGTCACATGACCTGGTTGGCCTGTTTTGCAGCGACGTGGAGAAGAAAAAAGACAAGCATCCGCTAGAAGAGATCAAGGAGAAGGAAGAGCCTCCACAAGCTAACGATAAACCCCCTTCAACACCCAGCACGCCACAGGCACCGTCCCCTTCCAGCCAACCCCCTTCCCCTCATCCCCTCCAGGCCCAGAGGGCCATCCATGAGAGCAAGGGGTCGTCCCCGGCCAAAAGGTTCCTCCCAGTATCCATTGCAGCAATTTTACAGCGTACTGCAAAGCTCTGCCAACACTATGCACTTTACCTCTGGCTAAGGGACAGGCTTGACATGCTTCCCAAATCACTCTTTTGCTTCGTAGAATTCTATTCTCTTGCTTGTGCTCGTAACCCTTAAACACAGATACTGAATAATATGGCAGGGATTTGACTTAATGATCAGGCTTTGGATAGTTTCATCAGCTTACTAATAAAGATACGAGACATGAAAAGTCATGCATTGACTTGAATTTAAAGATCTAACATGAAGAAAAGATTAATGTCAGGTCAATGATAACAGAAACTGGTCTTGGAGAAGAAGCTGTCGTGCTTTTTTTTTTTTTTTCCCCGTTACTTGTCCTGACGTTTGCGTCTGTCAGATCTGTACAACGTATGACTCGCATGTAATTGGTTATAGCCTCTGAAGAAAAACACAAGAGTGTATGCAGCAGGCCTGCAGTCAGTGGGATTGAGCACCTCTCTGGACTAATTAGTCAGAGCAGAAACACTCCTCCAGAACTGTGCAAGAACTTCAAATCTGTAACCGAGCATGTGACATTGTGAGCTTGGAACATGTCTGTACAGTATATGTAACGTTAAGTCAAGTGCGCGCGCTGACTCCACATGCACTGTAATCAGAATGGATTTAATGAGCTCAGAGCCAGGTTTCCCGAGATCTTCATACTGCAGCCTGTCTGACCCAGTTAGCCTAAGCCGTGACATATTAATTAGGCCCTTCGTCAAAATTTCAGTTTCATGACTTGACGTTGGAGTGGGCAGGTAATAAACGATCAGTCAAGGTCTGGGCCAAGGTCAGTGGATTTAGCCAGACCAGGCATCTGCAAACAATTGTATTATTGTGCAGACACGGATTATGAGAGTTCCACTTGCATTAACGCGAGTACATAACTACATGGCTGAGTGGTTTTTATGGAACCACTACAGGATCACATAGTGCTTAGTTCTGTAACTTTTATTATTTAGCCCCGGGTATTATCAAACCGCCATTCGTTTCTATTCGGTAAGTGCCGGTAGGGCATGAGAAGCAGGACTGCCGAGAGTCGGTTTAAAGACAACAAAGTGGAGCAGCTGCTAGGTGATCCGTCATTGCTCTGGCACCCACTATATTGGGATTTAAGTTATCATTTAGTATTAAGGACAAACATGTTCTCGTACAGCAGTCACACTTAGCTTGGGAAGCATGTCTGACCTGCTGGACCCTGAAGCAACGCCTTTTCTGCTCCCTTCCTGCTCAAGGTTAACAGTGCGGGGACTGCTTCTATGATGATAAACTTTGCCGTCGGCAGTAATGGACGTATTCTTGTGTGTGTGTGTGTGTGTGTGTGTGTGTGTGTGCATGAGCCATGGATCACTCATGACGTCTTCTAAGTACCTCCAACCACTGGCACACTTGCATGTAAACCCATTCTTCACTAGCTGTAATTGAAGCACCAGAGAACATGGTAATTAGAGCTAGTGAAACCGTGACATTTAATTTGTAATAATAAAGTAGTACTGGGATTTTTACACCCATCGTAACATAAGGTTTCAAACCTGTAAACAGCACAACAGTATGCTGACTATAAAGGAGAACATGCAAGAATGTTCGGCATTTAGCACAGCTTTGCATCATAGATACGCTTAAAACGCATTTAATCAAACCTTCAATTAGTTCTATTTAAATATGTAATGATAATTTATTCGCAGATTTAGTTTATTAAGTATTAAATAATACGTTTTTTTTTTTTTTTTGTGCACATCATAATTTGTAGGATGGGGTAAAAAAAAAACTTTACTAATTTATACGCTGTAGAAATGCATCGCTTATGATGGAGACTATGTTGGGTAGAACTATTGTATACAGGAAGAGAATGTCCTACTGTATGTCGAGTAATAAACGGTTGTGCCCACATTTGCATTATTTTTGGTACAACCCTCATATCTAAATAATATAAAAGACCAGTGATGTTTGGTTTAGACCGTTTATTTACTAAGCACCTGTACAACATAGTTCTAAAGTATTGAATATAATATAATATATTCAGTGCTTTTAAACAGTATTTTGGATGTGCTGTATGGAGGTTAGTGTCATTTGAAGTGATCCAGAGCTCCAGGTTGTTTTCGGTGATCTTAACATTTCGCCCTGATCAGTTGCTGTGCATGAGAAATGCTCTTCTCCTTTCTCTCTCCTTCCGGTTTTATTTCCGTTCTAAATTCTCTCTCTCTCTCCTTCTTCATGTATTGATTTTGTGCTCATACAGTCTTCTTCACTTGATTCAATGCCTCTTACTTTTTTGGCCAAATGACTGTGTTTGGAGTTGTTAATCATCTGTGTGGATACTAAACATTGAGCTGGGTGTGCTGTCTCTTTACGCCTGGCCTACAGCATGCATGGACTCTTCTTCCCCTCCCTCCAACAGCTCTGCATAACACTAACGGTGTCCTTCATCATGAAGGCGCATTTTTTTTCTTTTTATTTCTGTCATTCCAGGTTTGGGATCAACCAAAGACTTAGGAAAGGCATGCACACTTGGAGAGTGGCTTTGTTACTGCTGTCCATTGTGATCTGAACCTGTTAATTCCTGAATTAATTCCAGTCTCTTATGCAAATCGATAGCGAGCAAAGCGATCCCCCGGTCTTTGCATGCCTTTCCACTGAATATTAACCCCGTGCTCTTTGCGTGTGTTTGCTGCTCCTAATTCCTCCTGCTTTTTTTTTTTTTTGCACAGATGGAAATTAGAGTGTTTTTGTGCTGTTTTGATTCATCACCAGGGGCCACAGTGCGAAGCGTGGCGGAGGAATGGAGCGCTCTCAGAGCACCACGTGGGAGAGCGGAGAGGAGAACAGGAACAAGCTGGTCAAAGCCGCCTCCACTTCCAAACTGCTGGCGAAAGTCGTGAAGAGCGCAGAGAAGTTAGTAATCTAGGCGCATCCCTCCTTCTTGCGCATCTCTACTGTACCTCCATAAGTTTAACTTTCCTCTTTATCTCTCCCCAGACACAGAGATCCCGTTATCAGCCAAGGTAAAGCTCTTTCGCATCTCTTCTTGCATTAGCACCACACCCACACACCATCACCTTCCTGCTGTCAGTTTTGTTCGTCAGATCACTATAGCTGTTCTGTTCCTGGTGTATTCGTGTTTGTTTTGAGAAATGTTATTTCTGTCTCATAACCAGCGAAAATGTCAACTCGTGAGAAAAACAGTCAAGGTAAGCGTCCCCATCCTGCAAGAAGGAAGCAGCCGTCCCAAAACGAGCATACTCTCACCGTCTCCTGCTTATTTTCCGCCGGGCTTAAGACATGCGCCTGTCACTTACATTTCTCTTTAATTAAGTATGCTTTATTGGCATGGCTATTTATAACATATAACTAATTATGATTATACGCATACTAGCATCCTCTAATAACATGTTGATCTAGTCGATAGATCAACAGACATCTTTCTCTCTCTCTCTCTCTCTCTCTCTCTCTCTCGTTGTTTTTTGATCTCGGTTTTCACCGACATTTTACCATGGCATACATTTTCAGTCCATCTTTCTTTAATGATTCAAACGTAAGCTTCGTAATGATTCAGACAGAGCTAATGAGAAAAGCCAGACTTGAAAGGTGTGGTTTTTAATATAGGTCATCTGGTCTACAAGAGGAATTGGGATTCACTAGCCACTGAAATCTTCTTAGTCTTACGGGATGACTCTGTCACAGCTTTGTCTTAAAGTCATTAAACTGCTTACATGGGGAATTTCTTCTTACTGCTAAATAAATCAAATGTTCTGTTATACTGGGAGGCTTATAGGCTTAAAGACACTAGAATAAAAAAAGGTTAATTTATTTTTAGGTAAATTAAAATTAATTAAAAACTGTACTGTTTTTTTTTTTTTTTTTTCCCTGGAAGTCTGGATGTACTGGTTGCCCATGAAGAAGAATTCTGAATATAGGAGAGAAGGGAACCTCTAACAGATCCACTCCTCCTCCTCCTCGTCCTCCTCGTCCTCCTCCTGACTGTCATTCCGTCTTTCCCTTTTCATGCTTCTGCTTGCCTTCTTTTCAATCCCAGCCTAGTTTGGGCATCTAACGCACTGCTTTTGGCCTTCTGCACGACACTAAATTGTTCATTTGATTTGCTTGGATTTTTAGAATGAATTAAGGGCATGTGAACAGAATTAACTTCCTCAGCGGTTATTTAAACGGTTACCGAGCTACTAGTCGAGTCAGAAAAAGCAAAGGTGTTTAAAAAGATCTATCTAGTTTTTGTGCATACTGTACTGTGCACAAGTCTTGAGGCTCCCCTCATTTCTTCGTATTTTGCTTCCAAGAGCCAGACTTTCCTGTGTTTTTGAATGCAGTCATGAGGAATAGTTCTCCAGGCTTCCTGAAAGACTTTTTTGGCTCTCCTTTTTGGCAAGATTTAGTCTCTCATTTTCAGTCCCGTCCCCCTGTACCTGCCCGATTTCAGAGGAATGGTTTTGTTTGTTAAGCTTCAGAAGACCTGTGAATCATTCAGTCATAAAACATATCCAAGTTAAGGCAAGAAGCAGGTGCGGATAATGACGGATGATTAATATACTGGACGAGAGGGGAAATGAGGTTGTTGCTGAGGTTGTTGCATAAAGAACCAGTTTTTAAATTATATCTTTGTGCAGCGTGTCGCAGTAATACGTTTGTTCCCATTTCTTTAGTTTAATCTACATTATTTCATTTTATATAAAGAAAGGAGGGGTGGCGCAGGGCTTCTGCACAGTACTTTACATTCCCTGAGCTTGCACCGGATTAGATCGCAAAGGTTCACGGCTAAACGTAGGCCTCATCTGCTTAAGAGACCGCTTGACATGTCATTTGTGACCTTTCCGCAGAGGGCGACTATATCAAAATGTTCATGCGAGGACGACCAATCACCATGTTCATCCCTTCTGACATCGAGAACTACGACGACGTGCGAACTGAGCTTCCCCCAGAGAAACTCAAACTGGAGTGGGTGTATCCTTTCCAAAACATTCTGCAGCACTGTCCTGCGGTGTCTCTCTGTGACCTGGACCGACATCACACGTCTCCGTGTTCCTTTAATAAGAAACATAACAGAATGCACTGGCGTGTATGTGAGCGCAGCAGAGAAAAGTTTAAAGGTTTTAAAAGCTTCAGAAATGAAAAATGAAGGGAAATGCATGGAAAGAATTTAAGAATGATTCTATACATGCATTGTACACATACATATACAGTCACACACACACACACACACACACATGTATGCACACGCACACAGTGGAATGGAAAACTCCTATAGATATCACGGTCTGGATTGCGGCCAATGAGGGGTGGGCGGGTATTAGTGGTTGAGGTTCTTCACATGGTTAATTCACCCACATGTTGACATGAAACAATGCGACTGTGCCGCCCCAGCAAGATGCCGCCTTGCATGACTGCCTGTTTCGCCCATATCTAAATCTGCCACTGCATGCACCAGCTGTTAAAAGCCGTTATGCTTCTGTGCCTTCACCTGCACTCATTAGCTCTTAGACACACTGGCAAATGTGTAAATGACCCAGGAAAGAGCATTGATAAAATGCAGCCAGCAGGATTAATCAGCAGAATGAATCAGTTACTATTTGAGCATCAGTGTTCGCATGAACAGAAATCAGTCAAGTGAAGAGTGACGGTGATTGGCACGAGAGCTGTTTAACTCAGCGATTGGATCAGAGGCAGATGAAAGTAATAACACGTTGTAAACCTATAATTTGTTGCTAAGCTGTAACCACTGTTGTTTTTTTCTTTTTTCTTCCAATAATAGACTAAGTGGTGCATGCTATCAAAAGCTGGAATATGAACATGTTCCTTTATAATCATTCAAAAACAAAAAATAGCACCATCTAACCGGTTTGCCCAGCCTGGCACACACCTGGCAATTATTAATGATTATTTATGTTGGTGCTGCTTTTCAGCCCTACTGTACCTGTTGATCAGGTTTCCCAAGCACAACGCTCCAGTCGAATGTGCACATAATTATATCCCTGTGTCATAATAACCTGCACCCAAGTTCTGACTGTTTGTACTGTTTTTTATTTATATATATATATATAAAGATTAAATTTGATTTCAAGATGTATATTTTCTCAACACAACTGGCATGAATTACTTAGTCGTTGGTGTGTGTGATGATTTCTGAAGGGTATTTAGCTAGCGAAGTCTCAGATTTTCTCTCTTCAAGGTTCCCTCTTCCTTGACTCCTTACACCAGGTATGGCTACAGGGGCCGAGACTGCCGGGCCAATGTGTATTTGTTGCCCACAGGGGAGATCGTCTACTTCATCGCCTCAGTGGTCGTACTCTTTAACTATGAAGAGCGGACACAGCGTCACTACTTAGGACACACTGACTGCGTGAAATGGTGAGTTCACTCCAAACCCCCCCCCCCACAACAGCTACTGTAGCAAATGGAGTTGAACATACTGTAAAACACGAGTCACCAGATTGCATTTGATTTATAGCATTCGGCCCCTGGATGTTTGCTGCCGATCGTTTCTGGTTGCAATGTGCTGCTGAAAGATAAGCAGCGCAAAGGTGGAAATGAGATGTAAATGTCTGCCATGTTAAGCAACGTGCGATGTGGGGGGAAAAGTGAGCTGTCCAGGAAATAGCCGCTGTGCTTTCTTTAGACTGATGTTAAACTCGTACACTGCTTGATTTATTGTATTCGGGCTTTTCTTTTCTTCCACAGTCTAACATGCTTATGCACAGGCTGTCCCGTTTTAAAATCATTGAAGATAATGCAAAGCTTTGGATTCCATTTTTTTTTTGTTACTGGGAAAGAACAGATGGTTTAAGATGATTAGTTTAACAAAGAATAAAAAAAAATAAAAAAACTTTTAAAAGGCATTTGTCATGTCCGTTTGCTTTCCTGCTTAAGGCTACAATCACATAACCAGCCTGAAGTAAGACGAATCTGATTTTAGTCTAATGTAACACAGATCCGTTTTTTTTATTTATTTTTTTTCCGGCTGTTTGAAAGCACAAATCTGACGTTTTTCGAGTAAAATCTGGCACAGTGTATTATATACAAAAACTATGCACGGTCATGCGACTTGAATGAAAGCGTGCAGTCCTGTGACTTTTAGCCTCTGCACATGTGTAGCGCGCTGACATCATCAGTCAGCACAAGCATTGCTGGGATTTCGTAGCAGTGCTAGCAGCAGCTGCTAAAGCAGCGAAAGCGAGGTCTTTCTTCATTCTTCTGAACCTCAAAGTAAAAAATCTCATGCAAATTTTTGCTAAAATTGCATCCATCTTTTTTTTTTTTTAAATAAATGTTTGGTCTCATAACCAGATAGCATGAGAAAAAATGTACCGGTGTGTACATGCATGCTTTTTCCCAGGACATGCAAGTCCATATTAGAATGAGATAAAAGTCACCTGACATTCAATTTTAGTATGACCAAAAATAAAGAAAGAAACGAAATGTACTGTGACAAAAGAGTAAAATGGATAAAGATTATTAAAGTTTGCATATAATCTGTATGTTTGAGATTACCGTAAGTCTGTGGCATAATGACCTGACCCGCACCTCATTTCTGACTGTTTATTTTAATAACAAATATGATTTGGTTATTAAAACGTTACATGATGCAACTGGCATAAATGACTGTTATTGTCCTGTGTGTGTTCTGATAATTATGTGTTTCATGACATGATTTATGATATGAAATGTATTTTTCTAGTGAAGTCACTGTGGGGTTTTATTTATTTATTCATTTATTTATTTATTGTGGTTTGAAAGTTAATTTATTTTGTCCTTTTCGTCTTCACCAGTCTCGCTGTTCACCCGGATAAGATCCGCATTGCCACAGGACAGATCGCAGGAGTGGACAAGGATGGCAGGGTAAACCAAGCTGTGTTGTCTTCCTCACGTTTCAGTGTCACAATACAAGCTTTGTCCTGCAGGTGTCTTCCGTAACATGTCATCTATATAGGTGTGAACTCGGTAGTGAATGCTTTCTCACAGCACTTTGGTGTTCGGTCGCTCGCTTCCAAACGTGGGACGAGCAGGTTTATAGGTTTATACATACAGCACCAGACAGCCCCTCCATGCATGTACATCATTATAGAATAAAGTCTTGCAATCCCGCCGTCTATCTTTTGTTTTAAAATAAAAACATGCGTGTCGAATTCTGTTACTCTAAACTAAAAATAAAACTCCCTGAACTTGCATCTTGTTCTCTTTCAGCCGCTGCAGCCCCATGTGAGAGTTTGGGACTCTGTCACACTGCAAACTCTGCAAATTGTTGGCCTGGGCACCTTTGAAAGAGGAGTGGGATCCCTTGCTTTTTCTAAAGCGGTGAGTGATTAGTTATTGTTTGTGTTTTTTTTTTTTTTTGTCAAACATGAGAAGAACTTCAGGGTTTTGTGTTTTTCTAGGCTTGGTGTGATGATCTTAGTTGTGTGTGTGTGTGTGCGTGCGCTAGTGCGTGCGTGTGAACTAGGCTGACTGGTCAGGCTGAGCTGGAGGCGTGTGAAGGTGTAGAATACCACACAGCTTGTCTAATCAGCCCAATATTACTGTTCCCTTTTGCACACATCCATGCTACTTTATTACACATAAACATGTCTTATAAAAACACGTTTTAAACACAGTTTCAGAATACTTCTAAGTCAATTACTGTTTTTTTTTATTTTATTTTATCTCATTATACATCTGAGCAATTGTGGGTTAAGGGCCTTGCTCAAGGGCCCAACTGTGGCAACTTGGTGGTTGTGGGACCCCAGCCCTTTCCTGACTGTTAAGGTGTTAATCTTTCCTGTTATATCCCAGTATTAACAGGCCACAAGACAAGTTTCTCATATTAATGCATTACTGTAGATCAGAAAAATGGCTTTATAAAAGCATGCATTATAAAACGTTAATTTGAAAGAGAGATTAAACAAATATAGTGGGATAAAGGGAACACCTGTTGTATTACCCCTGATATCAGTTACCCTATCACTTGTTTAATGGATGTTCCACATTGTTAACTGCAACTGTAAATATCTAAAAGGTATGACGTCATTCCTCAGGCTGTTTGTTCACCCCCACTCCCCCCCCCCTCGGCGGTGCAGACGCTGGGATCTACAGTCACACTATTCTGTGAAAACAGCTTTTGTGTATGGAAAGCAGCCACAATATTGACAAAAGCTGCATGTCGTCTTTCAAAGTAATAAATTATATAGCTGCATAGGAAATTTGAGCTTTCTGTGTCTCGTTGTTGTGGAGCACCGAACGGACGTGTCGCCTCGGGACTTTACTGCCTGCTGATCGTTCACACCGATCAGCTTTAAAGTGAGATTACAAAATAAAACTTACATTACAACATAAAACATCATGCCGGGTATTGTGTAGGTCCCTTTTGTGCCGGTGGGGAAGCACCGTTCCCGCGGGGTGTGACTCTACAGGAACTCTGGGTTTGTGCTGTGGTGGCTGGCACCAGGATGGTGGGAGGAGATCCTCTGGGTGTTTGGGGTTTTGGGGTGCGGCCTCTGTGGATCACACTAGTTTATCTGCCGTTTCCCAAGGCTGCTCGATCGTTTTGGCATCTGGGGAATATGGACGGCGGGTCTGCGGCCTTGGGCTCTTTGCCTGCTCGACCCCGTTTGGGGCGGGCTGTAATGCACTGGGTGTTCCGGTACCTTTTTTCATGGATAGCATTGGCTTCGTTATTTGTGCTGCTCTGGCTTTTCTGTGGCATCAACTCCTTTGTGGAGCCGCGAGTGCCCATGATACTGACACCAGTTTACTGGTATATGATAAAATATGATGTATGATAATAAATGATAATGGATATTGCCCATCTTTATCCCTTAAATATTAGTATTTGCTGTGACGTTTTATGGAGTTGAATTATCTTGTTTGTAAACTTCTCTCTTTTTCATTTTTCGAGTCTTTTTACATTATTCACGAACTGGAATCAGTGTCTCAATGCTCTATTTATAGCCGTGTTTTGTGTGTGTTCAGGATTCGGGCATCCATCTCAGTGTGGTTGACGACTCCAATGAGCACATGCTGACGGTGTGGGACTGGCAGAAGAAGTCCAAAATTGCTGAGATTAAGGTATGATGGAATGAGGAGTAATATGTTGCATGTGGAATTATGTCTCATCTTCCCCGCCTCCCTGCCTCGCTAACTGCCTCTTCCCGATCATCAGTCTTGTTGTTCCAGTCTTTTGTTTGCCGTTTCCTCTTTCTCCTGCTTCACTCCTGTAGCTTCCTTGTTTTGCTGTATGACATCATCATGGTGTCCTTCCTAACAAGCTCATTCGCAGAAAAAAGTCTTTTCCTTTCTCTTATTTGCTGCCTCCACCACATTATGTCTTTAACCCTTTCTTTTCTTTCTCTCTCTCTCTCTCTCTCTCTCTCTCAGACTACCAACGAGGTTGTCTTAGCGGTGGAGTTTCACCCAACAGACGCGAACACCATCGTCACCTGCGGCAAGTCGCACATCTTTTTCTGGACGTGGAACGGCAACTCTCTGGCTCGCAAGCAGGGCATCTTTGGGGTGAGGACACGCACGTGAATGCAGATAAACACATGCAGACTCGTACTTCTGCAGTGATTCATGCACTGCTAAAGGAACTTAATCAGATTGCACAAGTGTGGGCTTTCATACTTCGCAGTCTTAGCACTGGGCACAGATGGCAGTACAAATGCAAATTCCCTCAATTCTTGGCAGTGCAATTCGGCCAGACATCTAATAGATCCAGGTTTCCTATCTTTTCCTTTCTGATTGCGGAGGTTTTAATGATGGGAATCACTGTAGTCCGCTCACAGTTCAGTTTGATTGGAATGCCAGGTGCTGCAATGTACTTATAAAACAATCCTTTATGCATTGTAATACCTATCCATTTTTCTTTTTTTTTACTTTATAAAATTGATGTTTAATATTATTCATCATGAATGCATTATTCTAAGACTATATTAAGACCAGTGTATTTCAAGTAGTGTTGTCAGAATAAATCTCTTAGCTCTGTTAATATGCCGGATTGGGCAAGTTTTGAAAGAATTGTGAAGTCCACCACAGTCAGCTTGTGTCCAGCAGAGTTTTTGAGTTTTAGTTGGGATGAAAATATTGCTGGGACCTGGCAACCTGGCACACCAGCACATATACACACGTATATCGCCTATCAGCTTTTGATTGGGTGAATGCTCCCAAGTGTCTGAATGGATCATGCAAATCATTATGAAATTGTACTTTTTTGGTGTAAATCTGAAGTTTTTTTTTTTTTTTTCTTCTTTAGAAATATGAAAAGCCCAAGTTTGTACAGTGTCTGGCCTTCCTCAGTAACGGAGACATCCTGACCGGAGACTCGGGAGGCGTTCTGCTTATCTGGACCCGCAGCACAGCGGATCCGCCACCAGGAAAAGGGCTGAAAGGTATGGCATTTTCTGTGTCTGTGGTTCTCCGCGATGCACTCTCTCTCTCTCTCCATGTTAAACACACCGAAGCTATTACCTGAGCATGTGATTATGTGTTTGACTGTTTGGGTGTGAGTTTGTTTGCAAATTCCTGTCTTCCTGTAATGGGCTAATAGTTTTTGGAAGCATGCTGCAGAACAGGATCAGCGGAGTTGCAGTGAGGCCTGCTGCCAGGATTTAAACATTAATCATGCCTTTATTTGCCCCCTGCATTGTGGGACGTTTTAACACGATGCCCCCTGCAGGACGCGTGTGCTACCTGGACAACGTTCCATGGAGCCGTATATTAGTCACGACACAAAATTCTGCAGAAAAACAGGCCACTTAGTCTTGAGCTAAAACAAACAAACCCAAGGTACTTTTTGTTCGAGAAGACTTGATTATGGGTTTGGTTAAACAATGTATTGTTTTGTAGAGATTTTGTATACGGGTGAGTGTTCAATTTAGGTTTTTCAGTCTTAAGGCTATGATAAACGTCTTGCAAATAGATTGGAAATTTTCTATTCATTCTTCTGCGATGTGCGAGAGAGAGAGAGAGGAAACCTCACTGTCAACACTAAGAGCTAAAAGCAGCATCATTGTCAGCCTGCACAAACTGCATTATCCATGAGAAAAATGTGTGGCACTTCATTCCGAGAAATCGCCATTTAAGCAATCATGTTTCCCTTTCTGCTCTCAACCTGACACGCGAACCATTCAGAGTGATCCTGTATTACATCCAAATGTTTTTCATGACTGTGACCAGTTACGCTTTCTCACTCGGCTTCCTCTCATGTGGTTACTACACTAACACGCCTCTCTCTCTCTCTCTCTCTCTGCATGGACTAACTTTCCTGTCATTGATTCTAAACTGAAACTAAACACACTTCTAGAACCCCGGCAGAATCCGTGCAGTTGTTTACATATTATTTCTGTTTTCCTCCCTCTCTCTCTCTGGAGCATTTCAGATCAGCCGTCAGATCAAAGCCCACGATGGCAGTGTGTTTACACTGTGTCAGCTGAGGAATGGCACTCTCCTGACCGGAGGAGGTAAAGACCACAAGATCATCCTGTGGGACCACGACCTCAACCCAGAGAGAGACATCGAGGTGGGTCACGAAGCAGACTAGCTGACACCTATTCCAACTCATAGGCGACACACACACACACACGAAGGTTTTTAGCGTTCACAAAGGGATCTATGATTAATAACCACATCCTGATGTTTTCACAAACCCACAGAGAGTTTAGAAAAAAAGGAACCCTCAAATACATGCTTTAAAAGCATTATATAAACATTTGCGGTTGTTATTTGTTCGTTTCCACTGAGCTTGAATAGGAACTGAACAAAAGAGAGGGTTTGCATTGCTGATTTTGGTCTCTGTGCGCTTTTAGGTTCCAGATCAGTACGGAACCATTCGAGCCGTTGCAGAGGGGAAGGGCGAGCAGTTTCTGGTGGGCACGTCACGTAACTTTATCCTGAGGGGCACCTTTAATGATGGCTTTCAGGTGGAGGTGCAGGTGAGGCATCAGTGGCGTTTTCTTTTTCTCTATCTAGTTTCTTTGCACACTTTTTTTTTTTTTAAACTAAAAACTTGACATTTCCATGACATCCAAGGTCATTTATTTTTAATTTTTGACAATATATATAATTTTTCTTTATAGATATTCAGCAGTTCAAATGTCCTTTGTCCATTAATGTTGTTTCTTCAATGCTTTTCCTCCTCCTGCTTTTCTACAGTCTGTTAATGCAGTTTAAGAATCGAAAGAGATCATTGCTTTTGCTGTGCATAAACACCTGGCTCAGACGTGCAGGCTGAGAGTTTGTAGATTTGCTTTATGACTAGGAACCAAAAGCAACGATGCTTTGAGCAGAAATCCCTGCAGATTGATATGAATCATAAGCTCATATCCACCTCAGTGGCATTTGGTCGGTGATTTTCCACAGCACACTGGCCATGCTTTAACGCAGATTTTTGCCAGCAATTTTGTACTAGTGTAAACAGACTGAAGAAAGAATTCCACACACTCTCCCAGTGCTGGCCAGTTCTGCCTCTCCGCCTCATATGGAAGGATTTTGCTTTAGACGTTTCACTTAAAATGTATTATGCCTTATGTCTCTCTCTCTCTCTCATCCCATAGGGTCACACAGATGAGCTGTGGGGTTTGGCCTCTCACCCATTTAAAGACCTGTTCCTCACCTGTGCACAGGACAGGCAGGTGTGTCTGTGGAACTCAGTGGATCATTCGCTGGAATGGACCAGACTGCTGGACGTAAGGGCCCACATGTCTGTGTATATACACACTAACGCACTCTGCATATTTGTGAAATCCATAATTGCATAAATTATAGATAATGAATGGCATAACGCGATCTATCCGTCATGCATGGTGTTCACTGTCCAAGCATCTGGAGGCAGCAGGTTGAGTTTCCTAAGGTGGGTTCAGTTGGTCAGGTCTAGACTCAGCAACATTATGTGGCAATAAAATGAAGTCAGCTGACGACCTGAATGTACTAAATAAAGGGTTTATTCTTCCAATATGGCACGGGCATGTTCCAGGATTTGAACTGTGAAGGAAGAATAATTTTCACCGTTGCATTGGCCACCAAAAAAAAATCCTGCTCTTAACCCTATTCAGAATTTTTAGTGGATGTCGGAGACGACTTTTCAGAGTAATTCAATTTCATAGTTCGGCAGTACAAGCCAAAATGTAATGCAACTATGGACAGAAATAAATGTGGTGATGTTGCATAAGGTTGTTGAAACCCTGCCATTGCATGGTGTAATCAAAGATAAAAGTGGTCCAAAGAAATATCAATGTTTAAGATCTTTTTTTTTTTTTTTTTGAAGCCCAAAAGTGTATCTGTTTTCTTTATTAAGTCTTAATAAGACTTGTTAGAAAAAAGGGCTACTAGCAACTTTATTTGTATGCACTAGTTGATGAGATTTAATATATGTACAGTATAAATACTGTGTATACACCCTTAATGGCCAAAGCTTTGTGGACACTTTATATTCCTAGCAAGGAACGGAAAGTGTCCACAAAGCTGCTTTGATCGTGTAAATGTCCTCCCGTCCCACTGGTGTTCATACTTTTTTGGAAAAAATATGTTTTTTTTTTTCGATTCAACGTCATTCAATGAATCGCACTTAAAGGTACACACAATCCTTTTGTATATGCAGATGTATCACAAGCAACAGATGTCGCATTTCAACCAATGTTTCAGGACTGTGAGATGCGAGTACATTGTACAGTTTCAGGCCATTTCTGGATTATTTAATTTAATTATTAATTATTTAATTTCCGCCCATCTCTGCGTCATTAGTTACGAGTTCATGCAGATCTAAAGCAACGAGACAGAGAGGCATCGCGTTTGGCCTGCCTGCCTCGAGTTTGACATGTTTGTTATAGATGACCATAATGATAGTGATTTGTTTCATCTCTGGCAGGAGCATGGTCACTGTGCAGACTTCCACCCTAGCGGCGCTGTGGTTGCAATTGGCACTCATTCAGGGAAGTAAGTCAGCAGTTGCTTCTCGTCTGCAGCTTGTAAATGATGTGCTTGTGTTATTGTGTTTCCAATGAGCCGCTCACTTGCTCGCGTGTGTACAGGTGGTACGTTTTAGATGCTGAGACTAGGGACCTGGTGGCCATCCACACCGACGGCAATGAGCAGCTGTCAGTGATGCGCTACGCTGTGGGTGAGTATAACGTGTGTGAGACGGTGTGCACACTACAGCTTTCAGGATGCATGCTTGAGAGCAGCACCATTTTTAAATCTATTGTTTTATGCTTTATTAGCTAAATCAATTTTATTTCAACGAATGGGACTAATGGACAAAAAGGCATTTGGCATCTAGTTTAATAGTGTAAAGAGGACGCTTCAGAAATACGTAGTTTAGATTGTTATAATAGTATATACAGTAGTATTGTCATTTGTCAAGCAGTCAGTCGTGGCATGATTTCTGTCCTACATATAGAATAAAACCCTTAGGGCATGTTGTAGTAGGAAATTAATTAGGAATATGGGTATGACCTACGTGAAAGAATTTATATAATTATCTATAATTTATTATAATTTATTATTAATTATATAATTTATATAATTAATTTATATAATTATCAGATTGTGCCTGATGAGCAAGCTTGAGAAGAACCAGACTGAATAGCGACCCTATACTCATTTGGTCATAAAATATAAATAATAACTGAAAGAAAACAAACATTATATAGAAAACTTCACCATAGAGACAGTTTCTTCTTTGGTATGTGATGTATAAACCGAGAAATTGAGAATTGTTCCAGGAAAACATGAAGTGCAGCCCAACTACATTCTGTCCTCTATGTGGCCATATAAACTGCCTCTATGTGGTCTATGTGTGTTGTTTTTTGTTGTTGTTGTTGTTGTTGTTATTTTTAAATAATCAGTATGCTTAATCTGTAACCGCTTTTTTTTTTCCTTGTTTTTTTTTTCTTCCCCAGATGGCACACTGCTGGCAGTGGGATCACACGATAACTTCATTTACCTCTACACAGTGTCAGATAATGGACGCAAGTACAGCAGATACGGGAAATGCTCTGTGAGTCCCTCTCTAATGCATTGTTATTTCGCAACTCGGTTTAAGTCAGCAAAACCCTCAAGTCTGCATTCATGTGCATTTATCTGAACATTGTTCCTCACTAAGGGATTCCACCTTCACCGAGGTCAGCTGCTTGTAAGCGTATTTCTCCCGTAGGTGTTGTAACATCTGACATCTTAATGTGAGAGGATGTGTGTGTGTGTGTGTGTGTGTGTGTGTGTGTGTGTGTGTAGAGGGAGTAGCTTGTATAGATTATTGCCCTTTAATAGGACCGATAGAAACGACTGTTGGCTCGTCTCACGAGATTTGCTTTAGGTGTCTGTAAGGCAGATTTGTTGACGGGACTAGCAGAATGTTATTAGAAGCTCAGTGGAGGGGAGTGTTTATGGGGCGTGATGCTGGCTCGGCTGTGACCTGCTTCACATCTCACTGGGCTGGAACTCGCCCGAACGTTATGAATCCCACCTCTGTTTGACCTGTTTTTCTTTCCTTTTTTGGGCCAGCGTTTCTTCTCTCGTAGCTCACCCCTTCACTTAACGTCCTTCTTTAATGTCTCAGACAGAGCAATTAAGGAGCCAGGCGGTTCAAATATCATTTTATGTTCTACAAAAAACAACAACAACATTTCAACAGTCCACAAAAGACACTTATTTTAGTTGGATTCAAACACTGTGTAGTTTCAAGACTGATTCAAATTTCTGGCCATGCAGCTCAGTATGATCAGCGAAATCATTTATTTATATACAGTATATATTTTTTGGAAAACTCCCCAAGATGAATTTCAGGCCACCAGAGTCATTACTTTTGGGTGCATTTTTTTTCTATTTAGTACTAAACTAAAACATGACATTTTGTTATGCTTCTAAACAGGGTCCAGCTCACATGAGCTTTTACATTTTCCTTTAAAAGCGTCCTTCATGTTTGAAATGTATTCAACACGTACAATAAGAAGGACTACCCTTGTTGTCACCAAGGTAAACATGTTGTAATGTTTTTTTGGGGGGGCGGTTTATTGCTGCAAAACTTTGGCAAACAAGCTAAGGTCACATTCACAGTATGTCAAGAATCCACGATTGTGCATTGAAATGAAATATCTTAATCTGATCTAATGTTTCAGGCCTGTGTTGGCACATGGATGCTCTGTATTCTTCATGTCCAATCAGGTTTCTGGTCTGATATACAGGTTATTTGCTTATAGACACATCCTTGTGTGTGTGTGTGTGTGTGTGTGTGTGTGTGTGTGTGTGTGTGTCCGCTAGTCTGTGTATGGATGCTCTACTGATGTTGACCGAGAGAATGCAGATGTAGTTAAGCAATGTTTGAGGGTCCAGTAAAACAGCAAGCTCGCACGAGACAGAGGAACACATGCCACAGTTGAGGAAAGGGAGACATTGTTGCAGGGTCAGCTCGTGACTTTATTCACACCAAACTCTGTATACACACACATCAAGCTCGTTCAGAATACAAATGGAGGGGTCTGCACAGCTGCACAACAGCTGCATAATAAAACCACGTCTGGCACTGAAGGGTGGGGGCTGGGAAAGGAGTGTATATATGTGTGGAGAAGAGCCAGACAGGAGAAGACGTAGTGTTGTGGTTGGAGTTTCCCAGCAGGCCAGTGTTAGTGACGTGGGTTAGGGAATGTAGTGATGGAGCGTTGCCTTTTAAAAAAAAAAAAATCTTTATAGTTTGTTTTTGTATACACTCAATCCATATGATCCATGATACAGCTTCGTGTGAGAGTGCACGTGTGAAGTATATACACAGAGGTGTGTTTGTGAGAGTGTGACTACCGCAGTTTCTCCCCCAGGCTTGGAACAGCGTGCATGAACATTTGCACATGAGAAAATGGGAAGGAAACCAGTTCAAATCAAATCAAAATGTATGAAAATGAACAAATCAGGGTTCTTTCTCTTAGCTGTGAGTGTGGGCTGAAATTCTGTACAAAGTCAATTTTTTACATTTGAAAGCTTAAAAACATTAGCACTAATTATGATTTGCTAGTTATGCAGCTAATTGCATACTATTTCCGCTACACTAATGCACTTAGCTCATTGCTTGGATACCATCAAGGTCGAACGTTTTCCCAGTACGCCAGAGCCATAATCGGACTGCCGGCTTCACGTGCGAAACGCTGGCCTCCCAGGTACTCCTTTAATGGCCGAAACATCTGGAAAAGTTCTCGGAGTGAGGTCAGGCCTGGACTGGGGAGTGAACGCCCAGGCGAGTTTCTGTAACGTTTAAGTGGTGTTGGTGAATGATTGTGTGTACAGTTCTCACAGACAGATGCATCTTTTCCCTTTTGATTTTTAAGGGTCAGGTGTTTCACTCTCTGAATGTTCAGGGGAACGACTGCAGTGGGCACCGAGCCAAGCCACCTCGGCTGGGATCGTCGTTCACAGACATACAGCCTTCTTAAAACTTTTGCACCATTCAACTGATATACTACGGCTAAGGGTCTCATCAGCGTACTTGATGTCTGTAAATGTAAATCGGTTTGACGGCCTTCATTCACCAGAGTCCCAGTTTTACTTGAGCGTCCCTTGTCATAAAAGCAGATGGACATGTGATTATCATCTGATTTTCTGTTTACTTCCATTTTGATGACAATGAAACACACTTAATGTCTTGAATAAGGCTTGTTTACACATTGTTCAATATTTAAAAATGTCCCAAGAACAAGTCCATAAAATCTTTCTCATTAAAGCTGACGGTCATTGAGCAGAATCAGAATTCTGAATCGGAAGGAAATTGACTAAAAGCAGACAAACAGTAAATAATGTCCTACAGTAAGTCAACATTTAGTTTTGGATATACAGTATACACATGTTAAGATACTTAGCGCTGTTGCTATTGGATTATCGACAGATATGTCTGCTTTTTTCCTCACTAGCTGATTTTTTTGTTTGTTTGTTTCTTCAGGGACATTCCAGCTACATCACACACCTTGACTGGTCCCCCGATAACAAGTTCATTATGTCCAACTCAGGAGACTATGAAATCCTCTACTGTGAGTATGTAGCCATGGGAGCATGCACAGACACACACTGTGTGTGCGCGAGTGTGTGTGCGCGAGTGTGCGAGTGTGCATGTGTGCGCGCTTCAGTATGAGAAACTACTATTATGAAATGATTTAACAGTTGAAGGTGTTGCATCCTTAAGTGCAATAAAGTCTCCCTCTTCTCTCTCATATTCTCGTTGCCTCAATCTTGCTTTTTCCTTTTAGGGGACATTCCAAATGGCTGCAAGTTGATTCGTAACCGCTCTGATTGTAAGGATATCGACTGGGCTACGTACACGTGTGTGCTGGGATTCCATGTCTTCGGTCAGTGATTCGAACCCCACAATGCAAACTCCTCACAATCAGTACTGATTGCCTTCAACATATGATTAGGACTGATTTCTTCATTCTACATGTTTGTCTCCATTTGTTTCTCCTGTAACCTCACCAAGTTTGACTTGTGACATTTACAGTATGTGAATGTATGTATGTATATACAGTGGAACCTTGGATTACGAGCATAATTTCCCAACATTCCAAAACACCTGTAAACAAAATCATCATTTCCCATAAAGAAATAATGAAAACTCAAATTATTCATATATTAATATGAATTATATGAATTAATTCATTAATATGAATTATTATATTTATTTAATTAGCCCCTTCCCTCGCCTCGTTTTACACAGTAACAATCCTCCTCCCTCTCCCCACCTCGCTTTTTAAGTTTTACAACAAGAGAGAGTGACGCTCGGTGTCAAAATAAGAGTCGCATGCGTGATACATGATCCTCGGCGCTCGTAAACTAATACTTGCTCGGTTTCCRAWTAARAAWKYATTAMAAATCTTTGCTYGGTTTGCRGAACACTCGTAAACCACATTACTCGCAATCCGAGGTTCCACTGTACTGTATAATTTGGTTTGGTTTAGTCAGCTTGAAGGATAGCATCTTACAGATTTACATCACTGTGCATTAGTGTGTGTGTGTGTGTGTGTGTGTGTGTGTGTGTGTGTGTGTGTGTGTGTGTGGGCAAATTCAGATGCAGATTCTGATACAGATAGTATTGCCACGGCTGTAAAGTATATACAGAGGTCATTCAAGCTATTCAAATATGTATGCCTGCTTGTTGGGTTCATGGTGCATATATTTGTGTCAATGAATCTCCATGTGTGTTGGTCATTCGTTATTAGACGTCTACCCTCGTGTGGTAATCGATGATGAACTCTGACTCTGTGGATGTGTTTGGTGTTTTGTCATTGTTGTGGAACAGGAGTGTGGCCGGAGGGTTCAGACGGCACTGACATCAACGCTCTGGTCAGATCTCACAACAGGAAAGTCATCGCTCTGGCCGATGATTTTTGCAAGGTGCATCTGTTCCAGTACCCCTGCTCCAAAGCTAAGGTCAGTACCAGCATCCTAAAAGACCCGGCACAGAGTTTATAAGAGTCTCACCATAGAAACGGATTCGCTACCATTCATTTCAAATACCCTTCACTAGATTTGATGTTGTAGCGCAGGGCAGCACAGTGACTTAGTGGTTAGCACTGTCGCCTTGCACCACCAGGGTCCAGATTCAGTTCCCGCCTCGGGGGTTTGTGTGCATGGAGTTTGCCTGTTCTCTCCAGGTGCTATGGTTTCCTTTAACAGTAGATTAATTGGTGTTCCCAAATTGCATGTCATGTGCTTGGATATGTGTGTGCCCTGCGCTGAATTGTCCCCCAATACTCAAGCCAGCCCTTCTGGTACCAGACTTGCACTAATCACATGAATCACATGAATGAGCAGGTGTATAGGTATTCCTAATAAAATGAACAATTTTTCTCATTTTGAACTCTTCTCATCACAGGCCCCAAGTCATAAGTACAGTGCCCACAGCAGTCACGTGACCAACGTTAGCTTCATGCACAACGACAGACACCTGGTGTCGACAGGCGGCAAGGACACTAGCATCCTGCAGTGGCGCTGTATGGGCATGAGCGATCCTTTGCACAACTCCAGCACACGAGTCCAGGCCCCCGTGACTGCAGTCCCGACCTCTCTGCCTATCGCCAGAATGGAACCAGATGCCAATACGCCACCTCCAACGCCCACCGAGCAACTGGACGCCACCCCTAATGGACAACAGGAAGGGCATGAAACTCCACCTCAACCAGACGATCGCACACCCACTTCCGATAGCACGGTGAGCCCAAAGGACAGTCTGGAGCCAAGCGATGACACGGCCACGCCCAGTGATGAGGGCACACCCTTCACTCCGCCCTCTTAAACCCGCCGGCTGAGGTGATCATCCCTGGTCTCCATTCGAGCGCGCCACCCACAAGCAAGCGGCTTGCCGTGACGGTTACAGCGGATGCGCAGGGGCTCCTAAAGTTAAAATTTTTTTTTTCAGGTTCTTCTTTGTTTCTTTCAACGTGTGTTTGTATATCATAGTCTGAGATGGAGAAAAGAGGTAAAACAAATGAATGAAGTATCGCTGTTGCGTTGCCCAGGAGGAATCGTGCTTCGAGTACGTTAATAAAAGCTGTGGGAAATAAGGAAAAGGACACTAGCATGCCTGGATACACTGATCTACACAAACACTACAGCAAACACAAGGCTTACTCCAAGACACACACACACACACACGCACACACGGAGGCACATATACCAAAAACATGGCTTTGACAAGGATTTAGTAGTGAAACTTAACATAGAATAAAACATCAGCCAGTATAAATGCAAATGTACCTGAAATTAGTGAAATCAAATATAGGCTTATGTTAAGACTCTTTTTTTTTTTTTTTTTAAATGTTTTTTTGTTTGTTTGGGTTTTTTTTTTTTTTTTGTGAAATGCCTGCATAGCATCTTTACCTGAGCCAAGAATATTTTGAACGTGCCAGGCAGGTAACACTGACTCATTGAATGGACTCGACTCACTCACTGAGCTCATTGGCGTCTTCTGCGCAAGATAGCATTATTGTGGACAAATTATAAGCATGACGTGAAGCTAATAATAAATAAACATTCATGATCAACTAGGCATATAATCAGCATATTACACACACGCGCACACACACACACACACACACACACACCAATGTTTATTCTGAGGCTGCAGTTTGTTCAAAGCCATTTTCTTCTGGACATTTTCTCCCGTGTCTCTGAAGCTCTGCCCAGCACGGTGCACGTAGATCAGATCAGCAGGCTGTCTGAATGTCTTCAGCATGAATCGTCACGCAAACATCGTTTCTTTCCTCCGACAGACTCAAGCTAATCTCCTAATATTCAAACACGTGTTTTTTTTTTTAGCCTGTACTTTAAATGCTTGTCTCTTCATTTCATTTTCTGACTTTCTTCTTTCATTCTGTTCATTTAAATGATTTTTTTTTTAATCTTGAGAGTAGATTAAGCGAGTCTTAACTCTGTGCGACTGTGTCTGTCTGTGTATGAAATCATGTGCAGACGTATGAGCTGACGTTTTATCTTTATTGTTATTATTTTTAAAAAAAATTTTTGCCATCTTTCATTCCACAAGAAGGTGTCGGTGCACCTTCCTTTCCTCCCTCTCGCGGGAACTCAGGATCACTCATGTAGGTCACCTTCCTAGTCCAAATGTGGGAGAGAGATCTCTGCTTGTTCTCCTTGCTCTTTCTCAGAGTGTTTTTCACCACTTCAGTGATGCATTGTGACAAAGATACTGAGCTATAGGAGAAAATCTCGAACAGTGTTTTGTGTATTTTAAACATGAGTTGCAACACACAAGAGCCTCTGCTGGTCTGCAGTAACACTGTGGCTCTTCACTCTCACTTGTTTGTTTGTTTTTTGTTGTTCCCAATGGTAAACAGATATTTTAAGAGTTTAAAGAGTGATACAGCAATCGGAGGATGCCTCCAGCTCTCTGAAGACCAGCCTGTGATTCTGACTCGACCTGTTTTCAGCATGCACTTATCACCTTGCCTTTGATATTTCCGTACAATGGTACGGTGCTTCGGTTACATTGTGTTTGCTGTCCAGACTGTTCGATTTTTTTGCTCACTCTTGTATATCCTCCTGTTCACTGCGGCTCACCCTCACAACCTCCTGCTCACTTTCACAACCTTCCCCTCACTCTCATTTCCTCCTGCTTGTGCTCTCACAACCTCTGGCTCACTCGTATCACCTCCTGAGCACGCTCTCCACCTCCTGCTCACTCTCATGACGTACTGTATCGCTTATTCCTGTTCACTCTTATAAATCTCTGCTCAGTGTTGAAGCCTCTTTGTAAGAACCTCATGCTAAGTATTATACACTCCTGTTCAGTGGTAAAACCCTTAATCACTCCTGCTCGTGCTTATAACTACCTGCTCACTGTAATAACCTGTGCGCTCTTTCTACATGACCTATAACCCCTTAGACCTTTTGTTCATCTTGTCCAATCATGACCTCCTGCTGCACACTGGTGTAACCTTTTACTGATCACGCTCACTTCTATTCTTTGTTATAACCACCTACAGTACTGACACCGTGGCTCAGTGTTGCACCGTGCATTGTGTATGATGTGTCTAATATGCACTCATGGGTAAGGAGGATGATAAGTACCTTTTGAAGACGTTATTTAAACACCCACATCTTTTTTCTCGATATGATTCAGAACTACAGTAGTACACTTGAATAGCACGGGGAAACAAAGCAAAACAAACGGCAACCTGGTCTCCGACGTGTTGCTGGCGACATCTTCTGTACATGTGCAGCATTGCACTGCGCAGCTGTTGCGTGGAATGGATGAAAGTTTTAGTATTGAAACTGATGGATGTATGTAAAAAGGCATGAGGTCTGGTGGTAATGCATGATTTCTCTTTAAACTGTAAGAATAATGAAGGCAGTAGTATTACAAAGTGTGGATCAAATACACATGCAGAGTCATGGAGGTTTTTGTAAAGATTTTGGTACGTGAAATGATGTGTTTTTAATGTTTTTTTTACATGGAAGTTTTCAGTATATAAAGTTGTGAGTGTATTTGATACTGGTCTAGCTGTAGGTGGTGTGCATGTACAAGAAAGCCAATTTGGCATTTGAAGTGTTGGAAAAGATGGAATGTAATAATGATGATGATGATGATGATGATGATCTACGCCTACCACGGTGTGCAGTGTGGTGTATCGCCAACAGTGCTGTTACTACAGCCTCTTGCCTCCAGCTGGTCTGCTTTTTTTTTTTTTTTTAACCTTTGATTTATAAGGCCTTTTGGAATTGCTAACCTTTTTTAAATGATCATTTTGGTGTTTTTCAGAGAACACTCCTGTTCAATTTCTGTCGACAAATTCGAACCTGCTTTTGCTGTAATACTTAGCTTTAGTGCAAAATGGCACCCTTCCTTTGCTCAGGGTCAGACCGGGTCACCTTCCTCTTCTACTTTGACGTTTTGATCACCTCCTTAAAATTGCAAGAAATTTCCATACACAACATGCCCTTGGGCTTTCTTTCTTTTTTTTTTTTGACCGGGTCAGCTTCAGGCTAAGTTCAGGGATTTCACAGGCTGCCATTTCCAAACACCATTTGTACATTGTACATGTGGATACTATGTGTATATAATAGTTCCTCTGTATGTATATAACTCTGTGGCAATGCATCCTGTACAATAACAGTAATAAGTCAAGTTCAACAAGAAAAAAAAAAGCTTTTTGGACAGTTCTGCAATCGTCGATGCTGCAGAACAACACTGAAAACATAGCTGGTTTTAAAAAATAATAAAAAAACAAATCAGGACAAGATCTTAAATATGCATTTAGAAAGCAGCTTTAATAAAGAGGGGATGATGATCTTGGATATTCTGATTTAATTGGGAATTCTTTGGATAAATTTTCCCTTTAGGGCCTTGCTTGTGAAACTGACATCTGAGTTTTTTTTTATTTTATTTTATTTCGTCATCCAATGAAATTCACAACAATGTTACCTGACATGCGTGTGTACATAAGGGGCTTCATTAGGAATGTTTCTTGAATGTCACGAGTGGCCTTGCTATGCTTTTTCTTTGGAAGAGTGTGGAATATGGTATTGGTAAATGTATTGGATTTTTTTTTTGGTTTGTTTTTGAAGAGGTGTTTTGTTTGATAACCGCAGGTGTGATATCGTAAGTACTTTTTTATATAATTAAAATGGCACTGTGGATTAATGCATAGACTCTTATTAGGCAGGTCAGATCTATGTCTGATATTCAGTAATCAGACTCATCTTTGTTTTCAGTGGTCTGAATTTCTTAAGTGTTTCCATCGGCATTTACGGTCTCTGTTCCTGCGTGAAATGACCTTGTATAAAGAAACGAGGTAGAGGACAAAGGAAGGAGTGAGACGATGCAAAACTGGAGTGGAAAATGAACTCTTCTGGAATGGTCTGGATCTCTCCTGTGATTGGCCCTCTCCACATGAGGAACCCTGGAAAGAAATTCCCAGAAGTCCCAGCTTTCTCAACCGCCAGTTTGCTTACAATCAGATCTGCATTTGATAAGTTGGTAGGAAAGGAGCTGGTTTTCATATAACTGCTTTGTGACGAATATGATAATTGGTTGCAAAAGTGATGAAAATTTTGTCAACACACATGAACCTTTTTTTTTTTT
>QMIH01000142.1:727227-782037 GCA_003987875.1 Clarias batrachus
CACACACACACACACACACACTCTCTCTCTCTCTCTCACTCACACACACACACACACACACACACACACACACACAATGTAAATAGGCTTATCTCCAATGGGTATGGCAGTCAGTGTGTCAGGCAGTCAGGATTATGAAACATGTGAAAGAAAAGAGTTCGGGTGAGTGAAGGAATCTGGTGAGTGTTTATATGTCACCACACAATCGATCAACACAAAATGTACGTAGTCAAGGTTTAATCTGAGTCACTTTATTTACCAAACAACCACTGTACAATTTTTTTTTAAGTGCCTATAAAAACACATCACCGTTGTCTGGTCACGGTATTGGTTCTCTGGAGCAAGTCTTAGTTTAACCTGATTCTGTGAAACATAGTCTGAACAGTGAAACAGGTGAACAGTTTGGCAGCAAAATGAGATTTCTCTGGGAGGGGTCTTTTAATAGTAGTCCTCTTTGACAATAATCTGCTCCCACCAGAAAGGTTTACTGCCTGAGGGAGCATCAACAGGTAGCATGAGACAAGTTTTTTTTATTTTTTTTTATTTTTATGGAGCATAGTGTTCATATTTTTTTCTTATAGTTCATAGTTTCTTATATACGGTTTTTACATACACAAAATTTTGTCATATAGATACAAAACCATACATAGTATAAATACAGTACTTACCAGCCAATGACCAGAAAATAAACATGTGATTTTTCAAAAAGCTAGAATTTAATCTCCCACAGCCTGCAGTTGTGGTTTGTACTAATCTAAATGTGCAATTTAGTGACAATAATATGTCGTTTGAGATTTAATACAAAACATAGCATTTTGATTGTGGTTTGATTGTGATCCTGCAGTGATTCAAACACAAAGTAGTGGAAGCAAATTAGATCAAGGACTGCTGAAAACTGCTGTCCCCTAAGGTCTAGAGCAGGGGTCTCAAACTAGGTTCCTGGAGGGCTGCAGCCCTACAGAGTTTTGTTCCAATCCTGCTCCAACATACATACCATGTAGTTTTCAAATAAGCCTTAATGACATGTTTAGTTGGATCAGGTGCATTTAATTATGGTTGGAACAAAACTCTGTGGGGCTGCGGCCCTCCAGGAACTGAGTTTGAGACCCCTGGTTTAGAACATTATTGTAATATCAGACAGAAGCAGACAAAGTGAATGCATCAGCTTCGCACACACAGCGTGTGCATCTCGTCTCTTGTCTACAAATCACTTTCGCATATTTCAGGTTTTGCAACCTTCTCTGATTCACCACAGGGCTTACACCACAGTATCCCACATAGTTGTGTTAAGTATATAACATGGTGTTCGAACAACGCCCAAATTGCATAATGTCACATTTCATCAAACATATCACAGAGACTCATAAATGTAATTCACTATGGCTAGAGTGTCTGCAATTAAATGAACATTTTAAAGGGAAATGTTCTTTTCTTAGCTTTAACGTTCTCCAAAAATTCTTCAAACTCATTCAAACCACTCACAGCAGCTCCTGTTCACTGATTGTGTGAGACAAACGATTGATGTTAATCATGGCTTTTGCTCGAAGGTCTGGTAACTATATCTAACCACTTCTAAAATAAGGTTATATAGTTGCTTTTTATATTAAACATTTTGTTAGAAAACCTTGTGTGTCAGAGAATAATAATTTTCCAAAAAGATTCAAAGTTTGTATTTTGCCATGAAACTAGTGTTTACTGGAATGTTGTAAAGTAAGCTATGACTTTACTATTTATTAATAGTTAAATAAGCAGCAGTTTGCAACAGTAAGTGAGATGATAATGGTGTAATTATGATAAAAATAGTTTTAAGTCTTTGTAGTAATATTATAGCCAGACTACCTTTTTCTAATTTAATTGAACTCTGTTCAATTAATTGTTCATTCAATTCAATTAAAATGTTCATTTTTATAATGAACCTGTGTCAGGCTACATTGTGTCACGTTTACTTTCCACTACACAAGAGCTGAGAGGTTTAAGGTCTGAACTCGGCAACAAAATGCATCATGAAATAATTCTTTGATCGTTTGAAAGATGGAACCTAATTACACCTGTACATACTGGATATAATCATACTCTGTGTAGTGTAGGTCTCCATGTGGGACAAAATGCAACAGCATTTGCGTAAAATGGAAACATGAAAGATTGTTTTTTAATGAAACATGAATTAACACTTTTCCATGTTTCTTAAATATGAGATAGACATTTCCTAAACATGTTTTATGCTGCATATCTACTTAAATAAATGGTGTGATAAAGATTTATGTAAAAAAAATAAAATAAATCACAATGGTATTCAAGGACTTGATTAACTACAAGAGTGACAACTGAAACTGAGCTTGTTTAAGTTGTAAAATAAATCACTTGACATTAACTCTGAAATAATTAATGTAAGGTAATAGATCATACTGTACGTTTCCTAAATCTTTATCTACCAAGAGCCCTGCCAACCATGATAAAATATTATTTAGAAACAAAAATTTTGTGCAGTAAATAAATAACAATGCAACATTTTTTTCATTGCATAAACTGTCAAAGAATTTAAAAAAATCATTAGAATTGCAATTACATGTCTGGGTTTTATGTCCTTTCAGACAGATCTCATGGGAACTAAACTGAGTGTTTTGTCTGTTTACCACTGTTTCCAGACACTATACAGACAATAGAGTGACTCACAATAGTCAGGAAAGCACTTAATTCTAGTAATGGATTACCCATGGAGCAGATTCTGAATAGAAGTTAAGGGGATTAATGCTGTAGGTAGTTTTTTTCTTTTTTTAAGTAAAACATGATAATTGTTTTCAGCTGATCATTCATTCGTTTGTTCATTCATTTATACATTAATTCATAATTTTTTTATTCATTCATCTTCATTATCACTTATCCTGTACATGCTCGCCTGGTGTCGAACACAGGTGTCTTTGGAATGAGGTGGAGTACACCCTGGACAGAGTCTTATTCCACTGCACTGCACACATGAGCACACACACACACACACACACACACACACACACACACACACACACACACACACACTACAGGCACATTGGGAATGGCAATTAACCTAAACTGCATGTCTGTAACCAGAGTACCTGGAGGAAACCCATCAAGTACGAGTAGAACATGCAAACTGTGCAGACCTCAACAATATCGTCACCTCTTCACAGAGATGGCCTCTAAGGGGAAACGGGCAGAAAGAATACGTCTGAACAAGGCTAACATTAAAGCATGCCTGGAGTTTGACTAGAGATACAATTATATAGACCAAATACAGCTCAACGCCCAGGTAACATCATTCCATCAACACTAAGACTGATGGTGGCAACATGGAACTGGAAACCTTGTTGCCATCAAGTATGAAAGCAAATACAACCTCAATACAAGAAATACCAAGTACAGGGCAAAATCTAAAAGAACTACCTTAAAGTGAAATAATTTTTCTTGAAATGCCTAAGGCAAATTTAATTGAATCCAAATTAAAATCTGTGGCGGAATTATGGGAAATTTGCAAATATAAGTGTCAACACATCATGACACAAGACAACTCACATCTGGTTGATTTCTACATTGTACGTATACTGGATTTTAAAGCCGTGTGCTTATTTTGTTATTTAAAAAAAAGAGACACTGTTAGATTGGAACAAACATAATTGTAATTTCTAATTAGCTTATTTTATTAATTTTATAAAATATATATAATGAAGCAAACATTAATAAATCATGGTACTGTTTCTTAATAAATATTATTTTAATTTCATATATTTTCATATTATAAACATACTTTATCACTACAAATTTGATAACTATAAATGATAGTATTGCATACATGCAGTATAAAAACACAATACAAATCTTACTGTACAAATGATATACATACTGTATCTACAGGGATACAGGGATACTGTATCCTGTAGTATATACAGGGTATATTAATTTATTTTAAAAAAACATTCACACAAACATCCACAAACTATGTTAAATGATTATGGTTATCATTTACTAATATTTTTTTTTATATTTAATGTGTTTAATTTTAAATGAGTAAAGTTGCTTTTGGGTGGAATTGAGAGCCACTACTTGTATTATTAAAACTTCAAACCACTGTACACTTTTTGCTTTGTAGACCCACACACAGAAATAAGTGTTGTATTATGCAAGAGGACAGTGCAAACTCAACTAACAGGGGAACCCAACTTGGGCACGTACCCAGTTCTGAATGGTACACTTAAGCCTGAAGAGATAAAAAGAGATGATAGAGACTAACACCAACTTTAAAGTTAACTTTACTTGTAAATTGTATTTTACTTCCACAAATCATTGTAAAAAATCATAATATTAGAGTCTACCTCATAATAAACTAATAGTAAGCATGTTCTAGAAAATGGACAGAATGGGGATGAGCTTGCACGTAGGCAAAAAGCTCCCTAAGGAGGATGAATTCCTTTCTGAAATAGTAAGCTCAAGCTTCTCAAACATATCATCTTGCTGTACATTATGGCTTCTTCTACAAGGGGCCTCTTCATCATTGTCCTCTTTTTCATTCATCTGCCCCGTCCACCCTGCCCACCAGACATGTTCACTGCGGGAGGGAACATCGACAATGGAAAAAAAAAAAAAAACTTGAGTGGTATGGTAGAGCTAGATAATGAGGACAAGATCCGCTCTGAATCAATAGAGGCTCGCACTCCTCCTAGTTGTCGTCTTCTTGCTCTACATATTGCGATCTTCAGGGAGGGGTCTTATAATAGTAGTACTCTTTGTCAATCATCTGCTCCCACCAGAAAGGTTTACTGCCTGAGGGAGCATCAACGGGTGGCATGAAATCTAAAGTTGAGGATGGATTTGGCAACACGGATATGTGCTCCACGATGGATTTGTTTTTAAAGAAATCCAGCACCTGGATTTGTTATCTATATGATGGCAAGTCCACCTGAGCCTTCAATAACTACCTGAACTCCATATTAACATAAATTAACATACAGTATGTTAACATCTGTTATACTGAATTGCCTCCCACATAACACACAGTATGAATGCAGATCACTTCCTGCATTCTGTTTCACCCAAATGAGGATGGGTTCCTTGTTGAATCCGGTTCCTCTCAAGGTTTCTTCCTATTGCCATCTCAGGGAGTTTTTCCTTGCTACTGTTGACCTCATCAGGGACTATCTGACCATTTTGATTCATACACATTTCATACAAACGTAAAATAATTCTTTTGATTGTGTAAAGCTGCTTTATGACAATGACAATTGTTAAAAGCGCTATACAAGTAAAATTGAATTGAATTATCAGCACTCATGTTCATTGAGTATATGAAAGTCATAAACATCAACATAAATAAAATGTACTGTATAAATAGTTGGATTAATGGATAAAATGTATGTATGTATGTATGTATGTATGTATGTATGTATGTATGTATTTATTTATTTATTTATTTATTTTTGTCTGGCTGCTGAGAAGATCATGCCTGACTCTCACCTGAATGTAAGGTCCTATCTTTTACCTTTCATCTTTTATCTTTTCTGTCTCAAAACTGAGACTTTATTATAGGATTATAGGATTATTATTGAAGGTATTGCAGCAATAATAAAACAATTCATAAACCAAATGTCTGAGTATTATATGTACTATATAAACTATTGTGGGAGCGGGGCCGTGGTCAAGTGTATAATTGTATAATGTATGATTCACGACAGGTCATAACTACAATATACATACAAATTACATAAAATTATTACTACATGTGCTATAACACAGTAAAATATGAGCATTTATTTTGTCACTCATACAAGGGGGTATTAAAAATTGCCAAATAGTTTTGACATTTTCAGGGGTTGAGCTTGTTGAGGGTCCTCCTGATCTCTTTTCATCTTCCATTTTCACACAGAATTTCATGTTTGCTCTTTGTCTTACAGTAACTTGCGTTCATGGTTAAATCGCAGACTTGATAACGCACACGGTCAGTACACAGGATGATGTCTTTTGGCACACTGACTTATGGTTGGTGCTCCCTGTGACTAGCCTCGTGCTGCCATCTGTTGGTGTGTTACAAAATAAATGGTTTTTATACCCCCTCAAACTTAGTACTGTAGCACTTACTAGGGTACAGTACTTAGTATTGTTTTGGTTTTTGGTTTCATTGGTTTCATTTGGTTATATAACCAAAAAGAAAAAAAATATATGAGATAGATAGATAGATAGATAGATAGATAGATAGATAGATAGATAGATAGTATACTGTGGATAAAGTGTTACTGTAGTTTAAAGACAGCCAGTGATTCAGCTGTTCAGACAGCCAGAGGAATTTTAGTCCACCACCTCTGTGTCAGTAGAGAGAAGATTCCTGAAGCATATCTGCCTTGTACCTTCCAGAATGGTGAATCAAGTTGAACTATAACATATTGCAGTAGGGGGTTTGAGAAGTGCATTTGGCTCAGTGTGGGCTGGAACATTTTTGGTTTTGTTACCACAAAGCAGTTTTTAAAAAAAAAAAATCTAAATTTAATGTAAAGAATTTAGTGAGATTTAAAACAACACATATAGCTTCTTTCTGCATCAATTACAGAAGGTTGGATTACATGGCAGAAGTGAGTGGCACTAGTCCAATCTCAAGATGACAAAGAACTGTACAAGCAGCTGAGTGGCCTCTGTGGATATAATGGCCGAATACTCCATCAAGTATGAGTGGGAGGCACAAAGGATTTAACAAGAAAAAAACATAACAGCTCATTTTCCTTGGAAATTATGGATGGGGTGTTTGGATAGTGCATGAGGTTTTTTAGGGAGGCTTGTGCCAGTGACTCGCCGGGCATTCTTTGCCACCCTTTGGAATGTTTTCCTTGGTGATTCAGTACACTTAAAATTTTCGGAATCCTTGATCTCATATCTGCCTTTTCAGCTTCCTCTAGTAGTAAACATGGTGGGGGGTCGTTTTAGTTTAAAATGAGGATTTCAAAGCTGAGAGGAGTTCAAATGACTTTTACACTTTTTCCATTAAAATAAAGTCTGCAGTTTTGATTGCACCCACTAGAGTGCACACTCCATTAAACCGGTGAATGAAACACAACAGTAAGAAAACCGAAAACAAAAGAAAAACATCTCTGTAAGCCATACCGGGCTTTGCTTATAAATCGAATGAACTGTAACTTTATCGCCTGTGGTTCATGCTGTTTATGATCTAGCCTTTTTACACGCATTAAGTGTACGTCACAGAATAACTGAAATTCAGTCTCCTGTGATCTCTTTGAATGTGTGACTCGTTTCCTGACAGGTTCTTCAGGCTTTGCACAGTGTAAGGTATCTCTCCCCTCTCCGTTCCCATTCAATTAGTACAACCATGATAGAAGATAGCCAGCTCTTACTGCAGCTGACCTGAAAAGGTTTAGTTATGGCAACTACGACTTCTATTACAGTACTACTACTAACACTTTTCTTTTGTTAAATTATCTTTAGAGATATATCTGAAATTATGTTTTTCCAATCTGACAATACATTTCTACTACATATCTACCTTTTTAAAACAAGTTTCAGAAGAATATAGAAATGATATAAAACCAGATGTTGTTTTCAGCATTAGCAAATTACTTTTGTTAGGGCTTCTGTATTGCACCTTTCAAAAAAAAAAAAAAAAAAAAAGAGGAGTTGTTCAACCACTCACTCCTTGTTGATACCGCTTTTTCCTGTATTCAATGTTGCAGGGCGGCCTGGAGTCTATCCCAGGAGACTTAGGGTGCCATCCATCACAGGGCACACACAGATGCACACACTCTGGACAATTTGGGAACACCAATAAGACTATTCTGCAGGTCTTTGGACTGTGGGAGGAAACCCACCAAGCACGAGAAGAACATGAAAACACCATGCACGCAGAGATGGGAATCGACACTGGCCGAGGATCGAACCCGGACTCGTCTTATTACCTTTTTCCGGTTGATTTAAGATAGAAAGAATATAGTTTATGTAGCAGTGACTTGGAGGCAACCAGTGTAGAAATCAGCAAAATTGAATCTTTTGGCACAAATCATCGATAATAATGTTCTTCAATGTTACAACCATTCTCGTTGATGCACATGGGGAATGAAGGCAAACCTATCTGGTCTGATCCAACAGAAGAGCTACTGCAGTACAAATTACTAGGAAACCTACATAAAAAATGATGTAGGTGGTTTTAATGTCATGCCTGATAGCTGCTATGATGTAACCGCCTGAATGAGATGTACATGCATACACACACATTCTACATTAAGGTAATATTATTTCATTATTATATAGAAAATATATATTTTTTTTCTGTAGTATTGCTCATAAGATCTTTTCATCAAAAATTTACAGAAATCATTCTAGATGTGGAACACACATTAAATTCTATGTTTAAAATAACAATATATAAACCTGTACTGTATATTATGATGAAATGCGCCCCAAAAGCATATTAGCCTTATACTGTATCACTTCAAACTATAATAATTTAAAATGCAAATGATTCATATTCCTTTATAAGTATTGATATTAAACTTGATGTAAGCTTTTAGTAGTGTAGGAATTGTAAAAATTTGTAGCTAAAATTAAATAATTCCATACAAAAATTAAGGATATTTTTTTGTTCTCCAAAAAAATTTGTAGTGTCCGTAGCCATTCCCGTCAAATTCCCGTTGCAATGTCTCAACAGCTTTGCATTTTAGAATAATACATTTGTCAGGTTTATGTCTTTTCCTATGAAATCTAAATTGTCCAAGTTTCATATGAATGATAATTAAGATCAAAGAAAAAAATGTATTCAAAAAAGTTATGGACACTACATACTGTAAAAGGACATGAAATTATATTTAGCAAATGTGTTCCAGATAAAATTGGAGGGAATCAGGAAGAGCATGCGGCATAAAAGCCTGTGCCACGTTGCTGTGCGGGTCAGTTGGTCTGCTGTGGCCACCTCTCAACTGGAGCAGCTGAAGGACTGACAACAACAACAATGTTTCTATCTCATAAAAATCTAAATGTGTATAAATATTTACAAAACGAAACATATATTGGAAGATAAGAAGCATTAAAATGAAAAAATGATGTTGATCTGAAAATTACATTTTATATTTCTAGCATCAAAAGCATGATTTCACCATGTGGAACACACTGTTAGCACTTTTCACTCCAGAGCTGCCCTTAAAATTAAATTCCTTCTTGCCGGACATCCATTTAGTGGTTGAAATCCCACTTGCTTGGTATGGGCTGAAAATACTTTAAAAGCTTTAAAAGCAATAAGACTTACAGTATGACTACAGCAAATCACATAATCGAGATCTGCTCATTACTGTATAATACAATCTGTAAAGGGATGAATATGGGTCTGATTGTTTTGACAGACCGCACAATCCTACAAGGTTAATAAGTGAATAATGATAGTAAGGAGGTAAATGAGAGGTAAATGTATCCTCCATAATACAATATCATGGTATGCCAAGCTCAGTGTAGCTTTTTTAAACTTAAAGGGAGAAGTAGCAGTGAAGTACACAGGCACTGCAATCTTACCTGATTTTGAAACATTCTGCAAGCATTGTGCTGCAAGAAATATGCACGAAATACACCAACATACCACGCAATGACTCACAACTTGTGTAAAAGCAAAAGCACTATGCAGCTCCACTTCATTCCGGCACACCTTTCAAGCACTAGCAGTTCTCACGAGTTGTTCTGATGTGGTGGAGAAGATGTTGCACTTGCCTAACATGACCGCACATTAGGTTGTGCTTGTGTGACTTGATGTGGTCAATTGTAGTGGCAGAGCTTTCTCACTGCAAGTATGCTGGATTATTAAAAATGTTTTTCAAGTCATGAGACCCATGTCAGACCACAGGCACAGATATTCCTGAGGAGCTCTAATTTCTGCCTCATATTTCCCCTCTGACATGTCTAAGGTCTGTAATGAGATTATATAAATAGGCCATCATCGGATTTTTGGGTTTGAGTCATCACCAACACCTCTCCTCTCTGCAGTATGAAAATCACCTTTTGTACAAATAAAAGAAAGCAGGTGTATGATACATGTGTATAGGGGAGAGCGAGAATAAGTCAATAAGTGCGTATGTGAGAGAGAGAGAGATAGAGACAGAGGATAATGTAGACACTGCGCTAAGAGCAGCCTGGATAACGAATAAGAGTTGAGCGAACTGTCATTCATTCTGCATATGCGGTGTATTCCTTATGAAGTGCCAGAAGAAAGGGCTGCTATTCTCAGCAGCCATGGAAATTTCATTCCTCACTCTCCAGACTAGAAAGAGCTTCTTACCCTTTTCACCTATAGAAAAGAAAAGAGTGTATGTATCTGTATCACCTTGCACAGTTCATGCATGTACCTTGCTTTATACGTACATAGAACGCAAAGAATAGGAGAAGCTACTTATACTGTAAATGGCAAAATTGTGTTTTATGGATGGGGTTTAATTACCAAAACATGTCCCTTGTGTAATCATATGCACCCCTACAGAGGCCAACATACCACCATTACTATAAAATAAGCTATTTTAGTACTATCACAGGAGTGTGTGAATTTTTGTCCTCAGTAGTGAAGAATGCTTATTGGACTCGAAGCACACATGAAGCCCTGGCAGGTGCAGCTTCTCTTATGAAGAGACCAGTGGAAGTAAAAAGAACAGTGAATTAATTCAAGCATTAATGATGAATAATTCATTTCATTTAGTATTGTTTTGTACAGCACCCTTCACACAAGATTGATGTTTTTAAATGTGTAATTTATACCACTGACATTTATCTTTCACATTTACATCATTATGCAGGTGACTTACAGGAGGGTAAGTAGGTCTCCATTTTTAAATATTTCAGAATGCTTGTACAAATTCAAAACATTCAAGAGAACATTCAGGCTTATCTGAGGGTGCCCTAAGGGTGAGAGGATGGCAAACCTTCTCTCCTCTGTCAGTCAGAGCAACACGGGCCAATTGTGGGTCTGTGTCGAGGAGATCATCCATGCAGAATCAAGCAGTTACTCCAAATGTATGACACTGTCCTGGAATTCTGAATGCAGAGACGGGCATAATTTGTCTTGGAGGAAACACATGCTGGCTCCACCCTCCTGGTATATACAGTACTGTAGAGGTGAGTTATTTACTGGGTGATAATTTTCTGTTATACAGTACATGCAAAATCCAGACACATACTGTAGACAGGAGGCGAGATTCAAACTCCAACAATGGAGGTGTGAGGTAACAGTGACAACTGTAAGCCACTGTATTATTATTATTATTATTATTATTATTATTATTATTGTAAAACTTGTGATTATGGAACAAATACATTAGGGAATAATTTAAACCTTTATTAGTCTCCTTCCTTCCCAACTAAGTGCTCAAGCATCACAAGAAAATTATCATATTACTATAATAGCTACAATAATTACTTATTATTATTATTATTATTATTATTATTATTATTATTATTATTACATAATTCTACAAGTTGAGTCAGTATACTGAACATATTTTAAATCTGATAGTGGAAAGGATTATATATATGTTTTATTAATTAATGAAAGATACATCTAAATTTTTAACTGTTTATCGATATAGATCATGTGAGATTTTCCACTGTAGTTTAAACTTTGCAGTTTCTTACTAACATGACAAACTGAGTTTTTTGTGTTTGTTTTTATTAACTTAAAGAAAAAGAGAGGCCAATGAGGGAATTACATACATATTTTATTAACATTTGTCTTAGGAGCTGCAGATCACTAGAAATCAATCCATCATTAAATATTGTCCAGAAGCCATTACTGTAATTTCAGGTGATGACTAATATTTACAGTACAGACCAAAAATTTGGACACACCTTCTCATTCAAAGAGTTTTCTTTATTGTGTTCTTTATTGTGTTCTTTAGCCCAAACGCGTCTCTTCTGCTTGTTGTCTGTCCTTAGCAGTGGTTTCCTAGCAGATATTCTACATGAAGGCCTGATTCACACAGTCTCCTCTTACGGCTAATGGTGTACTGAAATGCAATTAGTCAAATCAATCATACTATGAAATGCTACCATATGTTGTAGGCTATATATCCTGATACTTGTTGAATATAAATGAATAAATGACCAAATAAATAAATAAAAGTCATAGGTGCCCAGTTGATATAAAAAGTCAATGTGTGTTTGTTGTCTATGTTTTCTTTTTAGCATATATTATATACAGGTATGTAATAAAACAAGATAGTATGACACTAATGTTTGTTAACCTACCTTGCTGTATGCTAGCTTCCATAACATTGGACATCATTTATATAGTAAATTAAATAAATTACACAGTTTCTCACATACTGATGTCTGTAGCCTGCAGCAAAACCATTACTTGGATAACTTTTATTGAAAGGACATAAGAAGCTCAGTCAGAGGAATTAATAATGCTGTAGGCTAATAATAATAATAAAAAAAAAAACGAATGAGTTGAAGCAATTGTACGGTTCACTTCCTTTTGTAATATTTGAATACATTTTTAAAATGTATTTGATTTGATTAAAACATTAGCAGAAGGTTAAGCGCTGACATGGATTTCGCCATGCGGAGATGGAGCGGTTGCGTTGTAATGCAGGGCAAGGTTCAGGCAGAACAGAGCATACATAGGCAGGACATAGTAGGTCTGCATGACATGATTCAAGGAAACCAGAACAGAACACAGTTATGGCTAATGTAATAAGCGTCTATCTGTACTTGCTTCGTCTTACTAGAATAAATTGGTAAGAATAAATTGCAGTATACAACAAGTAAATTAACTCTTGTGCATACAACTTATCAATAAGTCAGGTGGATACAAAAAATAAATAAGAGAGAAAGAAAAAAAAAGATTTGATTCATATATAAACATTGTAAAGCTTACACGTTAGATGTTTTCACAGCTTTTCGATTAGTGCAATCTGCTACAGATTCAACATACTGTTTAATGGCAACATTCAAATCAAAAGTATACAAACTTCTCTCATGTGCTTCTCTCACACCGTGTCACACTCTCACCTGTCCCCTGGGAAACCCAAGGCAGGTAACATTTGTTAATTCCACTTAACATAAGCAACACAACCAATAAATCAAATATCACACATGCAGGGATACAGACAAATAATAATGTGCTGTAAATAATAATTAAATAACATTCGATTTTAAATTAAAACACATAAATAAATCAATACCTCATGATATGCAATACCTATAATAAATAACAAAACAATACAGAAAACAAATATCCAAAATATATTGTTTGTAGGAACTAAGGTTACAGCTTTAGAATCATAGTTAGCAATTCAGTCATTTAGAACATTTGAAAATGGTGGCGTTTCGCTCCAAGAGGAAGAGTCCGTGCAGTGGAATTGTTCAGTGCCCCACTGCCCATAGGGTGATGAGCTGTGGTGCGGGACTGGGCAATGCCAGTCACATGCAGAAGTTGCTCTCAAATTTGAGACCAGAGTGCCTCAGAGCCTTGACCAGAGTGTATTCTCCCCCAGGAGCCATAAACACAAAACATATTATCCCATATTTTTTTGATAACCTACTCTACAAATAGGAAGGCATGGGCAAGTGTTGTAAAATGGTCATCGGCGACCAGGACATCAACTGATGTTCTGTTTGCTATCTTCAGCAGAACCGAGTCTATGCACACCAACTACACTGGAGCTGAGCTTTTGATGATTTCTCCTTAATGTCCTAATATAGATCTTCACCCTTCAACCTGTGCATAAAGCAATTGATGAGATTTGAGCCCAAGATTGTCATGCTGATCAGGCACTACCAAGGAAAGCACAACACAGGCCATGAAACTGCCAATCATAAAAACACTCGGGTTGTGTTTGCAATCCTCCAAAACCTAGCTTGATAATATTCTCATTGTTCAGATTGAGGCTTTTAATCCAAAGCACCTGCAGCACAGAGCCTTCAGCCTTCCTGCTTATGATGCATGCCATGGAGCCTGAATCTAACATGACCATTAGCTGCACAAAAGGATTGATAAGAACATAAGCATTAAAAAAATCACAGAAAGCTTTCAATTCTGAACTGTCAGAACAACTACCCTGGTTCTCTTAGGAGCCTTTGCACAGCACTATTCATACAATTGGACTAAATCAGTGTTCATAATGAGGGAGTCACTCACAACGCCTCTTTGGGTGTGGGCCATCTATGTTAACTGTTGGATTTGTCCACCCACTCTACCATCAGGCTGTAAGCGATGTTGGATAGCGTTTTTGGGGCCATCCTAAAGATTTAAACACTTCAGGCATCTGTTCTTCTGCAAAGAGACCCTGTTGAATGATCAGAAGCATTGCAAATTGCACACATCCTGCATGCCGATTGGAGTGTCACAGATGGGAGTTTCTCATGGGGGACTGGTGCTCTGGTCTGCTGTGCGGCCAAGCATTCTCAATCAGTCACAGTCAAGGCTGTGCCCACAGACACTCATACACATCTCCAACAATCTGGATTTGTACTCAGACATGTTGGGTTTACAAGACATGCCTGCAGAAGCAATCCTTTTCAACTGTACTGTATGTGTTCATCAATCCTCACTTGAATTTCATAATCCAACCACTATTCTGCAGACTTAAATAAAATGTGAAAACACCTGCAATAAAAAAACATCAAGGAGACTCTCAAGACTCTCAAGTCTTCAATGCTACAACCCTGTATTTTCACTCTCACATGACATCCATTGTTTTGTTTAGCCTGATCAAATATTCCATGGCATCTCACCTGGGGTGGGCTATGTGTTGTGCTGTGTTGTGTTGTAGATGTAGATGTGTTGTGGAAATCAGCCAAAGGCAGGCTTAAATAATTCAGTTCACTAAAGTAGTATTGCGAACAAACAAATAAACTACAAATAAAAACTCTTAAACCTGCTAGATCAACGTATCTCTCCTCTCTTATAGAAAATAACACAAATGAACCCAAAAATAATACATATTTCTTATCTTATCTAATACCTCCTCTCAGCTCAAACAGCGCAGACTTAAGTTCACATAATACATACTTCATGTCATTTTTACAATCATTTTTTAACCAGACTCACAGCAAATTTCCAAAATGCATGCTTACAATAATATATAATAATAACAAAGACAAAATCAACTAGACATTAGACATGCATGATGTTTTCCCTTGTTAACAAAGGAAACACATGTGCTAGAAATTTGGCAATACAGATGCTCCACCCAAGGCTAGATAAAACTACTTTTGACATATTTCTCTTCATCAATCTCCCTGTTGAGTTGATCTTCATGTGTGTGTGGGGGGGGGGGTCTGGTTGGGTGGAATAAGCGAGCTCTGCCCATTCTTGCTGGAGCTCCTGTATCCACTCCACCACATATGTAGTTTATGCCGTGTGGTGAGCTGGGAGCCAGTTCAGGTAAGATACACTGCTTGATCATCTCTGCCAGTCTCTTCTCAGAATGCTATGAGTGATCTCTCTTCACATGAATTGCCAGCTTACCAGTAGGTCTCAAGGCGATTGCCCAGTAAGTATGAAGAGTAACAGCAATCCAAACACACTATGAAACCCTAGAGCGTAAATACTAATCACTAAACACTAATCAAGGTGATACTGAATACCGGTGTACAAACTGAAACTAGTCACCACTGCTGTATCATCATAAAAATCCCACAAAACAAAAAAGCCCTAAAATCTACAAAAGAGCTCCTAAGGGTGTACAGGCAGTAGTATGCGGCTAGGGGCAACCCTTATGCATCGTTTTAGTATGGGTGTTCAATCCGCAGCTCAAGTGCGAAGTCCAGTTTCAATTATGGATTTGAAAAGACATGATCGAATCAATTTGTGTTAATGCAACTCAGTTAAATGCTGTGAAAGCAATATACACTAATTATGGTATTTTCTTGCCTAGACAAACATAGGCTGCAAAAATACAGTACATGCACTTTAATGTTTCCAAAGGGGAAATATGGGAAAAGCAAAAGTAAACAAATCTACACAAGGCTAGGGTCAAATCCAACTCTACAGTACCACTGCACACCAATTTCCTGACATTTGATCACCCATGATATACATGTATGTCCGTGCATGCATGCTTAATGGTTTGCCACCGTGAAAAACAAAAGTCATGATGTCATGAAAATAACATATCCTCAAAAGAAACATAATTTGGCTGTGACAAAGTTTAACTCTGATTTCAAACTGTAGGCATTTGTTGCATAAGGTTTTGGAGAAGACAGTATCATATTTTACTTTATAATATAGTGAAGTTAAAGGAAAAAAAAAGGAAAAGTCCCCCACAATATGAACAAAAGCTGACATGTTGTAATAATCACATGGCTTCTTTCAGTATTGTGATCAGTAAAAGGAAACTTCTGTCGCTGCTGTGAGTGAATTAAATGTGTTCAATTGATTTTTAAGCATGTTAAGGGCAATAAAGAGGACGTATACAGGTACAGGTTGCTTAAGATCCTCGATACAAAACCAATGTATTGTTTATGTTTCTCATGATCTTCAACAATCTTCATAAGTGAAAGGATTTTGTGTACAACTAAATACTTTTTTCAGTGATCACTGCATTTTTTTAAAAGTCCGTGAGCATGTTATTAATACTAATTCACAAACATAAATGAGCCTAAAAACAACGGCAGGCAGATTTTTCCTTTGTGACAAAAATGCGGGAGATGGAGTTATAGCTTTTTTTGAAAAATCTCACATCATTTACCCTTATATAACAAAAAAGTAGCATAATATTTTTTGCATTATAGCAGCCACGTGACTCAAAGAAAACATGCACAAAATTGTTTCTATCAGTTTGCAATATTTCTTACTTCATAAAAAAAAGATCTCATTTTGCTGTCAAACTGTTCACATACTGTAACAAAATGAAAACATTTCAACACAGGAAACCTCTCCCACATGGATATTAATGTATCTTTTGAAATTAAGCTTTAAAGCCACCTTCTTCCTGAGCTGCATGGCAAAAAAAAAAATCTACTTTCTCTGTCTTTAGTTAAAACAGTTTTGATAATTCAAACATTAATTTAAGGCATTGCTAGTCACCTAAAACAGCTAAAAACAGACATTAAGAGACTGCTACAGTACATCACTGTCATCCTACACTCAAGCTGTCTGACTCCTCCAACTTCCACACATACTGTATCATTTAGTTGAAATTAAGCGACTATTAAAAGAGAACAGAGTTTTGTGATTTATTAAAAAGGTATTAAAATACATTATATGGCCAAAAATACGATAAATAAGACACCTGACCAGTTGCACCCATACAGTACTGTACATGCTTTAAAAAAAAAAAAAAAAAAATTCAGATTGAATCTCTTCACTTTTCTGGAAAGGATTTCTGCTAGATGTTTGAAATTTGTACTCATTCAGTCACAACAGCATTAGTGAGGTCAGGGATGTTGTTGGTAAGGAGGCCGTGTGTGTGTGAGCATTTCAATTCATTCCTAAACTGATATGTAGGGCTGAGGTGAGGGTTTGGGGTTAGACCACTTAAGCTCCTCCACTTGACTATTGGCACACATATACTGTAATATACTGTATAGTTCACTTTAGCAGTTAGCTCTTGAGAAACTGTTATTCTCACCTCTTCTAAGACATGATAAACTTCGAATAAAAGGCATTCCCTACAGAAACCCCATGTTTATAGCAGAGAAAATTTCCTGACTTCTGATTTATAAAACTGAACTTTGAATGTGAATGCCAAGCTGCATCAAAACTACATTTAACCTTTCTCCTCAAATGTCAAAAGAAATTACCAGCATATGGGTGTCTCTCGGAACATTTTTCTGAACAGCTTTTCTTAATTGCCCATGTATGTTTTTTTCCTTTCAAACTTTTTGCTTATTTTGTATCGTGACAGTGGGAAACTAATGTCGCTACTTACAGTATCAGGATTGCAATGATTGCCAGTTTTGTGGATCATTTGGCCATTTATTGCGGTTGTGGAGAAAGTGCTTGTTTACCTCCTGAGCTTTTGAACTTAACCACCAAATATTTTTTATTGTCGAAATGTTCCAAATCATTAGTACAAATTAGAATTCTGAAAAGAAACTGTACATGCAATAAATGTAAAGTGTTGTCTTGTTACATTACAAACTTTACAATGTCAAGAACGAGCAAAAGCAAAAAAAAAAAAAAGATCAGTAAAAATTAGAATTCTGAAAAGAAACTGTACATGCAATAAATGTAAAGTGTTGTCTTGTTACATTACAAACTTTACAATGTCAAGAACGAGCAAAAGCAAAAAAAAAAAAAAAGATCAGTCATGTTTGAAGTGCCATTAAAATACATGTAAAATGCTTTTTAGGTGATTTTGGCAGCGTACAAAATAACGGACTGACCTATTCAGCAAATCAGTCTGCAATCCCATGATATAAAGAGTGCAAACGTTGTCCTTGTTAACTTGGAAGGTCTGTAAGCAGCATCCTCTGGGACACTTCATTTGCATTTAGATTGAACACTCTTCCTCCTCAATGCAGTGGAAGGTTGCTTATACAGGCAAGTCTTCTGTTTTTACTGAGCACCTGAAGTTTAATCTCTTCTACCTTTTACAGGTAGAGACGTCAAAAAGACACCAGCGAGCATTTACATGACCTAAACTGGGTAATATAGTACACCCTGAAGAACAAAGTGACATATGTCTCTCCCCTGAAAAAAAGGAAATTAATACTATTTTAAAAAAATACTGAACTCAACATACTGATGCCATCTTCACTGCTTCGTCTGCTATCACCTGTTCACACTTCTGCGCTTTGAAAGGCTGTATGGTTGAATTCATATCCACATTGCCAGAATGATTAACAGATTCTACCCCTGAGCCATCAACATTCTAAATTAGGCAACATCATACGCTCTTAGGACAACCCAACCATGCTTTCACCTATCAACTCTAAAACCCTCTCAGTGCACACAGCTGGACTGGACACCTGTTCATCCATACAAACACACACGCATATGCGCACGCATACACACTCATGCAAAGAGAAAGTGCTGCTTAGTCACTTTTAAAAACTTACTTTGGAATCAAGGTATATTTAGTGTATTTTTTATCATCATGATCCCATATGAAAATCAATCAATCAATCAATCAATCAATCTATCTATCTATCTATCTATCTATCTATCTATCTATCTATCTATCTATCTATCTATCTATCTATCTATCAATCAACAGTATAGATAGCTAAAAAGATAAAAATAAGACAGAGACTTGAGTAAACAAATAATACAATATGAAATAATTTCATATTTCATATGAAAGATTAATAATGAGTTGTGCCCTCATTATGAATCTTTCATATTTCATTTCATGAATCTTTCATTATCTTTCATATGTGGCCCTAGCAGCCATGTGGCACTTTTATACTAATCAACAGCACCTGCACACAATCACAGCTACAGCATTTAAGGTCTTCACTAYGGCACATAGTATACCCGCTGTGTCTTTGTTTTCAGCTGATACCAAGCCATAGTGTTTTGCTATTCTGACATTCAGGTTTTGAAGTTGTTTCTTGTTTTCTGGTCTTTGACTCTTGCCTTGCCTTAGATATGTTGTTTGCCTGACCAATGTCTGTTTCTTGTTTCTGATTTTGCTTTACRTATTGGATTTTTCACACATTTTTCTAATAATGCTTTGTATACCTGTTCTTGGACCTACAGTAACAATGCCACTGGGTAGAACAGATGAAGAGACATTTKTCTAGGGTATTTATGGCGGGTAAATTATTACTATTACTTGACATATTACAAATTGTTCKTTAAAAAAARAAAATCTATTAAAGGGGGCACAAGGACAATAGACAAAATAGCCTCATAAATGACATGAAACATAATAAGGTTATATCAGCAAGATGAAAAGTAGCTAAAGGACAATTGCTTTAGATCATRTTAGGTTAATCCTTTGACACATTGTGGAACTCATTTTGTGATCAGAGTCTGATTGTGTGATTTATTTGTAGTCACACGTGCACCTAAGAATGCAAACACACACAAACTTTGTCCATCCCGCTACACCCTCTGCTCATCTTATGTTGATATCCTTATCACACATCATAACTTAGTCTTGGTAATCAACAAATCCATTTGTCATATCTGGTGTATTTATTTTTAAATTTATTTCTGTTTGTTCAAGTGTTTAATACATGTATCAGTGTTGGCCATCTCTTTCATGATTTCGTGTCTTTTTTTGTTTATTTGTATACAATTTCTCAAGAGTTATTAGGAATGTTGTATATAAATTAAATGAATTAGGACTTTTTTATTGACAGAGGGAGCGCTGTTGTGATGATTAACAGCATGGCTGTGATGTAGTCATAGGGTGTACAATCACTTCAACACACTATGTAGTGCCATTGAGTAGGCATTAGAGAGGGATTTGGGATTCAGCCTTTACTTAGAAACCTCTTAGCTTTGTAGCTTGCCTTAAAAGCAGTTATTATGTAGACAAATGTTGTTATCATGTTGTCAGACTATGAATAAGTACAAATATGTCATTTTGGGAAATGCTTATACTGATACCAGTACTATAACAATTCACTTTTCAATATGCRGCCAGTTTAAAGCAATCATCAAATACACCTGCTTTTGCTTTACTAGTCTGTGAACCCTGAAACTGATCTTTAAGTAGAGCAAACTTCATCAACCTTAGTGATGTGCTTTTCATACACCTTAGTTACTTAATCGTCTGTTTTTAGAGTAAACAAACAYATTTTATTACATGAATCTGAGCTCACTGGAAAAGCCTATACTTTTAAATAGCTAATAATTATAATTAACAGTAAATACATTTTATTGGGCAGGAGATCCCCTCCATTTTATTTATGAGCTCTTTGTGGTCTTTCCGTACCGTACAGGTAGTGTAGCACCCATRCTCATAAGCAACAACAGCATTGAAGTCGCAACATAAAGAAATTAAATAATTTACATTTACACGAAAGAGAATTATTTATATATACTGTATATTTAAAAATCAAAATATCTTTAAAGAAAGACGTATAAAATATTATTTATATTATAGTTTATGCTTTAACTGAATACTTTGGTTATTACATCTGAACGTGTCACATACAGTATACTGAGAGATATTCATCTATGTTGTTACACATATGCCCAGACAATCGATATTTAAAAATTCATATTTAATCAGTGTCAATTCCTGCACAAAATGACCTGTTGCACATAGACATTGCTTTGTGCTAGTTGACTTTGCAACATGAAACCAGGAAGCAGTGCTTTTATGTAAATGATATTTTATGCAAGTATATTCGTCCTCGTTATCTCCAAAGTTGCAACCTTAAAAGAGACCTGGGTGTCTTGAGGTCTAGACAAACTAATTAACTTCTGAAAAAAAAAAAAAAAATTGGTCATGGTCATTCTCTAAAATTGGATAAGTGTCTAGTATAAGAGGCCACACAAGCCTCCACAGGGTTGTCACTGTTTGAATTATTGCATATGTGAAAGCAGAATTGAGACCTTTTAACAGGATGAGTGAAATTCAATGTGTTCTTGACCTGAGAGCAAAACTCCCCACACTGGGTCAAATAACACAGGAGAATTTCATACATGCTCAAAATACCATCGATCATTGCTGTATAACAGGCACTCTGCTATGAGAATTCACACAGGGAGATAAAGTAGTCATTTTGCTGCACATGTTGAGCACTAAATCACTCGCCAAGTGGCAAGGACCACTAGATGAGCAGATAAAGGCTATTCACTGCAAATTTGCCACCTAAATCTTTTGTGTCTTTGGTGAATGTAGTTCCTGAGAAGGTAGAGCTGGGAGGTAACTCTATGGCCCAGTTCCCCCTAGGTCCCCTGTGKRGACCACCTCTCTCCGTCACAGTGGTTTTTCAGTTGCGCKTGTATACAGCTGCCCCTATAGATTACTTGAACACAGCATAAAAATGTAGCTTATTAAACCCAATGCCATTCTCAACATGGGTATAATCAAGGATTCTCCAAGCATGATCTTGGTGCCCAAGTTTGGTGCCCAGTAACTGCCCGACCCCTTTTGTCATTGTTCTTGAAGAGGCCACAATTTCTACAGACTTGTTAATTTGGGGACGCACTTGCCCATGACCCAAGTGAAAACACAGACACTTTGACCCACCCAATTTCACAATATTTTTGGGTTTGCCATGAGCCATAAGTTGGTCTGATTCAGAAAGTCAACTTGGTTTCTAAATTTAATGCAACAATGAACTGATAGCTTGGTTAGGCATGGCATATTTTTATTCAACATTGACTACAACTTAAGGATGTTGATAGACTCGCTTGACTTCCTTAACCCCATTAAAAAAAAAACAAACATTTCTTGTCATCCATTTTACACTTGTGACATTTCCCACATGGCTTGTATGTCACTGTGTATCCAGATGATATAATCATTTCTATTAATGATTGGCAGTGTCACATGCAACCTATCATGGTTGACCTAAGATTGCTCATGGGCAGACATATTGTGCAATTGGGTGAGTCAAAGTATCTGTGTTTTCGCTTGAGTCATAGGCAAGTGCATCCCCAATTTACCAAGACTGTAAAAGACAAAAAGGGGTCACTCAGTTTCTGGGGCTGGATGGAGAATTAAGGATGTTCATTTCCATATTTTTTGGATATCACCATCCAGCTGACTAACCTCACTCAAAAGTGGGCACCAGATACGGTTCAGTGGATGAAACAGCGTAGGTGTTGCTGGTATGGATTTTTTCCTCAGGCTGAACAGATTTGTGATAGTGGTGAAGTGGTCGAGCATCGCTTGCTAATAAAGAGGCAGGTAAAGCTGGCATGGAAACACAAAACACTTTTCACGTGTGACTTGTAAGTTTATTTATTGATGACTTTTTATACTGGCAGGAGAGAAAGAGAGAGCTGAGATGAGCACCTCGGAACCTGAGTGTGAGTGTGAGCGTGTGTGTGTGTGTGTGTGTGTGTGTGTGTGTGTGTAGTCACTGCCTTGCTGAAAAAAAAATTGAAAATAAAAAGACAGAAATAAAATTCTCTTCTGAGACTCACAGTTTGCTTGAAGTCCTTCAGTCTTTGAACTTGTTACAGTATAAAAACCTGCACTTTTGCATTTTTTTTGAAGTACACTTGGATCCAACTTTGAAAGTCAAACATAAAAAAGCAAGAAAAGAAAAATTTGCTCATACTGATGTCTAGATTTAATTGCATGTATTTTGTTCATTTCTTTTCCACTTGCTTCCTTGCTTCTCCTTAATCATTCTTTCTTTTTATCTTTTGCATATTCGATTCGCCAGGCAATGCCAGACAATCAGGCAATGAAATGCACAGGATTGCCTTAGTTTTTGTGGAAACAGTTATTGATTTTCTTTGAATAGATGAGCATTATGACACCAATTATGTGTTTTAGCACATATTTTAGCAGTTAGTTACACCAGAATCAAAGTATACACAAATTATATATATATATTTTTAATTTTTTTTTTTTTTAAGTGGTCCTTAATAAATAGAGTTACTTGAAAATCTCAGACTTATTTCTGGAGTATACTGAACTTCTTATATGATGATTACAACATACTGTAACAGAGTAGTTTGAGTAAAAATATATAGTAACATATATATGTAATTTAAAAAAATAAAATAAAAACAATAATAATAATAATAATAATAATAATAATAATGATCAGTATATTACGTAGACCTATCTGCTTGGATATGGTTTGAATAGTGGACTAAAGGCAAAAACATAATTTTAAGATTTTTAAAATTGAGGTGCAATTTTAGAGTGCAAATTCAAAAGGACAGAATAATTAAGGGCCAAAACTAAAGTGAAAATAAACTTTTTAATTCCTTTTCTTGAGGTTTGCATTTTTGTCTGGTAAGAAAAAAACAAAAACAACAACAACAACAACAAAGCATTATCTGCACCATCAAACAAACACCCAAATGTTTTTATTTAAAAATTATTATTATTATTATTATTATTTTCTTCTGTGTTCATGAAATAGCACAATTCAATGCAGTAGGTTAGGTTTAATTCATGGGCCACAGCTGCCACAGAATAGTCCATAATGCAAGGAAATAGCGATGAGGTGCCCTTTTGTACAATGCAGTGTGTACAGCAGTGTGGAATGGACACACACTACTGGCACCAAATCCTGATTCTCATATGAGCAAAATGCAGTATGTCTATAAAGATGTCTAATTTTTATGCACTCTTTGCCTATTAGAGATTAATTTCTATACATGTATAGTAATGCCTATACATTACTGACAACATCAGCACCTGGCCTGGGCTTTCATCTTTTGAAGCCCATTTAAGAAAAAGGCTCAGACGTGGAGCATTTTGAGATATAACGGCCATTATAGTAAACTAGCCACTTCTGTACCAGAAAATCTGATAACAGTAGGTTATAAWGCAACCCATTTGGGATAATGCTCCTATCACAAAACACTGAATGCAAGGGTATTTTTCATATCAGCAAGGAATGAATGACACAGGGAAGGTGTATGGCATAAAAAGAAAGGAAGAAGGGAGGGTTGGGGGATGGACAATAATCCCAGTGGATCTATTGTTCACTTGAGCCATTGGACATGATACTTATAGGGTCATTGGCTTTGAAATGTTTTCATCATCCATCAATTATCTGAGCCTCAACATGTCCAGATACATTTTCATCAAATTAATTGAATTCTCATGCTGTTTACCTTTTATGCAAACCATTGCTGGACTTTGAACTTTCAGTGTTTTGTTGTCATTTGGATTAATTAGAGCAATGTCCTTATATAATATGACCTCAGGAAAATTATGTGCTAATTTTAAATAAGATCAAATGAGCTTAAATGACCCGATGTTTAATGAATGGCTTTTTTCCCCCTTAGTTACAGCTCCTGAGTCTGCTTGCTAATTATCTTAGCATTTTTTTTAAAGAGCATAAAAATTAAAACTACTAAGTTTGTTGTAGGTGTAGAGCAGAGAGAATCATGTCAACCTGAATCCTGTATAGCTTCAATCAATTTTTCAGTTATTATTATTTTTTTTTAGATTTGGAGAGATATGTAGAAATATTTTTTTTATTAAATCACAAATAAAATCAACAAGCCAGAATCAACATTAATTTATAACAAGACTAAATTACACCACACCTCAAGGTGAAAGGGGAAAATGTTGTTTCTCTGTGGTAGAAATGTGCTCATTTGTTTATAATTTAATAAAATTGAATTCTACTTCCTAACAAAATGTAAATAATTTTGTAAATCATTGTGTCAAATCAAATTCAAATTTTATTCGTCACATACACAGTCATACGCAGTATGATATGAAGTGAAATGCTTATACGAYTGCTRTTGACCTACAATATTACAACAAAAAAGAAATAAGATATTTAAAATAAAGAAACACTTATTTACAAAATGTACAGAATAAGAATAAAAATAGAAATGAAATAAAGTATTTGAATAAGATAAATATAAAGAGGTTAAAGAATATCTAATAAAAATAATGGATATATAGTGACTGAAATGTAATGGAAATGTGGTGTAGTGCAGACCAGAAGAGTGAAGTACATACCATAGTATCTTATGGACAGAGACAAAGCCACCACCCAGTATTCCTTTGTTAGATTAAGATTAAGATAGATAGTTTAAGAGGGCCCTCCCTTTGTGCTCCACTAAATTGATGTCTTCATTCACTCACTCATCGTCTATACTGCTTAATCCTGTATTCAGTGTTCCAGGGGGGTGATGGGGTGGGGGGTTGGGGGGGGGAAGGTAGTACAGTATGTCAACTGGAACAAACTTCCTGTTATATAACTACACTTTTAACCTTATATAACAAAGTTACAGAGGGGATTTATTTATGGTATTTTTTTTAAGGTGTCTTCCGCTTCCTTGTGTCTTCTCCGGGATTTTTTTCTTGCCACTGTTGCCGCCTCCACTTTTATAATGATGGTCACAGACTGGAGCTGGACATGGAAAATGCAGCTTGTTAATTTAAGTAGTGGCAATTTAAATATTTTTATTTAGGAAAAAGCATTTTGACTGATGAGGCATTCAAGTTCAAGGGCATGGGCTCATTCCCCTGTGGTGAGGGTGCCTAGCTGGTGGAAGTTGTTCTCTCTACAATGGTCTTCTCACTTTGGTTGTTTGATTCTGCAGGACAGGGAGGCAAATCTACAACAAAGGCGGACTCACAAGTACTCACAAGAGTAAAGTTTATTTACAGAATGGGAATTCAACGGTAGTATTCTAAGGAAGCAATGAAATTCGGATGAGACTTTTGACTAAGGATCACTGCCACAGAGTGAGGTGCGGACACTGATGTTGCGAGGCGGCGATGAGTCGATTCAGGAGACACAGCACGAAGATCCGGAGAAGAGGATGGATGATCCGAACAGGAGCACTACTGGAAGACACAAGGAGCATAGGTAAGTATTTTTAAAAGTATACACGTCTTACGTGAAGTCTCGGGGAGTCAGCCCACTTTCTCTCGTACGAGCCTGGGCGCTGAGTGCTGTGAGGAATGTGTCTTTATAGTTGCGTGTAGATTGGCATCAGGTGACGGTGATTAGTATTCAGGCGATGGGGGCATTGTGTCTGATTTGGTTCGAGTCTGGCCCGACTGTGACACTATCATAGATAAAACTGGGATTGTCATGTCTGTCCTCTCTTTATTGGTAAAGACACGTAGTCTAGGGCTTATATCATCTATTTGCTGTTCAAAGGAACCTACATGGCCACAGCCATCTTTCCTCTGGATGTAGCGCCCACAGGAAGTTGTCTGTCATTAAATTTGGACCAATACTATAGAACCGGAAATGAAACTTGGTAGCCACTATGGTAGAGGAGAGTCCTGTCACTTTCGTTATATGCCCAAGAGAGTATAATAGGTGAACTGTGTTTCCTTTATGACATGGTTGGCTGTGAGTTTGAAAGGACTTTCTGGTCATTCAGGTTAAGATACATGAGGACAATCCTGGAGGCCTGCTTCTTTGGCTACTTGTAGGTCCCTGGCACATCTCTTTTGTGACCACCTGCTGTTGATGCAGATCTTCCAGCAATTGAACAATCTAGTGATCCAGGTGTGTTTCCATATCTGCATTCTCCACCAGTGTGAAGAACACAGATGGAGTCAGAGGTAGTGAAGAAAACTTCATGCTTAAAAAAAAATAACACTAAAATAACTTTTAGGAAGGTGGGAATACAAAGGATGTGGCATGGCAGACAATGGAGCTTGGTGGTGACAGCACTGGCAGTCTTTGGCTCTGGTCAGAAATCTGTGGCTTGAAGCCAGATGAGGTTGTTGTCATCAGAATAACCTATGAGAGATGAAACGGCTACAATCAAGTTTGTCAGGATGATGAGGACACTCACCATATTGTCATCTCCTTTTATTCCATCCCTGTGCTTCAAGGAAAGTGAGGAGTGATTGTAATTTTCCTTTGCCAGCTGTGCATTGCTCCTCTGCCCTGCTCTGTTTGCCCTGTGGCGGTTGCTGGTCACAAACTTCAGGGGTGATCATTCAGCACCGGTGCGGCAGGTGAGTAAATAGTAAAAAGCAGGTGGTGCAGTGGGTGCAAGTTCTGAGGTCACATACTGTAATATGAGTAAATTCCATTGTACCAATAAAATTGGAATTGATTTTATTTACAATGATTAGGACTGTTGACTTTATTTGTTTATATTTTTTTAAATAGTCTATTTACCTGTATCCTGAAAGTGGGGTGATGTAATTAAAGAACACAAAAAATAGATTGTGAAAAATGTACCAGGATTTATGTTTGTGCTTGTGTCAGGAAAACCCTGTCATATCATATCATTGTAAGAGATTCTAGCAATTTCATGCAAAAGAAAGAAAAACACCAATTAATRGCTTGCGGCCTACCAAATTACATAAGCAAATTACGTCTTTGGTGAAATGAAAGCTCATTTCTTCAGATGAGTCATAAACACTGTAAATATCATACTATGAAGCATATCCCGAGGACACTGTTTTCATTTTGGGTACAGCATACATTACTTCTACTCTGCTAATACAACCACCTGCTCATTATCACGATTAGCTGGCCATTCTGTATTAACCTGCACTGTAAATAAAAACATATTGAACCTTAGGATTTAAAGCAGGGCTGCTCTTTAGGAAGTGACAGGAACCACGCAGTATATTTATTAGTTCGCAGAACCCACCAGACCAGAAATCTTTTCCCCTAATAAAGTATATGCAACATTGTTACTGCAGTGTAAAACCAAAATATTGCAGGAGGCTGTAATTTAGCATGGGAGACATCTATGTGACTGTGACTGTTTAATCAGACTGCATGACTGGAGAATATATAAATGAACAATTAGCATAGTGATGAGGCTGTGTGTCGAGCTGGGAGATAAAGAGGGTGCTCAGCTGGGGATGGATATTTTATGGGAATTATTTGATGTGCACTGCTGAGTGACAGGGATATGTGGGTAGAAGTTAAAGTGCAGCTAATGGCAGAGCTTGACTTACATAAGATTAATTATAATATGAATGGCACTAATTATGTCAATTACAGACTAATTATAAGACAAAAATGTAGCATCTATATGGGAAATAGGCCGGAATAAGCTCTTTGGTGTTCTGTAACTGTCTATTATACTTAACAGAACATTCACCTTTTCTTCTGGGACTCCTCCAGAGTGATTCAGACTCCATAGGTGACTTCTTCAACAAACAACAGATTAGTCCTCATGGTTCTTTTGTTCGGAAATTCTTTAAAAGTTCCAAGAACAAAAAGCTGAACTTGACCACTGAATTAACGATTATCCACACAGAAACCATTCATCCAATTAAACTGCACTTTTGCTGTATAACATATACCTTAGACAAATAGTACCAGAGTGCTGAAAAGCCAGTATAGAGCAGAATAGGCATAGGTTCTCAGAAGTAATTAGACAGGTTGTTGTTAATACTACTACTACTACTAATCATCATCATCATCATCAACACTACCACCACCACTAAACATTAAAACTAAACTTGTTTTAATGTCTACTTCTAGAAGAGAGTCTTCCAGATGTATTACTGTCCCAAGGTCATTCTTACCTGGCTTTGGTCAGCGTCATCTATGAAGATGCTGCTTATTTAGATATTTGCAACACTGTGCAAATGATCAATATGTACTGTTGGCGAAACACTGTCATGCACGCTCGCTCCGCGACCGGCACGAGGACCCGGAAGTAAGACGGTCGCTCTTTCAGAACGCATAAAAGGAAACAAGATGGCGCTTCACATCGCTCAGTCATTGAGTTCATTCATGCCTTCATCTCATTCATCTTCATTCATCTCTTCACCAACTATTTTGTGAGTATTCACCTCGCGCTGCTTCCGCGTTTGGGTTTACCGTCCACGCAACACGAGCTAACTGCTAAGGCTGCTGTGTTCGTCCCTCGTGACAAACACTCAAAATAAAGCACAGAGCACAGATCATAAATGACCAGTTGACTCTGCTGGGGTGTGCAGTGGTGTCAGGACTAGGATGTTGGCAGTGGATCCTTGTGGTGCAGTGGATTGCATGGTGCATGGTCGGGCCTCTGTGAATCAGACTTGTTAATCTGGCACAACCCATGGGAGCCTGATGAGATTGGGATTTGGACAGTTTGGAGGTCGGTCAGCAGCCTTGGGCTCTTTGCCTGTAGGGCTCCATGCGGGCCGAGCTGTGGTGCACTGCCTGTTCTGTTGTCTTTCTATTCTGGTTAGAATAWTTTTTTTCTGTGATTTGTGCTGCCTTGGCTTTTTGGATTGGAGCTAGCCTTACTCCTCACAAGCATGGATGATATTTGGGTATCCATAGTCCTGTCACCTATCAGGATCTAATACCAAAACATCATAATTGTAGCCATTTTGTCTTCATTTTGTGACGTACTGACTTTTTGTTGTAAAGATGCAGCTGTTTTCCATGAGTTACTGCTACAGTTCCCCCCCACAAATCTAAACTACCTAATGACTAAAAAATAGTTTGAAGGCAGGTAACATTAGACACCCATGTACTGTAGCAGTCATATAATATAATTATACTGGATGCCTCTATACGGATAGCCGGTTTTTAAAGTCATGTTATTAAATTTTAATAATGTTACTTTGGCATGTTAGTTCTTGTGCCAAGCCAGGAAATAACCCTGAACCTTGGAAATAAAGTAAAAATTGTTAAAAATTGAAAGCAATTAATGTGTGAAGGAAGCACAGGAATACGTTTCAAAGGGAAACATATGATCTTTTAAAAAAGAATAAAAGAAAAATTATGTGACCAAAAATTAAATGACTATATACTGTAGCTACTTACGCAACTGCAAGTTTCCCATTAGGTAAAAATACACGTTGTACATAACCAAGCAACTGAAATGGCTGCACATTCCCCAAGACTAATGCATTATTCAGTTCCCTTGATCTTGCCAGTCAGGGACACTATAAAGTATGTATTATTAAATATGAATCCCCATAGTGTCAGTGATACTATTCTAAAGCAGTAGATTACCTCATTTTTGTTTCAGGCACTTACCACACAAATGCACCAAAATCACCACCAAGTAATAATTAATCATAAATAATTAGTGAAATTGTTTTTAATTAATGTTTTAAATACAAACTCAAGATTTGGAGAGACTCATAATAACTATATATTTCCACATCTGCTTATGTCTTAATCAAACAACATGCAGAACTGCTTAAGCAATTTTAACATAATGAAATTACCTGTAACCCTACTTTTTTTTTTTACATGAAATAGTTTTAAATGATGAGTTAGAAATGTCTGTAGAATTATATATTTGTTCACTGCATAACAAATATCTCATATGATGTGTACCATGTACTGTACGTTATCACGGACATTATCACATACATTGTTCTCACATATATACAGTATTCTCCCTTATATATTTTTCTATCTTTGTTTATGTGGGGTTTTTATCTTTGACTATTTTTGTACATTGCCTTTTAACTTTGGCCTCACGTGCCAGTTTTAAATTTGATTTTGTAAATTCAGTAAATTGATAAAATGCAGTTGCATTCACCCTGCCTACTTTATTTTCTGACAGGATATGTGACCATTTAACAATGGATGCAGGACATGAACAGCATTTCAGGAAAGAAAATGAATGTTTTTAAATGATTACCTAATGTTGACAGGAGGACACAAGTTCAGGTAAAAGCTCAGTTTTTATTCAAAGACTCAAAGAAAGACAGACGAACCAAAACATGACTATGAAAATATAGTCATATGTCAGAAGAGGGTCAGGGAATCAGAAAACAGAATATTCAGGGTCAGACAAAAACGTAATCGAAAGTTAGTGGGTGTTCATACGCATTAAAGCATGAGAAATCACAAGTTCTTAGCATAGCCTGGAGTACTTACGAGAGCATATACAGTACTTCCCAATAATCTACAGTTGAAGAGCTCTATTTACACTTCTGCGTTGATTGAAATCAGGTGATCTCGAGCAAACATGCTTGGCATTATAGTCCATTTTCATCCAGTTCTTTTGATGCTGTTGCTGCAGATTTTCTGACACTCCAACTGTGTCTTCACCCCTCAGTGCAGTCATTTCTCATCCAGGCAAAAATCCTGGAGAAAAAGTACAATGCAAAGGCTTTCTTCTTACAGTGTTCCCTCTTGTCGACGCAAAGATGTTCTGTGATGTTCTACAATGGGCTACAAGGATCTAAACTGCACATTGTAAATCCACCTCTTTGTATAATTGGTTTGTGGAGATGTTTCTTGGAATTTTCTCATTCTTCTAAGGGATAGTAGATTGTAGAACAGTTGTTCATGCTATTTCAAGGGAAGAGAAATGCAGCAACCTATGGAATTCTAATCATGAGTCTGCTACTGTAAGTGGTGTTCAGGTGGGAACTGGGTCTGAAATATGCACAATGAACTGACGTGCCACAACAATCAAGCTTGCCTGAATTTACTCATTGACATGACAATCCATCTGGAGCATCTGATTTGCAATCTGTACCCTAAAGAGGGCACCAGATCCGGGCCACTGGGACCAGATCTGTTCCACTCTGGGCGTCCAGAGTTTGATAGAACACTGGCTGTATTGGTGATATTTGGTTATCTCATTTCACGTCTTGAGAGAAAAGGGAACGTGGCTGTACATCTTGTGCAGCAACCACTGGGCTAGTGTAACTCTGGCTCAGTGGGTCTGGACACATGATGTGGTGTCTCTACTTTTGGGGGGGGGGGGTGCATTTATTGCCAATAAACTACAGTTAGCAATATTAGCCTCACAGTGTGCCTAAGTTCAGCAAAGTAGCCTAACAAACAATAACTTTAAAATTGTAACACTTACAGCTTATGGATCTACAGCTGAGATTTATTTTCAAAAACTCAGCTTGGAATTGTGCCAGATTTAGAAAGCAGTCCAATGTCCAGAGAAGAGAAAACTTATTTCCCATGGTAGAAGGCATCATGAGTAGCAGCACAGATGATTGTTATATAAAAATGGACAATGAGACAGATTTAGATGTACAGTGACAAAATGAAGACAGTGCGGTGAAAATGAAGGTCAGTCAGGTACAGCAAGTCATAGGTTGCCATGAAGGAATCCTACAATGTCCATTATCCTGCCCGAGTCTGGGCACATTCCTTCAGTGTGCGAGGTTAAATAAATACTTTAGAAAGATATTCACTCCTCAATGTCCTGAGTGTCTGCTACATTGTTTTACAAGCTAATCTTCACTCTGTGCTAAAACACATCAACTCATTTTTGCACTGCTCTGAGAAGAAGTGATTATTTGGATTGCTTTTCTTATTTCAGCATTCCAGCAACATGAATGTGCTGGTCTGAGAGAGAGAGTTTAAGACATCAGTGGCAGAAGTGCTCTGAAAGCAAGGGGCAAGCAGTCACTAAAATGTGGCTGACCCAGCTCTGACATGAGAAGTCAAAGAAAGAGGAAAGAAATGCCACAACAAGAGGTCAGGAATGATTGCATGGCCCTCTGGTCATACTATTCAGTCCATCAAGGTCACAGCAAAGAGCGGACTGCACAGTTCAAACCAGAGTAATGTGTAAAAAAAGAAAATATGGAGTGCACTTATGCTTTGAACCAAGACAAATTGCCTACAGGATTTTCATGCATGAATTCTAAAGAAATACAAAAAGACAATTTGAGAGAAATATTTTCATGATTATATGAATTTTATTTCATTTTTTTAATTGACAGACATTTGATGATGATGATGCATTTTAATGTATTTTTTGTATGTTTTCTTAATTATTTCTTATTATATATCACTCATAAAAAAATACCTTAAAAAACAGGGGTACTGGATTTGAGAATATCCAGTCAATACATTTTCTTTGAGCCAAGGTCTGAATTTCATGTTTGTGTTGTGTTCAGATCTCTATATACTGTATGCATTGCATATCAATGAGACCTTTTTAAATTGTTTAAAGGATTTGTCCATTCATCTTTGAAGGTTCAGGTTTCATAGTCTACTTTGCTTTTCTTGGAGGAGCCCATGCTGTGTTGCGTTTTGATTCTGTTCCTTCCACACTCTCCATCCATTCATGGTAAACCATTGCGTTGATTACTGTTATATTGATTATTTTCATTCATCAGAATCAGGGTATTTATCAGGAAAAAAGGATTGCATGGTATTTTGAACTGGTACATCTTTATTCCTAATTGGTCAAAGTCATTTATAAATGGTAAACTAAAACAAAGGTCAAAGTTCAGAAAATAAAACTGATTACTTTTTTTTTAGGTTGGAATGAATTTTAAATAACCAGTTGTGATTTTTTTTTAACCGCTATTTGGTAATTGGTAAATTGGTAACCCATAAAAGTTTACAATTATGTTGAGGTGACTAAAATCTCAAAGACAGAATTTACATTTGTTTCTCATATAGATTAAGATATTTAGACAATATTGAAAAAGACATTTGTCAGATACTTCAGGTGTAGATAGAACTTATAATATATCTTTTTAAAGTACAAAGTGAGTTTGTCACCTATTAGTGTTATATTAAGTATCCCTGGAATATTCAGTTAGAAAGGGTGCTGTATCTGTTATGTTAATAGATAAAAWTTTTTTCTCCTATAAATTTTTCCTTTGCTCATTAGTTTAACAGGCTTTCCTCCTTTTTCTTACCACTGATTTGGTTTCTGGCTTATCTGATATCACTGTAGTCTACCACTGTAGGAACTGGTAATTGTAATGCCCAATTACCCCATGAACTTGCAAAGCACTTGTTACCATATTACTTGAGGGTGTCACTAGTTCTCCCATGTACCGTAGCCGTGCCTTCATTTTATGGACAACTCATTTTGGGACCATTATTTTAACCTAGTATTGATTTCTCTGTAATGACCCTTTTGTATCCAATATCATCTAAAAGTTGCATGCGTATTTTGTCCTTGGAAGTGGGGAACTATCGGAGTCATTTAGCCAAACAAGTAAGCTGAAAACCATATTAGAAACACCAAAATGTGTGGTTATTGCATAACGGTTGTAGCCAGAGACATCAAACGTTGATTTAAAGTGGTTGTGTTTTATTTGGAATGCGGTAAAACTTGAGCCACCATTGGAATATTGATTTTGGCAAAAACATTGAAAACAACCAGATATTTTTTGTTGCTTGTGATATACTTTTCAGCTTGCTAATTTAACTAAATGACTGGGCTAGCCTGCTACCTCTGTTGGCAAAATGTTTTTGATAACGTATTCAGTTTTATCAGAATGCCACTGTGAAAGTACAGTATATCACAAGATATGTTACAAGATGGCACATCTCTTATTTGTTTTGATGTGCACCGCGACCGGCTCCGGTTCGGCTTGGAAGGGTCTGGGGGTGAAGGTGGCTCGTGGCTCCGGCCACGAGCTTTACAGCGCCTCCCCGCCCCGACTCCGCCGCTTACCCCGGGGCCGCGGACGAGTCACCTCCGCGCCCTCCCCGCCTTTCCGGGCGGGAGACGGGGCCCCTCCGCTCCCGGTGCGGCTGTCGATCGGCCCGGACTGTCCTCGGTCCGCGCCCGACCACGCCGCGCCTCCAGGGTCGGGACCGGCAAACGCCACCAGGGCGCTCGGGGTCTGCGGCGACACCGGCCACCCAACCGACTCGTCTTGATACACGGACCAAGGAGTCCAACGCGCGCGCGAGTCAGAGGGCCTCAAACGAAACCCCACGGCGCAATGAAAGTGAAGGCCGGCGTGCTCCGACCCAGGTGGGATCCGCTTAACCTCGCGCGAGCGGCGCATCACCGGCCCGCCTCTATCGCCCCGTYGGTGAGGTGGAGCTAGAGCGTGCGCGATGGTACCTGAAAGATGGTGAACTATGCCCTGGCAGGTCAAAGCCAGAGGAAACTCTGGTGGAGTCTCGCAGCGGTCCTGACGTGCAAATCGGTCGTCCRACCTGGGTATAGGGGCGAAAGACTAATCGAACCATCTAGTAGCTGGTTCCCTCCGAAGTTTTCCTCAGKATAGCTGGCGCTCGGAGACACGCAGTTTCATCCGGTAAAGCTAATGATTAGAGGCGTTGGGGCCGAAACGATCTCAACCTATTCTCAAACTTTAAATGGGTAAGAAGCCCAGCTTGCTGGCGAGCCGGGCATGGAATGCGAGCACCCAGTGGGCCACTTTTGGTAAGCAGAACTGGCGCTGCGGGATGAACCTCATCAGACCCCATAAAAGGTGTTGGTTGATATAGACAGCAGGACGGTGGCCATGGAAGTCGGAATCCGCTAAGGAGTGTGTAACAACTCACCTGCCGAATCAACTAGCCCTGAAAATGGATGGCGCTGGAGCGTCGGGCCCATACCCGGCCGTCGCCAGCGAAACAGAGACGCCTCGAGGGCCTAAGCCGCAACGAGTATTTTGTAAGATCTTTTTTTTTTTTCTTTGATCCCTAGCTAGTGGCTGACAGAGGGGGCAGCCCCCACAGACAGTACACCCATGGATGCCCATGGATTCTGGATGTTATGCAATTTCCTGCATTTACATTCCACCTCCTTGGTTTCCTGACAGCATTTCCCCACACCAGCAGTTCAAATATTTTATCATATTAAGTCCAAAAAAGGTATAATGAAAATATTWAAAAATTTATGTAATGAATGTACAAATTAATCTAAATTCTATTGTATTTGTTTTAGTAATAAATACATTTCTGAGCACTTCTGTATATTATGACATGCAACATTTGAGTTCCCTCTCTTTTTTCTTTTTTTTTTACCTTAAGTGATTCTGCTAGCTTTGTGTTATACAATTAGCAGTTATGGACATTTGGTGATTTTTAAAACATCCAATATTAAGTAAAGCTTCAACAACACKTAAACTAGTGCCAGTTGAGCCTACCAGCCAGAAGCCGATGACAGAATGTGATAACACCGGCATGCAAGCAGCTCTGTAATAGCAAGGCCAGCTAACCTCACAGCAGAGCAACCAGTGGGGGCCAGTGGGTGCTGAATGATCCTGGTGAAACATACCGCCTTCTCAAGCAGCCTGCTTTATACAAATTCCCCACAAAAACTATTAGGAAAACAAAACGATAATTTTCCACTTATTATATTAAGTATCCCTGATTTGAAATATTCAGTTAGAAAGGAYGCTGTTTTCTGTTTTCCATGGCACCACTTCTTTTTAAAAGTTCAAGTGACAGCAGTGTGGAAGATTAATTTCCCAAAGGGCATGATTGACTGGAAAGGACTGCACAGTAAACTGGAAAAACATTTAGACTCTCAGTAAACTGCATGGTTAAATGGGATAACCCTAAACGGAGTTCATATTTGTGCAAAATATATTATAAGGCTACTCTTTAACCTCAGATTGCCTTTTCGTAGACACAGGGAAGGAAATCAGTCAGAATCATGTAATCATCTAAGGACATGGGGACACTACATGAATTTCACAAAAACACAAGCTTGCAATAAATAAATAAATAAACAAATAAATACATGATCAAGCATAACTAATATAATGCGACTTACAGTCGGGAACATGACCGCAATCTTTCTTGACAAATCATGAAACCAATATCAAGGTGCAGCGGATGGGGTCCAAATTCAAGAACATTGTGGTTGCTCAGTTGCCGTCCTTGCCAAGGTCCAGAGTGGTAGCACGGTGGCATAGCAGTTAGCTCTGTCAAATTAGCCTCTGTGTCAAAAAGACAAGGAAAGATTTTGAAGGGGGTTTTCTTGGATCATTGGAGGTGCTCCATATTATCGACTTTTGTGGAATGTGAGTAATGTCAGGCATTACCCCTGGACGGTGCTCCACACACTATGTTTTTTGGACTTTCTATTTGGTGCTTGTGACTTGAGCTGAATATAAAACTGAACTTGGACAGCCCGGTGAGAAGTGGCAATTAAATCTCACTACTCTGCAATAAAAGGGTGCCCGAGAGAAATAAGTAACAAGGGAGACCAGTTGTCTTTATGACCACATGGCTAGAACATCAATCATTAAATGTCTCAATGTATTGTGTCTGATTGATGTTATGCACAAGGCCCTGCAGTCCTCCAACCTCACACTTTGCACACACTTCTGCAACTCTTACCAACAACCTGAAAGCAGACTTTACATCTCAGAGACAGGTAGATACCTGGAGGTATGTGCTGAGATCAGGGAAATAGTTCTGCTTGAACAACAAGGATTTTGTACTTGGGGATGAAATAGGACATTTCATCCTATTGATATTGAAATATCAATAGGAATAGGACAATACATCCTATTGTAGACAATACAATAATTGTATTGACTGTGTCAATACAATTAAATTCAGTTTTATTTACAGTATACAGTTCTTTTACCAATGGTGATTGTCGCAAAGCAGATATTATATGGTGATTTATATGCAATATTGTCCATGATAAGCAAGCCACGGATGACGGTGCAACCCATCCGCATTTGGGTGATATCAGATACTGTAGCAGGGATTGATCTGAAGTCATATTGTGTGTTAGAAGGCTAGAATTGTAATATAACAGGAGAGGTGTTTAAGTTAATATGGAGTCTACTTTCGTTATTGGAGGATAAGGTACAAAACTGTTTGTTGGTATTTCGGGCTTGAGCTACTGAGCGACTGCTGTCACAAGTGATCAGAGAACAGCTTTCTGCATCTCATGGTCAAGTGGAACTGTCCCAAGTCACCACACACATCCCAAGTAGACCACACAGACCTCCATGTGATGGTATCTCCAACCAGAAGCAAGGCAACAGAAGATAAGTCAGGCAGGTCTGAAGAGCAGAGGGGGTCTGGATCATTGGCAGCTTGTGAGCACCATGTGTAGCTTGGCAGAGAGAGAGAGAGAGAGAGAGTAAGAAAGAACATTTATGTATAGTCACAATCACATAGTGCATTAGGTGAATGTATATTTAGTGCACAATTTCAGACTTCTGGTCCTTTTAAGCACATCCCTTCCAGATGCGCCTCCATGCTCAGTTTGAGTGATGAGACAACCAGGTAGATCACCTCTCCTCTAAATGACCAGGTGCTGTGTCCTGCCACCGCTGATAGAAAAACTCTAGGCAGAGTCAACCCATGTAAAGCAGCCAGACAACATCCTTGGCAAAGTGCTCAGAGAATGTGCTGAACAGCTGGCAGATGTTCCTAGTGGCATCTTCAACATATCTCCGAGCAGCACCATTGTTCCCATGTGCTTTAAGACCACCATCGTCCCCATGCCAACAACGTCTTCTGTGTCCGGTCACAATGACTATCATCTTGTCGCACTCACACTCCATCTGGCCCTCACACATCTAGACAACAAGGGCACGTACTGACTGTATGTTCAAATGTTTTTCATAGATTTCAGCTCAGCATTGAACACATCCATCTGTAACTGGATCCTGAACTTTCTGACTGGAAGCCCTCAGTCAGTGCGGATTGGGAACAGCACCCCCAGTGTCACCACATTTAGCAMTGCGGCTGCTCAGTCCTCTGCTCAGTCCTCATGGCCCTGCAGTTGGATAGTGAGGACAGCTGAGAAGATCATCAGGGTCTCTTTTACTTCTACCAAAGACATCTACACAACACGCTGCATCCGCAACACCACCAGCATTGTGGCTGATCGGACACACCCATTACACTCCTCACCCTCCTGCCATCTGGAAACAGGTACCGAAGCATTCGGGCTCTCACATGACTATGTAACTGTTTCTTTCCACAAGCCATCCTTCTCCTAAATCAAAAAATTACTTCACTGACACACACACACACGCGCACACACACACACAGATAAACTCAAAACATTATACCTCAAAAACAAATGGGACTTAACACAATACTCAACAACCATCAAGAAATCATACCACCTGGAACTTGCTTTTTTTCACATTATTTATTACCTGCTATTTGCACAATGACTGTTTTTTATATCTTTGGTGCTAATTAAAAGAATGGTTTACTGTTTTCACTACCTCAACCTATTACCACAGTATTGRATTGTGTCATGTTGTTTGTCATGTTGTTCGTTTGCACATGCACTTTAGGTTGTCTTTTTGTATAGTACTTAGTTTTTTGTAAATGTATAGTGTTAATTTGTTTTGTCTCAGTCAGGTAATTAGATGCCTTAGTTAGTTAGTAGCACCTTGAGGAAGCCTGTTTCATTTCACTGTGTAGTGAACTGTATAATGTATGGTTGAAATGACAATAAAAGCCTACTTGACTTGACCTGGACCACAAAACACCACATCTGCAGTTTACTGATTACAGTTACTTTTGGCCAAAGAGAATCTAATGAAAGTGGCATACAAATGTCATAGAGTGAAACACTTGTATTTCAGCAGCACCTGGATTTCCCTTTAATGTATACCCTTATCAAAGAACTGGATAGACAATTCACAGCAAAATGAATAGAATTTGCACAGGGATATGCAGCAGTATTTAAATGCATACAGAAATATGCACAGCTGCTGCAAATTCCCACTCCTCTTATTGGAGCAGAGATGGAGCTTGTTAAAGCCTCTGCTGTTGCACGTGTTTGACTTGAGCATCTTCAAAAGATTGTTAAAAAGGACAGCTACCCCAATTTGTACAAGATGTTTCAGCTTGGCACTGTCTGTTGGATCCGCAAACCTCATAGAGAAGTTTTTTTTCCAATGAGGAGAATTTGGAATTGGCTGCGGTAACAATGTAGGAAACAAAGTTTTCAATACTTGCAGATCTCTTGAGGATGACATAACAATCCTGTCACCTGAGTAGACATATACAGTATGCAAGACACACACACACACACACACACACACACACACACACACACACACACACACACACACACACACACACACACACACACACACACAAAATGCATTTACTTCTACACAAGATAGGACACTGGTTATTTAATAGCTATATTTCACATACCTACAAACAACTGACTGAGCAGTTTCTGATTGTGTGCATTTGTGTGCATTGTAAATTAGAGTATTATTATTTAATAGTTTTCAATTTAATATGAAATTAAATGTGTAAACATAATGTTTTAAAGGAAAAATAAAAGCCTAACTGTGTAATATTGACAATTGWCATTTCACTTTTGAAAAATTTTCAGTTGTTTGTGCTCATGTGCGCCTAAGCCTGTATGTGATGTAGTACATACTATAGTGATTAAGAACTTGTATGATCATAGATGGGTGGAAGAAATGGATGGATAGATGCCAGTGACATAATCTTTTAGGATTATGTTTTAACCCGTATTTTATTTTATCACCTTACTGTTGTAATTAGCATCACAAGTTTTAGAACATATGGTTTAAAAACTGGAAAAATTACCATGGATCTGTCCATGCATCGTTGAAGATTCAGTTTTCAAAAATTATCTATGTGGCAGGGTAAGTGTTTGTTTTTATTTATGGACTTGGTTGGGGCATGGTTATCCAAATAATGAGGGGAATGCAGTCTATTTAAGGACCCTTATTCTGACACGTGGGGACTTGTCGTGTGGTTTCTGGGTTCACCTCAACCTAGCGTGTCCCTTCCCATTCATCAGTGTAGGTAAGACTGATGTAATGCTCTTTCGGAACTCTGTTTTGGGCATTTTGCACCATGCATTTATTGCGAGCTTGCCCTGTAGCATTGTAGAATGTAAATCATTTTCTGCGTCTGTAAATCCACAGCCTTCTGTTGTTGTTCCTTCAGTGGAGGAACAAATCAAGTGTCTTGATTTGTCTGTGTTGTCAGAGACTGAACAGCAACAGGTCAGGGCCCTCTTGTACAAATTTCACGTTTTTTTCTGCCCATGAAGGCGATTTGGGATGTACCCAGCTCCTCGCTCATGACAACCCTTTGATAGATTCTGTCCCAGTTCGTTAACGCTACCGCCGTCAGAGTACGATGTGGTAAAAACACGCATAAATCCAGCTGCTAGCAGAGAGAGTTGTACTCCGTATGCCTCCCCTATTGTGTTGGCCAAAAAGAAGGACGGCACGCTCCGCATGTATGTTGATTACCGTCAGCTGAATGCTGACTCGAAAAGACGCCTTCCCCTTGCCGCGGATAGAAGAAACGTTGGACTCACTGACGGGGGTCCGGTGGTTTTCCACCATGGACCTCACCAGTGGTTACTATCAGGTTCCTGTTACTGAGGAGGATAGACACAAGACTGCCTTCTGTACACCCTTTGGTCTGTTTGAATGGAACCGTATGCCGTTTGGATTATGCAATGCCCCTGGCACCTTTCAGAGGTTGATGGAGAGGTTGTTTGGGGACCAGCAGTGTCAGTCTCTTCTGTTGTATTTGGACGTTCATAGTGGTGATTTCTTCTTCTGTGGCACAACATGTAGACAGGTTGGAGGTGGTTTTGAGTCGGTTGAAGCGAGAGGGGCTAAAGGCTAAGTTAGCCAACTATGCGTTTTTCCAACCGGAGGTAAGTTATTTGGGACATATAATCTCGGCCAAAGGGGTATCGACAGACCCGAGCAAGATAGAGGCAGTGAAACAATGGCAACGCCCTACAGGGGTGGCAGAGCTCCGGTCATTCCTGGGATTCGCCAGTTATTATAGGCGGTTTGTGGAGGGTTTTGCCAAGTTGGCAGCCCCTCTACACCGTCTGGTAGCTGAATTTGTGGGTCGTAAGTCGAGGGTTCGAGCAGAGTCGAGTTTTGGTGTGGCTTGGACAGAACAGTGTCAGACAAGCTTTGAAGAATTGAAGAGCAGGCTCACTTCTGCTCCAGTATTGACTTATGCTGATTTCTCTCTTCCCTTTATCTTGGAGGTAGATGCTAGTCATCGAGGTTTGGGGGTAGTTCTGTCCCAGGAACAGGGGGGGAAGGTGCGGCCCATAGCCTATGCTAGTCGCAGTCTTAGGCCCACTGAGCACAATATGTCAAACTACAGTTCCATGAAGTTTTTAAATTTTTGATGATCAAGTAGGCCATGACTGAGAAGTTTAGAGAATATCTGCTGGGGAAGAAGTGCGTCGTCCTCACTGATAACAACCCTCTCAGCCACCTGGCTACCGCTAAGCTTGGGGCCACAGAGCAGCGGTGGGCTGCGCAATTGGCCTCCTTTGATTTTGTGCTAAGGTATTGCTCTGGAAGGAGCAATCGGAATGCGGATGCCCTTTCTCGACAGGGTCCTTCCAGTCAGGGTGAGTTGGGGGAAGTACTACCTGGTACAGTGCTTCCAACCATTGTAAGGCATGTTGGAGAGATGAGGATAGGTTCTCTAGCAGCAGTTACTGTGCTGCCTGTCTTGGCGGTGGATATGCAGTCATTGCAGGATGAGGATCGTGTTATAGGTGAGGTGTTAAGGTTTAGGAGGCACGGAGTTCCTCCTAAGTTAGAGGAACGTCAACAATTGTCCAAGACTGTGGTGACTCTCTTGCGTCAATGGGGCTGGCTATGTGAGCAGGATGGAGTTTTGTATCGCCGAGTTTTCCGCTCGGATGGGGGTGAAGAGGTGTTGCAAGTGGTTTTACCATCACTATTGCATCGTGAGGTACTGACGCAGTTACACCAGGAGCATGGGCACCAGGGAGTGGAGCGCACCACTGAGTTGGTGCGACAGCGTTGTTTTTGGCAGGCCTGACAGCCGATTTGGCACAATGGTGCCGAGAGTGTGAAAGGTGTCAGGCCTCAAAGGATACAGAACATCTTCCCAATAGCTTCATGGGCCACCTTTTAGCCTCGAGGCCGAATGAAATATTGGCCCTTGACTTTACTGTGCTAGAACCAACTCGGTCAGGATTGGAAAATGTGCTGGTTATAACAGATGTTTTTACAAAGTACACCTTGGCGGTCCCTACACGAGACCAACGGGCAGAGACAGTGGCCCAGGTTTTGGTGGGGGAGTGGTTCTACAAGTTCGGTGTCCCCCATTGAATCCATTCTGATCAGGGCCGTAATTTTGAGTCCTCTTTGGTACGGCAGCTTTGTGCGCTGTATAAGGTGGAAAAATCTTGCACTACCCCTTACCATCCGGCTGGGAATGGGCAGTGCGAGCGTTTTAATACATCGGACGACTGGCCCATTCTTTTTAATGTTCRGGCAAGAACCAAGACTCCCTGTGGACTTACTCTTGGGTAGAGTTCAGGAGGGTGGAGTTGGTAATGTGCATGAGTGGATGAGGGAGCATCACGCTAGGCTTCAGGTGGCCGTAAAGCACAACATGATGCCCATGCCCATGACACACCACTGGGGGAGGGTCAGATAGTTTATTTACGTGAATATGGCACCTGAGGTCGTCATAAGATTCAGGATCTGTGGAGCCCCGTGGTCTATCAGGTGGTAAAGGCCCCTAAAGTGGGGGTGGGGGTCGTATATACCATTGCCCCAGCAGATGATTTGGGGAAGGTTAGATGTGTCCATCGTTCTGCCTTGAAGGCTTGGATCCGAACAGATGTTCCAGCCTTTAATCTTCCCCCCGACTTTGGAGAAAGAGGTGCCAACAGCAGAGGCTTTAGCGGAAGAAGTTGATCTGCTGAGGGTGGTGCCAGAAATCCCTCGGGTAGTAGTCCCCCAGGTATAGGTCTCTTCGGATACTATTAGGTCACCAAGTAGGTCTGTAAATGCTGATGACAGGACCTTAGTTATTGCGGACACTGAGGCTCCTAACTTTGTGGTAAGTGCATCACCGGGGCCTGCATGCTTGTCAGAGAGTCAGAGTACTTTCCTGCGGAGAACAGGGCGGACTACTGCAGGCCACCATTCCAATCTGCATTGTTTACCACGTGCTGCAGCCGAAGGCACGAGGGCTGCTATAACACCAAGACCGGTCTCAAATAGGATTTCTGTTTGGTTTAGGCCATGGGACATGGATAAGGAGTAGTTTGAGGGTATGGGTCATTTAGTCATTGTCGGGACGCCGATAAAAAAAATAGGGGATAGAATGTGGCAGGGTAAGTGTTTGTTTTTATTTGTGGACTTGGTTGGGGCGTGGTTATTCAATTATTGAGGGGAATGCAGCCTATTTAAGGACCCTTATTCTGTGGGGACTACATTCACGTGGGGACTTGTCTTGTGGTTTCTGGGTTCACCTCAACCTGGCATGTCCCTTCCCGTTCCTGGTTCCTGATTTTTTTTTCAGGTATGATTGAATTCGGTTGGTGGTGTAACTATGTGAATAGCTTGGGGCTAATTTGCACTATTTATAATTTAATTATAGGGAGTCAGCGGGTGAGTCAAGTGGAATATTCGTAGTGGAGTGCACTTTCAAGTATGCCAGTATTTATAAGAAATTTCTTTTCATGAATAAAATTTCTTTTATAGCAAGTATATTTAGTGTATTGTTTATAGCTACGGAACCATATTAGGGTGAGAAGGCCGGCCAGTAGATCCATTTGTGGCCCTTGCTGTAAGTAATCATACAGCCTCATGTGGGGTGTTGTTTAACCCAAGTAAGTATTTGCTTTACCTTTTTTTATTTCTGTCAGTCGATTGTGCCCTAATGTGCTATTCCTTTTGTACTAGGAGTGAGGTGGAATATTATAATTCCTAAGCCTTATTCTTAGCGGACAACACTATATGTGACGCCGTTGCTGTTTTGCTTATGGGTGTCGTGGACCCTTTGCTTGAGACTCGGCTGCCATGTGGGCCGTTGGGCTGGTAGCTATGGTACCATCTGTGTGCTGAGTGAGGGTTTATTATTCTTATTTTTGACTTGCTTTCCTGTTTAGTTTTTTTTTGTTTGGTTTGGCTGGAGTTGTCTTAATTGGTAGATTGTTCCTATTTGGTTGTTTTTGTGTGTTGAAGGTGTTTGTGTCATTTATTTTCTGGCTCTGTTGATGTGGTGTGTTTATGTACCAGTATCGGTTGTATATAGGGCTGTGAGAAGACTTGAGTGTCTCAGCCCCTATACTATTGAGTCTGTGAAACTGTGTAGTTTATTTATTTTCTTTCTTTTTTTTGTCTGATTATGGTTTAATGTGGATTGTGTCGCCATCATTTGTTATCTATTGCGTGTGTGTGTGTGTTGTGTTGTGTTTTTTTTTTCTTTACTTTTCATTAGGAGCCGGGCATGGTGTGGAACAGGGGAGGCTAGCTGCATTTGTTTGGGTGTGTGCTTCATTGAGTGCAGATGTGCCAACACAAGTTCCTTGCATTGGGTGCCTCGCATTTGAATTGATGTGAATTTGGGGTGGGTTTTGGATGATTCCCTGAGCTGCAGCCGGCCTGCTCTGTTCCTGCTAGCCTCTGGCCCCAGAGGGGTATTTTTATAAAATAATTTATTTTCTTTGTGCTTATTTGGAAGAGTCTATTTTATAGTTGTCCTTTTTAATAATAAAATATATATTTTGTATTGATACCCACGGCTCCTTCGATTTTTATTCTTGCCTTCGATTAGTAGAACTTACCTGTGTCTCTTTATTGGGAGTATTTCCCTGGCGCCCCACCAGGGTGGAGTATTAAGTTTAAATTCTTTTGTACCTTCCTGTTCCTTTGGGATGTAGGAGTGCCACATATACATGGAGTAAGCTATGCTGTGTCACGCGTTTGTTAGTTTCGTGAGGATTTGGGCCCTTTTAGGGACATTGCAGTCATTTCTGTATCTTCATACCCTGTGTATTTACGGTAAACTAAACAGAGATTGGCTGAGTTGATTGATGTGAATCGCCACGCCCACCTTGAGAGAAATGTGCTATATTTGTTCGGAAAAAAATTATAGCTGCGGTGACGTAATCTGGCACAAAACTGCTTATAATGTGCCTTCTGCTCAACATTTTTATTTAATGCATGGCTCATTACAGATTTATCTTAAGGCAAAGGTTTCATTAAATTCTGTCCAGCTAGTTTTGCATAATGTGGTGACAAAATTGGCTGGACAGAAATACAGATATACATTCATACAGACAGACATACATACAAAAATGTTTTCTAGCACTGGTTTCTGGTCCTCCAATGTATAAAACATAAAGATATTGTTGAAAGAGCTAACTGAGTTAACTGTCCAGACAAAACCTTTTGTTTATTTATATAGATTCGCTGTCTTTTAAAGCTTTGGTGTTTTAGATTCCCTGTCTATCTTTATTGCAAATTACTTTTAAGTAAGAGAGTGTTGTTATTTTTGAGATGGCATGCCTCCATTTCATTTCCATGTTTTGCTAAATGCCTATGGTTTGTGATTTTTACACGCTGTAAATATGGAGCTGCCTGAATACTGTATATTTCCCACCACCATTGGTGTCCTGACAGCTGTGCGTCGGTTTGAGTTTATTATCCATTAGTGGATGCCAGGGCCAAAAATGATCTGAACCAGAGCAAAACTAAACCACATTTTACCTTTCACTCCAATTATGAATAAAGGACAATTATAATTCTGAATGCTTTGTATACAGGCAGCTATTTGGTATGATTGCTTGTAATTGTTCCTCTACGCTTTTTGCATTTCATTGATTTGAAGTTAAACAATTTATCTGAAAAGCAAATTAGGCAACACAGTGTGTCGTGGTTCCACAGTATGTCATTGTGTGTGTGGTTTAGATGAGGGTGTACCCAGCCTCAGGCCCGGAGTCATCTGAGTTAGGCTCCAGTCTTCCTATGACCCTGTACAGGATAAGCAGAATAGAGCAAGTATATAACTTATATAAGCAAGTGAATGAGAAATGAAAAATAAATGAAATGAAGGCTTTTAATGAACAGAATTTAGGCTTTTCATAAGTGCAAAAAAGTGAATCACTGTGAAGTATAATGCAGCACAATATTTAATATTAATAAATAGTCAGGTCCTGGTCTCACGCCTACACCAAGGTTCAGTGTAACCAGCTCAATCCAAGTGCCTATGCCAGGCTTAGTCCCATCTTCCATGCCAAGTTCCGTCTCAGCCTCCATGGCAAGCTCAGTACCATCTCTTGTGCCAACCGTGTATCAGTCCCCACACCAGGCTTCCATCATGGGTCCTCTATGCTTATGCTGAGTTCAGCTCTTGTGCCATGGTTTTAATACCTACCTAGTTTTTCATTAAACTCTGCCCTGTTCTGTCATAGCCTGTGCTTTGGAAGAACTGACATGGGACAGTGGAGCGGTTAATTGCATTATTTTGTTTTTATCATTTTTCAAAGCCAAAATTATAATTGAAACAAAATTTGATTAGTTACACAGTCCTACTAGTAACTGAAATAAATTTCCTAGGCACTTTCTAATTTTTATATATTAAAAATATATTAAAGAGGGACAGATGAACATCTAAAAAAGAATAAAAGATTGACTAAAACTAATTTAAAACAAGACCATAAATCTTTACAAAGGTGTGGCTTTGCCCATTTTATTCTGTCACTTAAAACTGTACCAAAGAACTGGTAAAAGCATATATATATATATGTGGCGGGACACCGAGGGTTTTAAGAAAGTGCGACCTAACGATTACGCCACCCTGGAATTTCACCAGGGAATATTTACTGAAAATTTGTTCTCAGAAACAGCACAGGTTCGTTCTCAGTGAGACGGCAGGAGACGTAGGTATAAAAATAATCCAATTTTATTACAAAACATAAAAGATAAGAAAAAGAGCAATTCCACTTTAACATTTGACATACAAGCACATCATACAACCTTCCTACAAGAATGACTGAAATATTCTAAAACAAATGAGCTTCGGGTATACCAGCTGAGGCGTGGCAGCAGGCAACAAGGGGCACAACTAGGCCTCCACGGCACCTCACAATTTCATACACCTGTGTAGANTATATATATATAACATTTGTAATTTTTTAATATAAATCATGAATATAAACTCAAAATTTGGTTGCATCATTACAAATAGATTTTCACATCTGTTTTATCATTTACATATCATCCTTTGTTTCACATTGCACAGTTAATTATTAATATAAAAGTACTGGGGGAAATTTTTGACAATTATAGATACTTCAATTTTTAAGATTTTTAAGTATTATATGTTGCTGGTTAAGGTTTAAAATATTCTTTATTCACATTATATAAAAATAATAATGAGATGTTTTAGCTCCTTGTTTACAGAGATACGCTGTAGACACTGGTCATTTATTTTAAGCTTATTTGTGGAATTTTTTGCCATTTTGGGGGTGTATCAAGACATGTTTTTGTTACATCAAATAAATGTTTTGACACATCATATTAGGCTTTATATTATTTACTGTCAGTCACAAATTTATTGTCAGTAACAGATCCTAGACAATTTGACATGAAAACTGATTTCCAAACATTGTTTTTCCACCTCCTGAAGAGACCAGGTCAAGGCCAAACAAGAATATGAGCACAGTCCCTGTTTCCCACTGAAGGATGACTGCTGAAGCTGACAACAGGTTATTTAGATTTTTGACAGGCAACCTCATTTTTCTCCCTTTTCCTACAGTATGTGATTTTTTTCTTTTATCAGATTCACTCATAAAAAAATAATAAWAAAAAAACCTGAAATGATCAAAGTTCCATTCAACAGTGACACATACTGTACCAGTTTGGTGCCAGCTATGCTTTCTGTTTGCAAAAACAAAGCAGGACAGCACAGGGTTGACCAAAAATATTGGCAAAAATACCAAATACGAAAGACATGTGTCATGTATTATAGTTCTCCCTGTGCACAAAATTTCACTATTTAGTTCTCGCCTATGTGGCTGCAGAGTTATGCTAATTAACTTAAAACTGGCTATGTGAGAATATTATTCACCTTCTGGAGCCATGACCTGGGCCATCTTTAGACCTAAACCTAATAGAACCTGTTGGACAATGGTAAAGGAGGCAGTAGCAGTAAAGAAACCTTCTGTACATGATCTTTAGGAACCAATAAAGTAGGCATGGACTGAGTACTGCAGATGTTTTTTAGACTCAATGCCCAGCCGAATCCAGCAGGGTTTGAAGAATAAACGACTGTATACTAAATATTTATTGTTGTATAGCAGTTGCAAAAAAAAAAATATATATATATCTTGATAGTCATTATTTTAAAATGTTGAGTGTCATTGAAACGTTGATTTTCCATTTTGTATAAAAATGTTTGGCCACCATCGTATAGTGATTTTTAAAAAAAAAATTTAAGGTGCTGCATAATATCGACCTGCATATAACAGAAGATGGTTGTGGTAACAGGCGATTTGAGCTGATATTTTGTTTGCAGTGCTCATATCCTCTAATATCAAAGCAGCAAAGTAGTTATCATAGTGAAGTTACCTCAATAGCTCATAGCTCAATAGCCAATTTAGAATGCATTAAGAAACCTACATTTTTTGCAACAAGGGAATCACTAGCTAACAGTGGATCATAGCTAGACCACTTTTTTTTAAAAACCGAGAACCTGCACATAATGAACCTGTTTAGCTCAATAATCATAAAATATCACTTCTTAAATGTCAATTCAATAAAAGTTTATTTATGTAGTTCTTTTAACAATGAACAGTCAACAAATTGTCTCAAAGCAGCTTGACAAAATGAAAAGAAAATTCTGTAAAATTTGTACGAGCAAGTGAAAATGTGTACAGTATAGATCATAACAATTAGATAGTCCCTGATAAGCAAGGGCAACAGCGATGGCAGCGAAAGCTCTAAGCATCAAGAAGCTTACATGCCTTCAGTTACTCTGTAGTATAAACCCTAGAATGAAATATGTACTGTACAAGAGTATTGCACAGTATAGTGTACATGTCGAATCAATGCAGGCTAGAGCACCACAATACAGGCTAGAAGACTATAACAAATATGACAAATAGCACTCCCACATGTTCTCCAAAGGAGGTACTATTACTAGGTCTCAAAATGCCTATGGTTTGTGTGTTCGTGGTTGCTCAAGTCAATCAAACAAAGAATACATAAAAAGTTTTTATCGAGCACCATAGGATGTTAGTCATAATTACTGTAAGTAAAAAATAAATATTGCTCATAATTAACATAGTAAATAAATACGTACATATTGCACATTACTACAACAAAAAGAGTGGCTCAATCATGTCATACTGACGAAATGAGTTCAGTAGTATCACAGCTTTTTGGGAAAAAGCTGTTTTTTAGTCTATTTACAGTATGTTTATGCAGATTCTACAGATGTGCTTGCCTGATGGTAGGAGCTTAAACAGATGGTGTCCTGAGTGTGTATTTTTGATGTTCTTAGTCCTATGTTTGTAGCATGTCCTGTGAAGATGTTCTGCTGACGAAAGCATTATCAGCTTTGATACAGCTGCTGTACCAGGCTGTCAAGCAGCTTCCTAAAATGCTATAATAGATGATCAGCTGCTTTTGAGGGACATTGAGAGATCTTTTGTGACAATCACTCTCATGACCCCTGAAGCAGTTGAATTTCTGTGTTGATATACTGTAGACAGACAGGTCTCTGTGTCCTCTTGGTAGTCCTAAAAACACAATAATCTCCTTGGTCTTTTGGTATTTAAGACCTGGGTATGGCTGGCACACAATGTTGTCCGGTTCTGTATGTACTTCTTGTATGTGGCTTCATCATCATCTGTTATGGGTCCAATGATTGTCATATCATATGCAAACTTAACAAAAGTGGTAGAGGTGTGCATGGGTTGGCAATTATGWATGAAGAGTGCATAAACGAAGGGGCTCAGTACACAAACCTGGGGGATGCCGGTACTCAAAAATTAGGTAAAAGATGTGTGCTCATCCACAGTCTTGGGGTAGTTGATGAGAAAAATCCAGTAGAAACTTGCATATGTAGGAGATTAGTCATTAGTAAGAATGAAGGTAATAAATGTCAACAATAAATGTTRTTTTCATATACAGCATTCTCATGTAGGTGTTTTCTTTTTCCAAGTGTTGAGAGGCTTAGTCAATCTGTTTGACCGGGAGTTAAACTGGTGTTGCACTAGATCACCTGGAACAGTCTTGCTTATGTGGGTGGGTAGCTGTCAATTGAAGCGTTTTGAAAGACAAGAGTAGTCATGGGACAGGTTACTATAAGTTGTGAGTTGGTCAGCACAGGCCTGGAGTACATGCCTGCTTTCTGTGTGGGTGTAAGAACGATTGTGTTTCGCAAGTACTGTATGCATCGATACTGTAAGACAATCAAGTTTGTCTAAAGGAAGGGTTAACAGTGATCACTGGTCATATCATTACATGGAAGGGCTAAAATGTTATCTGACTAACTATTTTGGTTATGATTTTTTTTATCATGTCTGTAACAATATAAAATAATATGGTCAAAAACAAATGGGGCTCATACACAGACTTTCAGACAGTGAGGAAGCAGCATTTATGAAGTAAACATTTTCTGTAAGATATGATATGATATGATATGATATGAGATATGATATAATATCATATATCATATATGATATGATTATCAACCAATAATTAACACCAAAACAACCAATCAACAATCAACCATGTTCATGTTTAAGCTGAACAGGCTTTTCAATCACTCTTGATGATGTGTTACAGACGTGTGAGCAAGCATGCTTATAGATAAATATTAACTCCAATGCACACAAAACCAATACAGTAGTGCACTATGTGTAATCATCTGCATAATTGTCACTGATGGGCTTCATTATTGACAACAATTTAACAAACTAAAGCTTGCATGTGTGTGTATGGTGATTGGGATTTCATGGGCATTCATAGATAACATCATGTGGGTCTGTGGTTGTAAATGATTTGTTTTTATTTATAGAGCAYRTCTAGTGGTGGATTTCAAAATAACTTTAAATAAATCCAGTTTATGATCCTAATAAGGAATAAGGAAAAACTTCCTGATGTGACATGAGGAAAAAGCWTTAAGAAAAGCCAGACACAAAAGTGACCGAAACCTCTTCTGAGTGACCCAAGATAGCGTGATTATACATATCTCATTATTGAGGGGGAGAGTGAGAGGGAAACGTTGAGAACAGGTTACTATAGTTCTCTGCATATAGGGCATTTTCCACTGACTTAATTTCTATTATGGAGGACGTTACCTATATGGGAAATCATTTATAACCTCCTTTACATCCGTAATCCATCAAGCCATTAARTCTAAAAAATGTCTAGATGAGCTTGCCCACACAGAAAACTCTAAGTGATAATTTAATTCAGCCAGCTTTACATTTCATTATGTATAGAGGTATCTGTTAAGCAATTCTGTAGGAGATATTATTCATCTCGCTCGTTTGGATAACAGTCAGCCAATAAATAAGGCAATGTACTGAAAAAAAAAAAGGTCTGATGGCATCAGATTAGACGTTTCTTGTGGTTTATTCCAGACAGCATCCTCCATCTTTGTGGTTCCAGTGCTTACTGTGTAAAGTTACTGCTAGATCAACTATGGTCCTGTGATCTTCATTGCTAAGCAGCACTTCTGACAATACTGTATATGTACGGATTTCTACAGGTGAAGGTCAAAATAATTACAAGGTACTTTAGCTCCATCTGCAGTTATGACCATTATGTATGTGTGTATGTGCACCTATCTCAGAGGGATGCATGGATATTAAAAAAGCAGCAGGTTGAAAAAGAGGTGATAGACTGTCAAATGCCTCATGAGGGTGGCTGGCAGATTATTACATGCATTGCTTCTGCTGATATCTAGCACAGATAATTAAGCTATCTCAAGAGTCAGGATTTCCTTTGTGCTTGCATCTGTTTTATAGGCTTGTTTGATAAGGGAAGGTGGACTAGATGAAATGATTACTTGTACAATTCTTGATTAGTTTCCACAGTGACTGACTTGGTTTGATGCTAAACTGAAATGAATAGATGCTAAACTGAGCCCATTCTATTGATGTATAGAGCGCAGTCATTGGCTGGATGAGCAAAGAGGTGTCAACAAATGTTCAGTGTCAACAGTCCTCAAGTAACATATAATTCCACTAAAATGATACTTAAAACATAGTAACAAAGTGAAATTACACAAATTGTCAAGGCGCCTATTTTGTTCTGTCACACAACCCATGTTTCATGATATCTGTGTTTCTAATACAGCTCCAGAAACCTCTATTAAATAGCTTAAAAAGTAGTATAAGTATAATATCATCTAATGCATTATTAACTTGAAAAGATTGTAGTGAACTGTCGACTCCGTGGAAGGAATGTGGTTGAAAAAATGCTGAATGACTGTGACCAGAATTTAGAKCTACAGTATGTTTAATAGTGAAAGCGATAACATTTTAGTTCAGGGTAGCTGTGGTATCTGTGGATCTGTGGTAGCTTCAGTTGGTCAGGTCGAGACTCAGCAACATTTAACTGGCAGTAAAATGAAGTGAGCTAGGGTATCACATCAAGACATTTTTGTCCTTCTCGGATGCCTCGGGGATTCTCCTGAACTCAAATTGGGAAAGAATGGTTGTGTGAACACAAAGATAGATTTTCTGACACACATTGTGCACTATAATCAAGGTTAAAGAGAGTTCAACTAAGTATTAAAATGTATGACTTTTTGGAGGGGGCYGGGCAGTGCCTCTGGCAACCTGAACTAGACTGCACACAGCTTTTAGAGCATTTCAACCTTGAAATAGCTATGCCGTTGAATCATATATTTTCCCTGGAGACCCAGAATCTAGTTTTATCTTTGCTTACTAAAGGTTTGGTATAAAAAATTAAATAATAATAAAAACGGAATCTGTTTCAAATATGAATGGGCATTTTTAATWATCCACTGACCACACATGAGACACTGATCTGCTGGACTTCCCATGGGAGAAGATGAACTGTCCATCATCGAGAGCGGCAGCATCCTGCAGTGTGCCTCGGAACTAAGCACAATGAGCTGGGTAGTGCATGACTGTCAACCTCACCAGCGGTTACTTTATGTAACAATTAAGCTTAAGGGAACAGTCAGGGTAGTCCATGCCAAGAATAAGGTCTGAATAGTGAAATTCAGTATTTTTTTCTTTTTAAGGTTCACCAAACAATAACTGCTTGGATAATTACCAGTTTAAATGACCACTACATTCTAGTTGTAAGTGAAACTACTATACAAAATAAATATATAAATAAATATATGAAATTATGGCTCATTATCCATGATGTAATTCACATGGTCGTGTGTGATTCTCCATAGCAACAACTGTTCAGTGTTCCATGCAATCCATTATTATGTACTTTCGCCCTTTACTGGAAGGAGAACATTGTTTCAATTAAATATTTTCAGTGTGTATACAACCTGTGACCTTGAAAGTGCTAAAAGCACGATGTTCAGGAACCCATTTACCAGATTCATTACAAACGTGAATTTCAATGCAGCACATTTTCTTCAATGGGCCTTTTTTAAAACTACATGCTGTCACTAAAACAAGTTAAAAAAAGAAATATGTTGACACATTTTGCACTCATAAAACATATCCTCATTATTGGCAAAAATCTTTTTTGATGAAAATATTTTAAAAAATGTCTATGTTTGAGCTATGTCACTTTGGTCACAGATGTTTTCAATTTAGTTAAATTCTTTATTGTTGTTAAGAGGAATTTTTTTATTTGTACAGGTGTTTTGCAAGGCATTTTCAGTAGAATGTTAAATTAAGGCATGTAATGCTTCTACCACACCTCATATATA
>QMIH01000142.1:784446-794601 GCA_003987875.1 Clarias batrachus
GTGTGTATGTGTGTGTATGTGTGTGTATGTGTGTGTATGTGTGTGTATGTGTGTGTATGTGTGTGTATGTGTGTGTGTGTATGTGTGTGTATGTGTGTGTGTGGTCTCACATCTGTAACTGGGAATATTGCTGAATCTCTGCAGGTCTAGTACCTATTTATATAACTTTTTAAGTGTTAAAAGAAGCCACTGGTTATGTAATATCTATTTTTATATTGAATTTAACAACAAATGAAAGAGTACTATATACTATATACTGATTGTGGACCACCATTACTGCACTCTAATACTATTAGTACAGTGTACAGTGTACAGTATATACTCCTTGATTCTCTTGAATAAGGTTTGACCTTTTCAATTTTCGCTCTTTCAAACCCTGTGCATCTCTCTTTGATAATCTCTCACCGTAAGAAGTGTGTCAGACTTCTGAGGAGTGACATTTCATTGGCCAACATGAAGCTGGCAGAAAAGGGTACAAAGTGACCCCAAATCTGTAACACTGGCAACCCCATAAACCTCCTTAGTGGGGAATATGTTAGTGTGTCTAGATAAAAGATGAAGAAATGTCATTTTACTAAACAATACACCAAGACTGTCATTAAACCTGGACACATCTGCTTTGGTCTGGATATAAATTACTTGTCTATTCATGAATCAAGCTATTGTCAGGGAAAATGTCATGTCATGATGATATAGATTATGATATGAGAAGAGAAAAGAACTCTCTCTCTCTCTCTCTCTCTCTCTCTCTTGCACACACACACACACACACACACATGCAAGAATTACCAATGCTTTCTTGATGATAAGTCTTACAAAATTTTGAATACAGGGTTTTGGGGGTCCCTGGAGCCTATCCCAGGAGACTTAGGGGTACACCGTGGACAGGGTGCCTATCCTTCACAGGGCACAGATACAGACACACTACTGGCAATTTTCGGAGCTCCAATTAGCCTAATCTGCATGTCTTTGGACATGCGTGTGGGAGAAAACCAGACTACCCGGATGAAACCCACCAAGCACAGGGAGAACATGCAAACTCCATCCACACAGACCCCAAAAGTTCAGGAAATTGAACCCGGACTATGGAGGTGCAAGGCGACATTGTTAATCACTAAACCACCGTGCCACCACAGCCAAAAAACAAACTTAAAAAAAAATAAAAAATACAACAGACAGACAATGAGCAGAGAATTTATGCTATAAATATTGCTGGAATTCAATACCCAAAGCAATTTAAGCACYATTCGGGTTACTGTATGCACTATTTGTGCATTGAGGTTAATTTAAATACAACACATTTTATCCTTAACGTATGAAAAATGGTAGTTTGTATGTGCTGTTCTGGGTTTACATTGTTGATAGAATTAGAAATTACTTCTGTGGCAGCCGGAGCACAGTTGAACATCGTCTGCAGGCCAAGAGAGGGGCGCATGAACCCAACAGGTAACATGCAATGCTTTCCACCTTCTTTGTGTTGGCAGCAGGAGAGAGAGAGAGAGGGGGAGAGAGAGAGAGAGAGAGAGAGAGAGCGAGACCTGTGCCTGAGAGTACCAGTGTGCACTGAGAAGAGAGCGAGGGTGCATGTGTATGTCTCTGCAACGTTTTTGATTACAACATCCTCTAGAATAAAAAACGCACTAGACAAAACAAACCTGCATCCATCTCTTCAGTCCCAAAACTTACCAAGAAATATCACTTATATGTTCCCATGAACCTCATGAAATGATTTCAATTCACATTTTATTTTGCTAAATTTTTGCTTTTCAAGTCAGACCAAAGTGGCTTTAATGTAAACTCCATCCTCTACCTTATACTGTACATAGCTGTATACCAAAATACAAAAAAAGGAGAAGGAAAAGACTTTGAGCAGCAAATGTCTGTTTTTTGGACAGCCTTTGAAGCCCAGAGCTCCTGCAGCAAGGCAAGAAGGAGTGACTTTCATTCCCCAGTGCTTCAAGCTTCAATGCATTTTATTTGTGTTTGTGCCAACATCTCCAGCACCAGTTCATCTCTGTCCATCTCTCCTCATTGGGGAATCGCCCCATCACAGCCCACATCAAGGCTAATAATGCCTGACTGAGCATATGCTACTGACATGACATGGAACTAGAAACACAAAAACAATGTGTATCCTCTATCCAATTGCGGCAAAACCCTCAGAGCTTCGTGTAGAACGGAACTGAGTGAATTGAGAACACATTTCCTTGTACACATTCCCCATTATACCTAAATGTGTTTGGTTTGTTCGTGGCCGTTTCTTCAGGTCTTTTAACTTACTCGGTCTCCATGCCAGTTTTCCACAGTAAAAAGCACCTCTCTGCTTTAGTACTGATAGAAGKATAAATGGGGAATCAGCCATGTGTGGCCAGGGACCTCTAAATAAAACCCTCTCGGCTATTTTTACGCAAGCCTATTAGAGCCCCACTCCAGCCTGTTCAGCTAGGGAGAGGTAGAAAGGTAGGAGAGATGGCGAGCAGTGACCTTCCATTACAGCTATCCTACCTCTTCCATGTGGAGGTCACTCATGTGATGTGTGAAATGAAAGAGGCAAAGAACTGTGGAATTTTTGGGGTTTGTGTGCTTTCCTCTTTACTTACACCCATAATGCGGTCAGCACTCAAATGTAGATTTGAAAAATAATTAATGCATTTGCTTACTGATTCATGTTTAAGTGTTAYCATGCAGTTTGGAATTATACACGACATTGATTTTATAATTACAGATAGCGAAACAAATTTCACTAGAAGAAACCCAGACTGTAAAGCCCTGCCACTGACCTTGTACAGTATGTAGGACAGCGGGTGGTAAAGCATGCATGAACTCATTCTTACTTAAATACTCTCTCTATCTTGCTCTCTCTCACACACACACACACATACACACGCAGACTCACCACCAAGTTTGGTGTGATGGGATTCCATGGCCCAGAAATGTCACCATGCGGAGCTAAAAAGTTGGGCTGATAAGAACATATCTCTCCTGCATGCCTTCTCTCTCTCTCTCTCTCTCTCTCTCTCTCCCAAAGCCGTGTTATACAGTAAGTAGAGTTTTCTTTTGTTGGTCAAAGCTCTACAAAATATACCCCGACGTTTTCTGTACCTTCCTAGACACTAGACAACTAGAGACCTTCAATTGGTTGTCACTTTAATTAATTCAGAAAGATTTTGGAGTTGATCTGCAAAGCCTGCATGACACTACAGGGAATGAGAGTGTTATGCTTCACAGACTCCATGCCTAACTGGGTCTAGCTGAAAAAAGAAGAACACACCCTTATGAAAGGTTACCCATAAACACATTTAGATTATAATAAATGGCCTTGTTGGATAATGCAATTATCAGCATTGTTTTTGAGGTCAGGTTACTTACAGCAGGTCTGGGAAAAACTAAGTCATTTTTATTCAAATGGTACTGGTTGTCTTAACAAACAGCATGCCTTGTTGGTAATGCCTGCTCATCAAAGCTGCAAATCACAAAACAATGCTCTCTACACTGTACGGTCCCCCGGGGAAGAGGGATATTATTTCAACTCTGGTTATAATAAATTTCATTAATGAAGCTCCTCATGGCAATCCCTTTTTCATGTTTCACATCCTGTCAGAGTTGGAGTGGATGATGGGAACAACACAAATGTGTGTATGCACATATGGGGTGGGGGAGGCAGGAGAAAGCTGTGAAAGAGGGGCAGAGTCAACAAGGCAAGGAGAAACAGAGAGGAAAGGATATTAAAACACTTGGTTTGCTCTTTCATTTTTTGGTATGCTCTCGTTGATTAAAAATAAATTACGTTCTACAGGTAATTGAAGGACTAATAAATAAAACATTAATGGTTATTTTCAATATTGTTGTAGTGTTGAATTGTTGTATTTTTCTGGTTACAACGACGACACTTTTCACTCCAGGATAACAATTGCAACATGCTTGAGGCCAAATCTATGTGTGATTTGTTATAAGACATCTTGACTTTGGCGTTTTATATGTCCAAAAAAAAACCTAAACAAAAATGAAACCCTTCCTGAGCCTGTAGAGAGGACATGTGTCTCTGGGCAGCCCTCAGATAGTATCCTAATTAGAGCAGTGCTCAAAATGCAGTCTCTGTTTGACCTCACATTTAAGGGAAACAGGAAATCAGGTTTTTAGGTGAGTCTGTTTTATCGCCAGAGGGTGACATCATACTTCACGGTTTAAAGTTGACCAACCTTGGGTAATAATGAAAAAAAAAAAAAAAAACACACACACACAAAAGACATTTGCCACAGTGTATAGCTGTTTCTGTCTCAGTAACCTACTTTCTAAGAAATGAAGAGACCACACAACTGGATTCCTTGGAAATTTCATGCCCTTTTACACTGCTTTTCAGTCTTATACTGTATATAATCTTATAGCTAACAGTACAATAGGATTTCTGAGCTCTTTCTCCTCATTCTCTTTTTATTACWTTTCACAAAAGTCTGCCCTATTCTTGTTTTTTTTTTCTTTCCCTTGTTCTTAGTGCCTGGTCTATGTTGCTTTCTTATAAGGGCTGTTGAAAGAGACTATTCCAGGTAAGGAAAAAGGAGAAAGCTTAAGGGCTGCCTTAGAAGAGTCCTGTGGCGCATGATGAAATAGATAACAGAAGAAGAAGAAGAAGAACAAGAGAGAGAGAGAGAAGTTTACTGTGTAAAAATCTAAGACTGAGAAATCATAACTTGAGAAAGTTTATTTAGTCTAGCCGTATTTGCTGCGTGTACAATCCGTCTGCATCCCTCATCCACTTTCATCTTGGGCAAGAAAATGAATACTAAACCACTAAAACTAAAACAGACTCCAGACTAAAGTTTGAATCCTGCAGGCTGCAATGTGAAGTCGCTTGTGTTTAGAAGAATGATCGTGTGCTGGCATGGGAATATGGCATTAAAAGCTACATTTTTTAACTGCTTAATGTGCCATGGATATCCACACACTCACACACACTGTCAGTGTCAGTGCAATCAACATGACTCATGTAACGCGAGTTCTCATCACATACACCCACAGTGAAAAGCCAGCCATGAGGCTCACCATTTTAGATAGAACACCTAATGTGTGATGGGAAGTGGAAGTGGGCAGAGAGCGAGAGAGAGAGAGAGAGAGAGAGAGAGAGAAAACATGTAGGGGGAGTAGGAGGTAAAGTGAAATCAACCTAAGCAGACAAGCAGAGCAGAGGAGATCAAGTAAAGAATGTAGCTTTTAACTTTTAGCCCTGGGACATTTCGGCAAGAGACATGGTAAAATATTAAAACATTTAGATGTATAACAAGGCATACAGTATGTACCAGCCAAACCTCAACGTGATTACACAAAAGGGATTAAGAGGAGGATTGTTGAGGATTGTGGATTGTGTTGAACATGAAACAGTTCAATGTTCTTCTTTCTTTCACTAATAGCCACAGGTTACCATCCTGTCCGCTTCAATGGAACGGCCGAAAACAACATCTGTTGTTTATGTCATAAAGAATGGAATTTTTTTTATAGTGTCTAGCAAACCGGGAAAATGGATGAACAAAGTACATAAACCTGCTTCAGTGCACCTGAGAAAAGGAATTTTGGTTGGACTTTTCAGATTTTCAGTATATACATGAATTAAACAATTATTTTCTGACCTCTGTGTTGGTTTGCATAATTTGAGAATCTTTAATGGATAATRATAAAACGTTTAATTTTTTTCCATTTTTTATTCATATTTTAAGTGTAAGTCTACACAGTTGTCTATTCGTGGTTAATTTATGTTTATTGAATGCTGTGTTACATGGGTGATAGACGCTTGTCTAATGTTAGTCACCGTTCCTGCTCTGCCAAGGGGAGTACTGCTGATAAACATGCCTTTAAAAGGCTTTCTGTACTCTGCTGTTGAGGGGTTCAGGACACAAAGACAACTCGTTGCACGAAATTACATTCATCAGCCAGTGCTGCATCCAGTAATTCACCTCTCTCTTTTTCATCACTGTCAATCCTTGAGATGTTTTGCTCCCTGTGGCCGGAAACCAGGAGTGAATTAACTCTTGAGGCATGCTTTCTGAGGAAAGCCTTGAATTCTTCTCTTTCTTTTTTTTTTTTCCCTCAGAAAAGGTGTTTCTGAATGGACGGGAAAGCCAATAGAAACCAGCTGTCTCCAAGTGCAAATACAATAAATTGGCTATTCATTCCGTATGAATCAGATTTCACCTTATGGTTTTCATAGACCTTTACAGAGCCTTTACTTCTTACAGCCTATTCAACCCACCCTGTCCGTTGCCATTCCATCTCTGAAAGCGAGATATTTCATATCTCTTACTGCAGCTGCAAATAAACTTTTATCCAACAATTATTTTACTCCACAATGAACTGATGAGGATGGTAAACTCTGACCAAGTGGTGTTAAAAACAGCATTGAAGCTGTTGTCTGAAAACTGGGTCTAGGTTGTCTGGTGTTTGGAAYTGAATCTGTGGAGGGTACRCAGCACCCCAGCCTCCATCCAACCACTAAAAACAGCAATAAGTATGGCGGGTCATAGACTGATCAGAGTGGGTTTAAGTGTATGATTACCCAGCAGGCTTCAGTCACTCACTGTGACAGCATTGTTGAACAGAACCCTTCAGCCCACACTAGCATTTCTTAGTCAAAATGTGCTTACTTTAACCCACCTGTTTAGCTGCTACTTAGTTCTTCTTGATTGACACTTACAACCAAAGCTTTATTCTTGAACTGCATCCTGCCAACACATACAGCATACTCATTCGTATTCCCAATTCTGAGGATCTGATGTAATGCAGACTTCTGTCCCTTTTACATTTATTTATATATTCAGTATCTTCAGTGTATTCTGTATCCTATCCTGGCCAGGGTCATGGGGGATCTGGGACACTGGGTGTGAAATAAAAAAAACACCTTAAGAAGCTGCATCTGAAAATATTGATTTAAAAGGTGTTCAATGTGTAAAATAAATATTACAAAGTACAAAATAAAATTGGCTGTAAGGTTGTTACTGAAATTTAGAGAGCTGCACACCATTATCAACGTCTGTGTGTATGTTCAACTACTCCAGTGTGTTTTGGGTTTCTGGGGAACTGTATGTCAAATCAGTAAAGACTGATATAATTTCTACAGTCATCTGCATTTCAAGCAATCTATCAGTTCACTTCCTGATTCCACATCCACAGAGTTCTTCTACCTTTAGAAAATAAAAAAAGGGTGACCAGGGTGTACCATGTCTTGTGCCCTAAGTCTCCTGGGATAGGTCATAGATGATGAGATGGTGAGTTCTAAATTTTAAGCTTGCAAACTCACTAGGAACATTCATCAGGAACATTTTGGGAAATAAACTGGTAGTTCATATTACATTCTTTGAATTCTTTGAGAGATTCATTAGACATTTTGGTCCATATTGGCATGATAGCATCATGCTATTCTTGCAGATTTGTCAGATGATGAAAATCCTCAGTTCTACCACATCCCAAAGGATTGAATGTTAGTGAGATGCCATCTGAGTACAGTGAACTCATTGTCATGTTGTAGAAATCAGCTTGAGATAATCTTAGCTTTGTGACAAGCCACACTATCCTGAGGCCATAACGGGATGGACATTTAAATGATTCTCAATTGGTACTAAGGGGCCCAAGTGTGCCAAGAAGATCTCCCCCACACCATTATACCACCATCACCAGCCAGAACCATTAATGCATGGCAGGATGGATCCATGCTCAGATGTTGTTTTTTCCAAGTGCTGACCCCACCATCTGAATGTCGCAACAGAATCTGAGACTCATCTGACCATCTGCTTCAATGTTTGACATGTTGTGCATTCAGACGTGCTCTTCGGCATACCTCAGTTTTAATGAGATGTTATTTAAATTACCGTTTCCATTCTATCAGCTCAAACCAGTCTGGAAATTCACTTTTGACCTCTGGCAACAACAAGGCATTTCCCCTCAGATAACTGCCACTCACTGGATATTTTCTCTCTTTCAGACCATTTTCTGTAAACCTTTGAGATGGTTACGCATGGAAAACCTAGTAAATACTCAGACACAGCAAATTTCTTTCATCCTTTGTCACAATGCCCCTTGTTGAATCTGACAGCAGATGTTTAGCACGGAAGCCTGCTGTGCAGAGAAAAAAACAGCAGAGATCKCAATACATTTCACCATACTTTCTGGATTTATGGATTATCTGGATTCACTTTATTATGCATAACTTGCTAGTTCTTAGTCAATTTCAACTAATCATCGTCTTTTGGCTGTCATGGTCCTTATTTTTTCATCCCCTCATCAACTAACATGCAATGAGACCAGGAGCAAAACTAAAGCCATACCTCAGCCAAAAAGGTACCAAATGTGTTATCTTGTGTGTGTGTGTGTGTGCGTGTGTGTGCGCGTGTGTGTGCGCGCGCGTGTGTGCGCGCGAGTGTGCGTGCGAGTGTGTGTGTGTGAGAGAGAGAGAGAGAGAGAATTTCTGTATTAGCTGATTCACAGTGTAAAGTGTTATCATTTAATTAATGGATGGATTGAATGAACAACACTCTAGTGTAGTTCATGTATCATGACAATTTTATTACTTTTTTAGTGAGATTGTTGGCAAGTGATTGCTCTTATTTGTGAAGTCAAATTGTTTTAACACATTTTTCTAAGCACGCTACACCATAAACCATAGAAACACACAAATCTTCCTTCATGACTGATTGTACTTACTTTCATAAAAAAAAAATTAAAATAAAAAAAGCTTTTAATGCCAGGATTTGCATATTATTTTATACTATACGTATGGGCCAGCATCACTCACACACGCACACGCACACACACACACACACACACATTAATGTCAAAATGCTCTAGCACGTATGTTACATACTGTATATAATGACTGTAGAAGATTGATTTCTGAAGTTGATTTCTGTTTTTCTCAGAAAGTCCTGTTTTTCTTACAAAAAAACACAAGATTTCACAATAAGGTTACATACTATATCTTAGTTCTTACTCACAGCACCATGAATTATATAAATATTTACAAAATATTACAATTTCAATCAAAATAGCAGACAATAAGTCATATTTATGGATAGTCAAGGAATAGACACAAAGTTAAACAGACTTGTAATGAATATTAATTTACATGTGAACATATTGTAGGCAAGTATAAAAGAATAAATAAAGAAGCACATTGGTGAGATAAACAATGGTGATCAGTTACTGGTTAGTGGAAACATGCAGCTCAGACATACTTTACAAACCCATGATGATCTGATCAAACCGACTACAAAATCTGTGAAATGAGCGGGAGAGCTGAAGTGCAAGACAGTCTGCTCTAAAATTGGCCAGCAATGTGAGGTGGGGCTCTTTGTTGAAATTCATCTCTCAGAAATCACTTATTTGTGCATCATTAGTGAACATTTTATCCCAGCCTGAACAGGTTACCATGGACCTGAAGACTATCAAAAGGATTAAAATAAATAAATAAATAAAAATTTGAAGGATGATGCATGACTAATAATAATAATAATAATAATAATAATAATAATAATAATAATATATCCCTATTAAATGCCCACAATCTATTCTGTAGTTATTGCCTGATTAACACACATACTGTACACCCAAATGAGATGTGACTAATAGTCCTGTCTTCAGAGAAACCAATCTAATCAGTATCAAATATAAGATCATAAATGCTTTTATGCTATTAGGCTATATGATTACTGGCAACATGCAAATAATTTCATTATGTATATTCACTTCCTGTATGTGAAAAGCAGTTTACAGACAAGAAAGCTTTTTAGTTGGTTTCCATATTTGTAAATATGAAACATTAGTCATGATTAAACAGATAAAATCATAGATCATATTACATGAGGATTTTTGTTTCATGAGAATTCTGAGGCATCTGTTTAGTTGTATTAATTGACATACAGTGGGGTCTAAAATCTTCGAATATAAATGCTTCATTTTGTATTCTTTTCTAATCAAATAAAATTTTGATTATGAACTAGAGGCTCCGCATGACTGCAGATCCAGACGCCCACATGCTATGTTTACCTGTGTATGTTGTGCGTGGTCAACTCGCTGCCGCTCCTTAAGCTGCTCCAATGTATCAGCAGATATATTATTATCTCACAATATGACATAAAAGGTGATGACCGCTGTCTATTGTTGTACAGTGAGGGA
>QMIH01000142.1:796086-824528 GCA_003987875.1 Clarias batrachus
CAACACTGCAAATACTGACTCTTTGCATAAATGTCATGTAATTGTCGATAAAAGCCTTTGAAACGTATGAAGTGCTTGTAATTATATTTCAGTACATCACAGAAACAACTGAAACAAAGATCTAAAAGCAGTTTAGCAGCAAACTTTGCGAAAACTAATATTTGTGTCATTCTCAAAACTTTTGGCCACAAATGTATGCTACTTTGTTTTTAATATTTCAAAATACTAAGACCATCTATACATTTTAAATTTGAAAAGAACAAAAAAATTCTTTGCAGTCTCAGACCTAACACTATATAAACAAGGCATATTTACATAAATACATGCTATCAATTTACAAGGGCTGCACCGAAAGCAATGCAAAAACTGGCATGAAGTTTTTATTAACTGACATACAGTAGGCCAATCAAATTGCACATGCTGGTAGAGTGACTCTTTCCCTATACTGCTCAACATACAGTGCTCAGCATAAATGAGTACACCTCGTTTGAAAAGTAAGATCTTAATCAACATCTCAATAAACACAAGAACAAGTTCCAAAATTTTGACAAAACGAAGTTTAATAGAACTTAGATTACAAAATCTTCTTTTTTACTCAAATTAGTTGATGTAAAAATTAATATGCCCCACAACAAAAACTACCAAGTCTAGTATTTTGTATAACCTCCATGATTTGTAAGGACTGCACCAAGTCTTCTAGGCATGGAATGAACAAGTTGGTGACGAAATGCTAAATTTATCTTTTTCCATTCTTCAAGAACAGACTCTTTAAGATGCTGGATGGAGAGTGATGCTCTACCTGTCTCTTCAGAATTTGATTGGGTTCAGATCAGGAGACATACTTGGCCATTGAATTACTTTTACCCTGTTCTTTAGAAACGCAACAGTGGCCTTTTTGGAAAGTGCACGGCGACCAAGGGCATGGAGTGATGCTAATATCTTCTCTTACAATATAGAGCAGTACTTCTGTGAATTCATGATACCATCAATGAAATGCAGCTCCCTGACACCAGCAGGACTCATGCAGCCCCACAGAAGGATACTGCCACCACCATGTTTCACTGTAGGCCCTATGCATTTTTCTTTGTTCTCCTCACCTTTGCGACGCCGTACACTTTTGAAGCCATCAGTTTATATATATGTTGGTCTCATCACTCAAAGTACAGAGTCCCAGTAGTCGTCTTCTCTTTCAGCATGGGCCCTCACAAGTTCTAGGCGGTCTTTTTTGTGCCTGGCCCACAGGAGACGCTTCCTTCATGGACAACACCCATGCATGCCATTCATCTGAAGCGTACGCCGTGTTGTGTCTGGGGAAACAATCATCCCAGTTTTGCTTTCTACGTCTACTTTAGCTAACTGGACTGAACTTGCATGGCAATGTTCTTCAACACTTCCCATCAGCTCCTGTCGAGGTGTTAACTTCCGTGGACGGCCTGGACATCTTTGAGAGATGGTTGCATTTCCATAGTATAATTTTTGCTACAGTATTCTGACTGATAAGTAAAGCTTTGCTGATCTTCTTGCATCTTTCACCTTTCATGAAATTTCATGAAATTATTGTCCTTCTCAGATCTTGTGACATTTCTCTTCCATGTTGACTGTATGAAATTGGAAGGGGTGTTCTTTGTAAGTGATGCCCTTTTATAATCAACGGTCTGCTAGACAACTGTTTAATGAATAATGACACACACCTGTAGTTAAATTCTTTTTAATTAGGGTTTTGTTGTCTAAAATGTAGCTGTTCTCCTAGAACTTTCATTGGGGTGTATTAATTTTTGCACCATGGTCTTGAATGAATTTTTTAGGAAAATTTATTTTTGCCATGTACAAATGAACAAATCTTGTTTGCAATCAACAGCCCATATATAGTATAGTGTCCCATAGAAAATGTTGATTCTGAGAGGAAAGAAAAGGTTTCCTGACAAATCTGTTGGGGTGTACTCATTTATGTTGAGCAGTATATTTCACACTATTTTTGAACACTATATCAATCACAAGTGCAGTTTGTGGTATCTCAACAGTTAGTCCTCATGGTTAGTCCTCAATGCTGGTTTCTCCATCTTTAAACTTCMTCCACCTGTGCAAATTGTTCATCACTGGTGTCATCTTCATAAAAGACAATCATGTGATAAGTGAAATATTAACTAACCCTTCTTTAAGGAGAAAAAACACTCCATTATTTCATTGATGATGGAAGTGGAGCATGTTCCTTTATGCTGATGCAGTTTATCCATGTTGGGATCAGATGAAGAACAAAACTGTTACTTCTCAATTATACTTACTTTACATTTGGCTCATTGGCATCTAGACACCATAATACTCAGTCTCATTATAACAATGTCAAACAAACAAAAAAATCCCCATGCTCAGTCTATTCTTTTTTTCATTTGTTAATGAACCAGATATTTATTTGAATGTCATTCAAACAAATTACACATGATTGCAGATTTATGGCTAGGTACAGTAAACAATGTTTGACCATAATGTGAGACTGAGATTGTGTAATTATCAGGGTATGTTCTTTTGAGATGACAAAACAACAACAACAAAACTGTCCAAAATATTTGAACACAACAAAATGATGAAACATTTCATATTTATTTCATAATTTCATACTGCACTCTGTTGTCATTGCAAGCACCCGTGCATACGAGCCAACTGAAAGTTTGGTTCATTGTTTAACATCCTTATGCTCAAAGCACCAGCTTCCCAAACCTAAAATGGCACCTTATTCCCCACAAAGCATGTATTACAACAAATCCATAACCCTGAAATTAGTCACTCACTGAGGAGTGAAGGTCCTGGTTGCTGCTTTTTATTTGACCTGTTTCTAAAACATTCGGTTTCTTGCAAACCCTGTTCAGGGTCGTATAAATTAAGGGTTAATAAGAAGTGAAAGAAAACATTGGAGAACCAAAGCAATTATGTAACTGTCTTTTGGAATACAGTCATGATGGTCCATTTCGTTGCTCCAGAGGGAGAGTTCTTCATGTTATTCAACTTTTCTGGGCTGAGCAGCAAAATACAAGGCCACTAAGCAGTACAAGGTTCCTCCAATCGTCAGGCCCATTGTAGTCCTGTACAGTAGCCGGTCCATGACTCCACGCTTCAAATGAATCGGCACTCCATCAGCTTTCTAATGTCAACAACAAAGCAAACGTTTTAAGTGATTACATTAGGGTGTGAAAATCACTGCTTTTGTAATAATAATAAGAAGAAAAAGAAGTAGTTTGTATGAGAAACCAATGCGTTTCAAAAAGACTGAACCTTGTCTGAGGGAATGATTTGTCTAATATTTTCTCTCATCAAAACATAGAATGCTATGCTAACTCAATTTTCAGCAATCCCCTTAGTTATTTTCTTTGCTAGATGCAGGACAATATTCTGACCCTTTTAAAACAGAGTAACCACCTAACAATAAGTTAGGGTTAAATAACTTGTGGCCAACTGAACCATATTAATCACTGCAGTAATTACCCAGTGGAAGCATCTTACCTATTTGCATGGTTAAATCCAGGTGGTGATTTCATTTGGCTTGGCAGTGTATAACTGACAGCATACAAAAACATTTTGGTAACTTTAATATAAAATTCAATCTTATGACAAAAAAAACATACTTCCACCAAAATTACAGGTAACTGTAGTTTCTCTAGGTTACTGCTCAGAACTGTTTTGTACAAATAAATTCTAACTGAAAATTAAAATTCAACAGGCTATCATGTGCTTCCTCTGAGACACAATATTTTTAAACTGCTACCCATGCATTGTTAGGGCTTGGAAAGAAGGGCAGAACACAACTGGCCACTATGATTGATGCGAGTGCGCAACCCTTCTCCGCTGAGAGTTCATGGCTACAGATGGCTGTAGCAGGACTCTAACTTGCAGTCTCCGGAAGATGTGAGGTGAGGAAGTGCAATTGAGCCACTCAGGAGCAATATGCACAAAGCTGGTTATCTCCGAGGCCGATCACCGGTCACAGGCCAATCAAACAGAAAACCAGATGATTCCGATCACAGGCAGATAATTCAATCATCTATAATTAGTTCTTGTCTGAATTGCAAAAATTAATGAATTTACATTATCCTGTCACAACTCATTGTCAAATATAAATTGGTAATTCTGCACTCAGGTAAGAGGGCCGTTCATTATTTAAGTGCAGCTTTAATAATTGTTCTGTCTAAGATGATAAAGCCAGTCAATTTTGCAGAACCAACAGATTCACTTATCAAAATCATTCAGTCATGCTTCTTTTTAGGTTTTTCAATCAGAAACTACAGTGCTTAAGCTTACTGCATGTTCACATTCTACAGTAGGTTCACTGTGTACAAGGTGTCAAAAAAGTCAAGAACCATTCAGAACATGTTGAGCAAAATGATTAGGAAAAGCAGCTAAGAGAAGGCGTATAGCATAAATGTTAATATGTAGCACATATGTTGCAAATAATCTCTGATCTCCCCCCCCCCCAAAAAAAAAGCAGTGATGGTGAGTGTATGTAGCTGGCAAAGATAGCTTCAGGTTTTTCACCCAATGTGTGACCTGATTGATTCAAAAAAAAAACACTTTAAATTAATGGCAAAAACAAACAGAATGGTCATCGGTTTAGGTTTCTTTATTGTTTCCAAAAGTATCCGAGTCAGCTGTATTAATTTGAACTCTGAATGGATAGAGACGCAAGTGTCTGTGCTTTTGTTTAAAACATTATTTGTATGATGGCAGGTGACAGGAATTCCTGGTTATTATGATAGTAGTAGCTTTATCACTAATCTATGTGATTTTTCCAAAATTCTGCATCAGAACCCAACTGTACACATCACTGAGTTTGCTGGACAGTAATAGGACACAGTGATAGACTTATATAGGTGTGATGTTTAAATACTCACAAAACAGCATCTGCTTAAACAATTGATTTTGAAAATCTCGGAACACACCTAGCTTTCAGGACGTTAGAGATTGTGATTGCAATGAATATTTTTTTATGCGTTTATGCACCATGGTCGGACAGTGGTAGGTTTCTAGCCTGCCATGCGGAAGGCCCGAGTTCAATTCCCACCCAATGTCCATAACCCAGCACCAAAAAGGGCATCTAGCGTAAACCCTGTGATGTGATGATGTGCGAATTGGATGGTCTGCTGTGGCGAACCAGCGATGGAGGCAGCCAAAAGACAGACATCATCCAACATGATTAATCTGTGAGGAACTAGCTATATATAGCATTAAAAAACCAAACACAAATTTGTGGAATACCTGAAAGATCTTTTGCAGCTCGGGGACCTTGTTAGATCCCAGGTACTCGGCTGTAGGACTGGCTTCTGACACAACCTTGGTGGGTAAGGCAAAGATCATTGGGCTGGGCTGTGAGGGCACGGTAGGTTTCAGCCCCTGTGGGGAAAAAGGGGTTAAGATTCAAAATACAGAGGACTTAAAATGGTAGTGTCTACAGAGAAATATCAATTGGTAAATCCGGTGGCTTGTAAAGTTGCACACAGTCATTAGCAAGATGAAAACAAGGTCATCATGGAAGCGACCAGTGCGATCCAAATGAACATGGTCAAGTAGCACAGCAAAATACTAGGAAATGAAGTCTGATATTACGAATAAATATTTTCCCAAATAAATCTCTTATTTTACTATTATATGTATCATATGTAGAAAAGTTTATAATAATACGTAATTTTACTATCGACTACATTTAAATTTAATAACAACATGATGTAGCGAGTATTGTGCTTCACACTCGAACAAAACATTAAACTGAGATTTCTTTTTTTAAAACCACATCTAGCCACACAGCAAGAGTATATAACTTTGCACACGTCAATATTGGCTGAGCTGGACAATCATAAATCACTACATTTAGTGATTTAGTTTAGCATTTCCAATGAATAAACGCGTGCATGTGAAATGTCAATAGTATTTAATTCAAAAGCAGCAGTGGAAGTTATACAGCGCTGTAGATTTAGCATGTACTGTTAGCCTTCTGCTAAAAGACTTCCTGTGACACAAACCGCACTGAAGGTCACTTTTACCGACTCTATAAGATAACCAAACGCGCGTTTACCTGGGGGAAATAGGCGCTCGCCGGTGTAGATCCCGTTAGTTTTCCCGTCACACCGCTGATTTTGTAGTACATTTTGCGATAAACGTATAAAACAAACTGAAATGACACCAAACCACACCACTTCTGCTTCACCCCACACCAGAAGGGCGAGGACCCGGCTGAGCGGAAGTGACATCACAGAGCAGGCTTCCTTTTTTGTGCCTGAGCAAAAAGACAGCAGTTTTTCTTTTTCTAATTCCTAAAACTTTATATATTATATTTTACATTTTGCATTATGGCTTTATAAAGTGAATGCAGTCAAAATAGCATCTTTTACAATCATGCTAGCRGATTACATACAATATTTGTATCATAATGAAGAACTATAATTTCAAGTCACCTACAAGGACAAACAATATCATCCGTGCTGATATTTAGTACAACAGCCTGACATCATGTGCGATATTGGTTTTATACAACAGTTCTACATTTAGAACAAAATTTGCTATCAAAATGTTATCATTGGTTTGTTAATTTAACAAGTTTTTTCGCTCCACCAACACAACCGTATACGACTGCCATGAAGCAGTGATTCCATTAGTGTGTGTGCTACCACATCAGCTACGGTTCTTTTTAAAGTTAAAGTGCTGGTTAATTTATTTTACTCTGACTTTAAATTTTGCATTAATAATTTATATATAAATTCGGAAGTTTGCTTTGATATACGAGTGCTTTAGATTACAAGTATGCTTCAGGAACGAATTATGCTTGCAATCCAAGGTTTAACTGTGTATATAAAGAACTATAAAATTCTGTTTTTTGTTTATTGTGAGGTGGACAGACAGCGGGCGRTGTTTTGCGATTATCAGCTTCTTGGCATGTTGGCATTATAATGGATTAAGTGCTCTTGTACTTATAAGTCACTATGTGTGTGATTAATCGTGTTGGGTGTACTCATACTTTTTTGATATAACAAGTAATCTAACGCGTTAGCTCCGCCATTCAAGTAATCAGTTACTTTCTTTTGCTAAAATGTAATTTGTTATTAAGACAATTTACGTAATCCATGAGCCAGACAGCAGTCATTCCCAATCCATTAGTGTGTGTGTGTGTGTGTGTGTGTGTGTGTGTGTGTGTGTGTGTGTGTGTGAGAGAGAGAGAGAGAGGAAGTCGTCCTACAAGCCCCGTCCACGATAACCCATCCCCCTCTGTTATTCCTGCTGTTATACCCCTATCTCACCTATGCGGTTTAACTATACGCAGACCGACGCGTAGAAAGATGKAAACCTAATCAYAGCGTCAAAACTCGCGGTGAATCATGATGAACCGTACTTACAGCCAACGCGCGAACCCGCTTAGGTGTGATAGGGGAGTAGTTAACAGATTATGGGCCAAACTTCATTGCGCGATGATGGTAGAATAATTATATAAGTCTTGATTAAAACAACATGCATAAGGAAGCACAAAGGAGTTTTCATTTTCTGCAATGGAAAAGTATTCTAAGTAGTTACTTTTATCAGAAAGTAATGTAGTAATGTAACAGATTACTTTTTGAAGACAGTAATTTTGTAATGTAATCACTTACTTTAAAAAAAAACATCCCCAAACACTGGTGATTATTATTAAAAGTGATTAGACTGATTTTTGTTAAATTTCTCCTAAGTGATTTGTTCATATGTGATGACATGTATTGCGTATATAATATAATAAGTCTGTTTTGTTTTTTAGCACAGAAATGGACAAGTATTTTCGTGTCTGCCAGAACTAACATTGTGCTGGCAACAAATAATTAGCACATGACAGGGTAATTACTAAATGTTCACACAAGTTCAGGACACATTTATGTGCCTCAAGAGAAACTAATATATTATGCACTGTAGACAAACAGTACAGTTGTTACACATTTTTATTGTGAAACTCTTTTGGAGGGTTGGATGGGGTTAACAACTGCTCAGCCACAGGGTTAGTAAGGCAGGTTAAGGCAGCACGGTATATGTGATCACATGTCACAGAAAACAGACCCTGGATCTGAAGTAAATGAGCAAATCATATCTCCTGAGATCTAATACTAAGCAAGCTAGTGGTGCATAGTGTAGCCTATGTAGACATAATAAATGATAGAATAGATGGAGTCATTTGCTGTTTGTTTGGTAGACATATAGTAGTTATATACATTGCAAACTCAGGTCTGGGGCACTGCAATCAAATTTTCAATGTACAATAATTTGCCCTGAAATACAATTATTCTGGGGTCTCTGTAGGATTATTTGATTCTGACTATCTGGCTACACTGAACAGGCTTCAATTCTTATAGAATACTCCTTAATAGAATAAAATGGAAAGCTAGTATGCCATGTAGAATCCCATGTTATACATACCGTAATAGTAATAGTAAATAATTAATAAAAAATAACACCTGTGAAGTGGAGTGATATAGTTAATCATCCCTCGGCTGTTCTACTCTATATCAGCACTCATGGAATACCTCTTGCCCAATCAAATTAATTAGGCAGAACTATTGTTGTATAACAGTTACTATACAGTTATAACACTTAGTTCCAGTCCACTAATTTGATTGGTCAAGTGATAGTTTCACTGTTTCTATCACTCTACTAGTCTGTGTTTGACACATAAAATTCTAGCAGCGATCCCACTGAGTTAGCTAAATTAATGTATTTGCAAGAATCTGAATTAATCATGTATTACTAGTGAAGTAGTTAACTTTTATACCTACCTGACACAACATGTCTGCCACACACATAGGCATGAATGTTTCCCATAAGGTGGTTAGGGAGCCCTTCTGTCTGGTTATAGATATAATCCGATTATAATCAAATCACACATCAGGGTGAGTTACCTTGCTTTCCATGCAACTAACCACACAACATCAACAGAATCAACAGCTTTCAAATTAATGGAAAGCACAGCATTGTCAGAGTGAGTAGATTTTTATACACATTGTTTTTCTATTTGTTACTGTCACCAGCTGTTTTAAGRTTTTTAAGGAGATAGGGAAATTCAGAATGTGAAAAGGGAATATTTTAGCATTTATGCTTCAGGTGGATTCAACTGCTTTGCACAATAATCTAAAATTTAAATGAAGTAATTAATAAAACTGGGGCTCTCTGACCACCAATAAGACAGCTTTTGCCTTAATTCTTAGTGGCATACATACAACAACATGCTGGTAAAAAATCTTAGAATTGAGGATTGGATTGTGATCTGGTGATGATAGATCATTTGAATACAGTGAACTCATCGTCATGTTCAGGAAACCAGATTGAAATGATTTTAGCTTTATGATATGATGCAGTATCCTTTGGTCATAAAGGGATGGATGTGGTCAGCAAAAATTCTCAGGTAGGCTTGGGCATTTGAACAATGCTTAATTGGTCCTAAGGGCCCAAAATGTGCCAAGCGAATATCCCTCACCATTACACTATCACCAAAAGCCTAAACTGTTGGATGCAGAATGGATCCATGCTATTATGTTGTACATGCCAAAATCTGAGCATACCACCATCATACCACCAGAAAAGCTCATCAGACCAGGCAATAGTTTTCCAATCTTCTATTTTGCTGAGCCCATGTGAATTGTAGCCTCAATTTTCTGCTCTTATCTGACAGGAGTTTCAGCTGTTGCAGCCAGTGAGTATATTTCATGTTAAAATATGTCAGTGCTTTCATTTTTTTGTGTCAGAGGGAGAGGCAAAGCTCTGTGCAGGGTTTTCTTTTCTATAAAAAGGATGTCACTGTGTGCACTTCCTAATTTTAACTAAATAGAATCAGGTTACAGCTACTTTTTATTAGTTTGTTTGTTTTATTTACACCAGGTTTCATATGCATGCCCACTTATTTACAACCACCAAACAATAAAGTGTATGTTTGCAGAGGATGTTCAGTTGAAAAATTATGGAAACAAAAATAACCTGTCTATTTTCAGTAGGTCTGTGAAATGATAGGCTCAGAGTCTTGTTCTTGACTAACAGAGGAGTGGAACCTGATGTAATCTTCTTATATTGCCTTCTCTGGGTTTGATGTTTTTGAGTGCTGAGATTCTTTTCTTCTCACCGCAATGGCAAAGAGAGATTGTTTGAGTTACTATTATAGACTTCCACCATCATCTCAGGACATCTGGTTATTCTTCTATGGTCTCTTTTATGAAGGTGTTTCAGCCTGCAGACCTTCCGCCCACAGGATGCTTTTTGGACGCACCATTCTGTTTAAACTCTAAAAGTGTACTGTATGTTCAATTTCCAGGAAAATAGCCGTTTCTGAAATACTGAAACCAGCCCATCTCACGCCAATATAGAGTAAGAGAGATGACATGTTTTCCCAATTTGTTTCATGTAAACATTAACTGAAGCTCCTGACCTGTAGCTGCATGATTTTACACATTGTGATGTTACCACATTATTGGCAAAATGAATAAATGAGCATGTGTACAAGAGTTCCTTTATTATTAATTTGTAAAGTGGAAGGTTCTCATATCTTGTAATATTGATCTTGATTAAATTTGCTCCTTTTGATAAATTGGCAGAATTGCAATGAACACACTGTGACTTGTTTTGGATGGTTTCTGCACTGTTTCTTTTTATGGAATGAACATATAATGCTAGCTACACTAATACCTTCATTCAACTCTGCCAATATTGAGTTGTTATCGTTTCTTAAGCATTGGTATCGCCTCCTTACCTGTTCAGCAGCATTCGGCAGCCCAAAATCCTCATATTAAATGTAGATGGAAGTAACAAAATATGACAAAAGTAAAAAAGTAATATGTTATGGAAATAGTGATAATTAAACACGATCAAACAATATATTTCATGTTAAAGTCTGTTGCACAATAGAAATGTTTTAATCTAATATATCTATGTTTTGATCATTTCTGTTTATTTCATTGTAGTCCGATGCAGGGGCGCCGCCCCCCTTAAAGTTAGGCAGAGAAGAATGCTACTTTAACATGTAATTATTTAACATAATAATTATTTATTTTAATAATGAAATAAAGTCATTTGGTCACAATATTCCTCTGTATTTCTTAATATAATTTATTTGCAATTTTAAAAAATCTAAACTGTATTACTTTCATTTGTGTTCGTGTACATGGGGCGCCGGACAAACAAGTGTCTATGTAGGCACGTAAATCTTTGAAAAGTATGTGACTTGAGGGTGAGCTCTGATTGGATTTTGTCAAATCATCCTTGGGGCGCAGCACTGTGCGTCCTGAACCCTCCCACTTTTGTTCTTAGCGAATCAATATTGTTTTCAAATATTTGGGCTCATGTGATTGGACCATTCTCAACGAGTCTTTTCTAGCACTTCTTATGGCAAGCGGAGCTGGCTGACTGGATGTGATGTGAGTCATGCCTTTATTTTATACTAGTAGTAATGATGCGCAATCACCTGATATGGATGGATATTTACAGGTGAGTATTAAAAGTTTAATTTTTATTTTGTTTGCGACCTCTCCAAAAGAAATTGCACCAGCCGCCACTGGTATGCAGTTTGGTCATTTAGTTCATTTAAAACTTTGGAAAACATGAGCAAGGAAAAATCCTTTCATAAACTTTASTATCATTATAATATTTATACGTTAAATTTAATCAATTTCTGTTTACAGTAAAAGCACATTGTACATTGTACAAATTACACAGAGTATTTATATTTACAATAAGAATCACATTTGGTGATACAGTCACCAGGATGCCAAAGGCGTTCTCCACACTTCTCTCCCTGTAGTTGGTAACAAGCTCTTTATCTGTAAGTCCATGTCTACTGTAGGGCCTCATCAAAGTATCATCCTCTATGTACTCTTTCAGCTTACTGTTATTAAATAACTGGGCATCTGACATATGTCCCATTCCTCCAGTGTCTATACTGTAGATTGGGGTCTATCCATAAGAATGAAAGTATGAGGTAGCTATTATACATATAGTGAACATAACTATATAATATTACAAATGGTACATTACAAATGGTAATATAGTGGAACCTTGGATTACAAGCATAATTCGTTCCGGAACATATATCATATTCCAAAACACTCGTAAACCAAATCAAATCTTCCCATAAAAAATTATGAAAACTCAAATAATTCATTCCACAGCTCAAAAAATGAATGCAGAAAAATAATTAATACAATATATAATGTAAAAACAAAACAAATTAACCTGCACTTTACCTTTAAAAAAAGTTAAAATAAATCCCAACATTTAAGTGTTTTCGTTTGTGCGCGCAGGCGGCGTGTATTTGTGTGTGTACTGTATTTGTGTGTGTGTGTGTGTGTGTGTGTGTGTGTGTGTGTGTGTGTGTGGAATTAGCCCCTTCCCTCGCCTTGTCTTACACAGTAAAACTCCTCCTCCCTCCCCCAACCTCGCTTTTTAATTTTCACAACAAACACAAACACACAAAACACTGTTTTAACCGGAAAAAAATAAATCTCTCTAATGACACTTGCGTGCGTGCAGACTAATGGAATCACTGCTGTAAAGCAAAACAAAAAACAAAACAAATGAACCAGCAACTTACCTTTGAAAAGAATCGCGACAGAGCAGAGTTTCTGTGTAGAGCAGAGTGTGTGTGTCTGTGTGAAGCCTGGGAGGGGGGGTTGTAAAGGCAAGAGAGTGTGTGTGTCGGTGTGTGTGTGTGTGTGTCGGTGTCAAAAAACTTGGCACTTGTATACCAAGACATGCTCGTTTTTCAAGTCAAAATGTATTAAAAATCTTCGCTCGTCTTGCGGAACACTCGTAAACCGAGTTACTCGCATTCCGAGGTTCCACAGTAGTTTGTATTAGTCAGTAGATTTCACTTTAATGTCAGTAGTAAAGGTACGGTTTTGTTATCAGTTCTTTAGGACTTTTGAAAMGATATCATGTTGCTAACACTTCGCTATTTAATCGTTAACGGCTCGATGTGGGGTGGCTACACTTGAAAAATTAACTGAATTGGTAATCACAATGACTTCAAAGCCAATTTCAAATAAAGAGATGTCAGGAGAGGTAGGTAGCAGATTCGGCTGAGTAGAATGGGGGTATAATATTTTCAACCTGCAATCAATGCAGAAATGTTTGCATGATTAAGTAGCTTTAGCTTTCCACTAAATTCAATGCTGATTATGTAGAAATATTTCCATTAGCACTTGAGACCATTAAAGAAGTAGAGTAAATGTACACATTCATAGGCTATTAAAATTAAATGTCATTATTCACCAATAACTGGTAATATCAATTATCCAACTAACTTGGATATTAAGTGAAACATCCAAGACCACTTTATTGTTGTTGGTCTTTTTCTGACTTATTATCCTTAATGCATTTAGGGTCTGACTTCAGTAGTTGACTTGTATCGTCCCATGGACTCCATCAAGTCAAGATTAGTCTATATCAGGTTTAGTGATTAATCTTAATATAGACTATTATAATTAGGGTTCTTCAGGATTTTGACACACATGACAGTTAAAATTTTGATTTAAGGATAATTAGGATCTTTTGATTGGCATTTGTGTGGTGGCATGGTAAAACCCTTCATGTAATTGAAATACGCTCACCTACTCATTATTTATATCAGTCAACCTGCACAGGGTCTCTGGGGGCCTGAATCCTATCCCGGTGGACTCAKGGCATGAGGTACACCCTGGACGGAGTGCCACTCCATTCCTGGGCACACAAGCACACACACACAGACAAACCCTACAGACAATTTGGAAATGCCAATTAGCCTCATCCGCATCTCTTTGGACCAATGGAGGAAACTGAAGTAACTAGAGGAAACCCAACAAGCATGGGGAGAATATGCGTACTTCACACACATAGACCTGGGTCGGGAATTGAATTTTTGATCATGCTAACCACGATGCCGGTGTGCCACCAACTCAAATACAGTATGTTTAATTTCTTTTTCCTCATCTTCCAAATATTTGCTAATAGTGCATAGAGTAAAAGTTGCATTTATTTCGTTTCCATTCCTATTCCATCAAAGTCGCCATTACTACAGCATATGTAAGTACCTTTTTCATTGATAGCACAGGTGCTTTGCTAACATTTCAGCATGATGAATCTTGGTCACTTGTGGCATTTACAGTATTCTCTGTTTGATGATTGGACATCTTTAAGCAGATTTGTCAAACTGCCACCATACCCAACATGCTCTCTGTAGGCCCAAAAAGCTTGACAAAATTATAAAGTCAACTAAATATTTTTTCAATAATTTTAATAAAATTGAAATATTTATGGCGTCTTACATTTGAGATGTTAAAGTATGTTATAGTCCAGGTGAGTATGGTATAAAGTAGGTTATACAGCCAGGTTTCAGCACAGTTTGTAATTCCTCACCACTTAATGAAAAAACAGAGTGATTAAATCACCTGTGTTTGTGAAGAGAAAAAAAAAGTCCTAATCTGTGAGGACATTGGCTTTGATTTAAACCACTCTGTTAGACACAAAAATACTTTTTGGCCAAGATCTTATCTCTGACTACTTTCCAGAATTCAACCACAAAAATCGAATCTCTTTTCCCAGACCACCACACATTTCTTGCAAGTGACGAAATGGCCTTAATAACCTACACCACACTATCGTTTTACTTAACTTTTCCAGGCATCTGGCATTTCCATTATTTCTCAAAGTGAAACAATTTGCAATAATAATAATAATAATAATAATAATAATAAACTCAGGCACCATTATAATTAGCCATCAAAGAGAAATTTATTCATAGTTATTCATAGAGTTGTTTCAGCCTTTAAAGACACAGATTTTATCCTACTTCATACAAAATAGAGTCTCTATTTTAAAAACATAGGGAACAATAAAAATAATAAAAAAATTACTGGAATTTAAGATGTTATGCTTATCTAGACTTTTACAAAAGTRGCCTAGCTACAAGCTATTAGGCTATAACAAAGTATCTAAACCCTAAACATCCCTACAAGGAAACCAAACCGTCGGCTAATATAGGAATTATTTATTTATTTATTTATTTATTCTTTTTTTTTTTTTTTTCCAAAAACAGTCTGTTGTTTTATGTTTTTCATTATTTCTGAACTTTGTTGCACAATGTGGCAAACAACAGACTTTACCATCAAAAGTCTATACAAATCTGGGTTCCAATAAATACATTCAGAATCTATGTACAAGTGACATATCATGAGGTTTAAGTAAAGTGAAAAATGAAAGTAATGTACACAGCTGGTAGGTAGTAGATTCATCACAGTGAACAGAGGCAGGATGAGAACACAATATCATAATACACGAGTTCCTCTTAGAAGGTAAATAAGCAGTACAAAATGTATATAATGTATATTTACTGTATGTCTGCACATAAGATACTGTAACCTACTATGCATACTAATTATTTAAGTGGTCTATGAATCAATGAAGCTCTGGATTTTCTTAAAACTGTCCAAAGGGAAAAAACAAATAATATTATTTTGTTAAAATAACACTCAGTAATGGTTTATATATCCCATGAGGACTCTGGCAGTATTAGGGATTAAATAAATTACCTTCCTTATAAAATATAATGGCTTAAGATTGAGCATTCAGATGAAAAACCATCGGCACTCAAATTGTTGTCCATGTACATTTTCATTGAAATCCTGAGCTTCTCATTAAGGATTGGTTGACATAACATAAAAAGTAAATGAGAATTATGTTTACCATATAAAAGAGGTTTGTGGAGAATGGGGCCTTAATAAAAGTCTGTCTAACATCATGACCTTGGCTTTTCACACTTTTTTCTTTCTGTGTTTGTAGAGAAATGGCTTTCAGAGATCGAGAGAGAGAGACAGGCAGCAAAAAGCAGGGCCATGCAAGGAAAGAGAATAGTGAAAGCACACCCTCCCACATGATATGGAGCTTAATTATCAAAAAGAAAATATTGCACATCAGATACATCTTCGTCCCTTTTGTTGCCTTCTGAGTGGATCATCTTCCAATCAAGACATCAGTTTCTCAAGAGAGAATGCACTGAGATGGCAGCAAATGAATGAAGATGGTCATTAGTGACAATAACAGCATTAGCAGGGAGTGGTATCACTCAGTTAAAGGAACCATGGCTGGATATGAGGTGAATTTGTGATGTTCGCTTCCTTTTTGGAGTGTGAAGTTTAGTAAATTTGAACTTGCTTTCTTCCACGTGTTTTCTGSTTGTGATGTTACCCCTCTCTTGTCTTTGAAATGAGACCTGCGGGTATATGAGCCACTTACATCATCAGCTAATTTACATGTTTTACTTTTACTCTGAACAGGATATTTTTTACCCAATAATAATCTTTTCAAATTTGTCTGAAAATGCACAGAAAAAAAACATGCTAATGAACATAAAAATGGAACAGATTGCTTAGCCCTCTAAAATTTATGTTACTATTATTAGTTTATGCTATTATTATTGTATGAATTAACATTTTTCTTGCATTATTGGAATTTATTTATATTAGGTGTTATCGGTTTTCTAAGCAAACTCCTTAAATCTACCTAATTTATGACAAGAGGATTGTGCTTGGGTTTTGACATTATTATAGTGTACAGTTCTCAAAGCTTTTCACTGTTTAAATGTGAAAATGCATTGAACTACAAGGGAAGCTTGCCGGGCGTAAATTAGAAGACCTTCATGTGTATTTTGTCGCCAGTCATACCATGTATCTGTGTTCTCACACAGTAGCTCACTGTGTTCCACTTTACATATTTACCAGTGTTGCACATTTGCCTACACAGATAAGCATCAGTCCTTTCTACTGCTCTCTCTCTCTGTTTCGCTTAGTCTCTTACATTTCCTTTCCAAAATCCCTGCAGATTTTATGTCACACTTCATTGGATTTTACACAATAATTTCAATGAGTGTTTACACACTTCACCCTGTAATGCTTATGTAACCATCTAACATTTTGTTTCAAGGATGCTGGATTGCTGAGTAAAATTGAGAAAGCACAATTTTAGTTAAAACTTTTATATTGTATGTTTGCCATAACTGTGGGATGTCTATAAGTCTTTTAGGCGCTTTAGTCTTTCAGTGGCTGCATACCATGCCTAGTGTATGAAGTGCTTGTGTTGAGTGCATTTGAGGTCTCTGGTAGATAAGTCAAAGCTGCCCACCAGCAGTTTCAGTAGTTTGCCACTGACTAGCATATCTGGCCCAAAAGCCAATGTTTCCATGGTAGCCTTGCCTACGACTGTGAAAGCGAATAACTATATATAAAAAAAGAAAATCTGTGTAAATCCTGGCTTCCTGAATGGTGGACTTGCTGAGTAAACCACTGACTATCAACTTGGACCATGGAGGGACACAGAATCCACAGTATTTGTTCCAACTATGCACCACAACACTTAACCTGACTGAATGCATTCCAGTCTTAGTTTTTAGTGAAAACAATTTAAGTGGGGCAGGGCTAGAACTAATCCCTGTAGACACTGAGCTCCCCTGTGGACTGAGTTGAGTATCAGATTGGCTAACCGCATGTAAACTCATTTAAGACCAAGCCCCTAAGCTGTTCCTGAGACCAGATATTTGACTGAGTTAGATCAATCAYTGAGTCGAGAGGACCAACTGAATCTATTATTGAAATAGTGATGTAAAACAGGTCCACCTAAAAATCTGACAGAGTCACAGTCAGTTGAGGAACTCAGCCGAGAGGCTCCTGGTGCAGCGAGCGGAGCGGAACTTGAGCTCGTGGTAGCACTGCACGAAGCTGTGGTAGATAAAAGTAATGGGCAAAGCCAGGAGCACTATGCCACTCACCACACAAAGGCCTCCTAGCACACGCCCTGGCACGGTGATGGGATACATGTCTCCATAGCCGACAGTCGTCATGGAGATAATAACCCACCAGCAGGCAGCAGGGATGCTGGCATACTCCTCATTGCTGGATTTCATGTCAAGCCCATGCTCAAGCAGTTGGGCCAGGGCCCCAAAGATAGCCATGGCCACACAGATGAAAACCAGTAGCATGACCATCTCACGGTAACAACGGCGAAGCGTTAGGCCCAGGGTCTGCAGACCTAGGAAATGGCGGGCGAGCTTGATGACCCAGAAGATACGCATCATGCGCAGAACACGCAGTGTCATGCCGGCCCGCTGCAGCTGAGAGTTCTCTCCAGTCAGGACTGTCATGGTCACAGAGATGTAGTAAGGTGTTATGGCCAGCAGGTCAATGATATTCAGTGGACGTCGCACAAACTCACACTTGTCACGTGACACAAGGAAACGGACGATACACTCTGCTGTGAACCAGCCAATGCACACCGCCTCAATGATCCTAAGCAGATGCAGAATTATGTGAGAGAAAATTAAGAGAAGCATTAATATAGATAAAGCACTGACATAGTATACATATACACCAGTAAGCAATTTGAGCTATATGATGTATTAAGCACAGTCTAAAAAAAATATTTCACAGCCATCCAATTAAGAATCAGAGGCCTATTTGGTACACTATATAAAAAAAGTTCCTCTTCCGACTATGGGCTGTGGATAAAATTACAACAAAGATAATCAGGCTGCAAAACCGCACACTAAATAACAATTTCTAATCCCTAATTAGCATAGACATTAAGATAAACAATCAAGTTTATTAGGGAGTGAAATTGAGTAATTATAACCTTGTGGAGACTATGCTACAGCATTAGTCATGCAATGTCTAGAAATGCAAGACAAGACCTAGAAACATTTTTGGCTCAACAATGCTACTTTATTAACAAGCTTGTTTGAATATGGTTTGTAACTAAATACTGATGAAAAAATACCAGTTAAAGTTTTTAAACAAAGCATATCAAAGCCAAATTGTTCAAAGGTTTCAAGTCTCAAAAGACTCTGTGTAATTTCTGCTTTCTGTTAAGACATGTCCCAATTTAATAAAAATGCATAAAAGGCATAAAGTGCTGCTAGGTCTTAAAGAGTTATATACAATAAAAGGAATCAAGGCCACAGGTCCAGTTCAGAGCCCAGTTATTTTGGTTAATGTGTATTTGGTTAGTTTAGGTTTCTTTGTTATGATCAATGTTGGGCAATCTGAAAAGGAGTCAATAGACACATGCTAACATGAGTGAGGCTGAAGCATGTATATAGAGATGTCTTCTTACTCGAGATGAATATATTATAAAAGCAGTTTCACATCCACTTGAAAGATCCTGAAATAAATCCTTTACAAATTGTATTCCTTGTAGATTCTTTTCAACTAAATTGCAAATGGAGGCATATTTAACCAGGAAAATCTTTATGCCAAGTGGTGTGGAACTAATGGTGGTGTCAAATGGACAGCATGTCCATGTATTAAAATTCTTACTCTGCAGGCACTGAACTGGAACAAAAACATTTTTTTTACAAAGGGAACATCTACTATGTATGGATGACATTGTTTGATTGAATGACAAACCTGACATTTCACCTAAACAAACCTCTCTCTCTCTCTCTTTCTCACACACACACACACACACACACACACACACACACACACACACACACACACACACACACAGACATAGAAAAGCCTGGGTGCTCCGCAGGTACCAGCACCTTCAGAACAATCCATGTGGCAATATAGATATAGGACAGACACATGAAGAGGTTAAAAGGACAGAAAAATATACAACTCCAGAAAAATGAAAGAAATGTATTTAATAAACAATTTCACAGCTATACCATAAATACGATTTTTATAATGTCATAAATTTCTTAAGATGTCCTACATATTTAACAGTACAACAAAAGAAGCCAACTTCCCATGGGCATGCCCACCCATGGGTATGATGTAATTGTTAGATAAATCACTGAACTAGTGTAAAAAATAATGTCTACAAAACATTTTTTTTTTCAATGCAGAATTAACACCTACTGTACATTGTCAGGAACCAGGTACTATTCCAGTACTTTTTCTTTGTCTCAATTTACAAGCAAAAAGGCACAACAAAATGCCGTTTTAGATCCAATCATTACTTTGAGTACATTTGAATGAAACCTATATTATAAGTCCTGTAACTACAGCCACACAACTCGAAGGATGAGCATTTGTGCAATTAATTGTGTGAACTGATGTAATCTAGAACCTGTTTTTCTTCGGATGATGTATGGCGATTATTTAGGTTAAAAGTTAAACACCCTGCAGTTTGTTTCATGGCTCACGTTCAACTCAACGATGCTTCAGCACCTTGGACAGGGGCAGCTCGAATGAATAAATACATTTTTACATTGTAACCGGACAATTTGTCCTGTTACTTTATTCAGTTTCTCCACAATTGAAATCGAAGTACATTTAGATACCACTAGTTTTCAAGTGCAGCCAATTTGTATAGTACCCAAAGCATCGTTTTATAATTATAAATAGCATTGTTTTAGAAATATCAATCGCAGGGTTTATTTACATTTCAAGCATTTATAATAGTTACAGTTTCATCTAACCGTGATGATTTTGATATATAGATTATTTTATGTTTTATGATCGAAGACAAAAGACGAACATTTAGGAAACGAAACAAAACACAAGACAAAACACAAGTCGACCGACTTGGACACGTGTAGTGGGGTTTATAAAACAGTATTGTCATAGATCATGCATATAATCAGGGTTTCTCAGCAATGCATCGTGCATGAAAGGGATAGGTAAAAAAAGCATAAGTACCCGGCCGGATGGTCTATAGACTCTGTGTACCTGTGCTCCTCCACCGTGTTACTTTCTGCAGTTTTCCAGTCGGGCAGAGTGCTTGCGCACAGGAGCACCATGGACACGATGACAAAAATGACAGAGACAGAGGCGAGAATCTGCGCGGCCACTGAGGACGTGGGCTCCTCGAAGGTCCTGCGCATGCTCTCGAGCCACTTGGCGTCCTTCAGGCGGCCGGTGCCTCGCCGCCTTCTCTGCTCTTGCTCCTCTTGATCATCTTTGTCCTCGACGCGGCGCTCCTCCTCGGTGAAGTAGGTGAACGTATCGGACATACGATCATCCAAACGACGCTGGCAGCACAGTTCCAGATGTGAGCTTTCCAAACCCCAGTAGATCATTTCATTGTAGAAGGAGAGCTCGCACATGCGTGGCACTATGCGCAGTTTGCCGTGCTTCACGTAGAGCATGAGAAAACCAAAAGCCTCAGCGTGGCGGTCGAAGAAGAACTCGTTGCGCTCCCGATCGTAGTCGTCGCACACTTCCAGGACCTCTCGCTCCGACGCGCAGCTGTGCAGGCGGCTCACTCTCCTCAGAGGGAAGTCCTTCAGCACATCCATGGGGAAAGCGTACCGCGTGCCGCCCACGTTCAGAATGCAAACGCTTTGGCCAAACTTCATCCTCGGGAGCGTTCAGCGAGCACACAAGAGAAAAGTACCAGTCTCGGCGAACTGCATGCAGATGGAGAAACTCCGTCGCTGCGCGTTAGACTCTGAGTGCATGTTTGGACCGTCTTCAAGTGCTGCGCCAAGGGTTGGCAAAAACTCTCACAAGACCTCCTGTGCAGTCTCCTTTGACACTGGGTTCGGAGAGAAAACTTGTAAACGCGAGCGGAGACGCGAAAGAATGTGCGGAGGCGCGCAGAGTTACGCGTGCACAGCGTCTCGCTGAGGCGTCACCGTGCCACTGTCAAAGCGAAGGAAGTAGGAGTGATGTCAGGCGCTCGCGCGCGCACGCGCGAGCATACACACGCGCGCGCACATACTTACGCAAACTCTCTCTCTCWCWCACACACACACACAAACGTGTACATGTACATACTGTATATAAACTCGAGTTTGCAGTCACACGTAGACGCGAACGCACGTTCTTTGTATACTTCAGATTAGAACTAAATGAAAGTTGTGAGTTCRTGTTATCTTGTTCTGGAGTTTATCAGTCACACTACGAACTGATACCTAAACGCATATGCACACCCTTAGAAAGTCAAAGAGTTTTGGGCCGCAGGAGCAGGTTTTGCGGCGCGAACAGCAACACGACTAGAGGGCGCCTCTTTCCCGTGTTCCCTCAGTAGGCTCTACGTGTGCAATAGACTGTTGTCCATTTCTTAAACCCACACGTTGATCCAACTAAAAAGTGTGAAAAAAGTACGTTTTGAGTCAGTGCAGCAGGTGCATGAAATCATGCACCTGCAATCTAGACCCAATTTACTGCCAACTGTAAACCTTCAGAAGATAATACGCCAAGGAGAAAGAGTAAATAACAGAAAATGGAGAATGATATTACTCAGACATTACTTTTAGAATTACCTTGTTAACTGTTTTCTCCCCAAATCGATTAAAAATATCACGCATCACACGTTTAATATTACATTTTGATATAGGGTAAATCCCATATCAGGGTAATGCATGCAGGAACGTATACACAGTATATATATATATATAGAACTTAATGAAAACTCTGAATATATTGAATGAAACGTGAGAATATTGAATGGATTCTGAATATATTGAATGAAAACTAAGTATATATTGAATGAAACATGACGTCATCGAAACACAGCGCCATCGTTAGAAAGGATGAGTGAGTCGGCGAGAAACTTGGTTGCTGCAATTGTGAGAAGTGAAGAGATGGTCAACTCTTTGATGAGTGCGTGTACGGCCCAAAGTGGTGGCACAAGCCGCACTCAGTGTCAGACTACGGATGAAGAAATATATTCGCTATTTCACCGCGGAAGACCGGTGTTATGCGCTAAAATGCTCCCCTGCCACAGATTGCCCCCCCCCTACATAATTGCTATCAAATATTATATTAGACCAGAAATGTATAGGTTTATGATTTAGAAATGACAAATTAGACCAAATGGATTTGATTATAAAATAAGCATTATAAAAAATTACATGTTGTATAGGGAAAAAATATATATTTTTTATATATATATATATATATATATACAAGATGTATTTTTGCTATTGCTTATTTAATAATAAAAATCATTTCGTAAAATTTTTCATCATAAATATTTATTTAGTGCAAGCATTTTTGTATTACATGACAAATCCCTGTAAAATAAATGTGCCACAAAATAAACATTATATGAGAATTATGGTCTCGAAACCTGTCACGTGCCTAGGGTTAATTATAATGTTTATATCATATTTGATAACAATAAACCTATGAATTTATGTTGTAATATAATATTTCATAGAGATTATGTAGGGGGTGGGGCAATCTGTGGCAGGGGAGCATTTTAGCGCATAACACCGGTCTTCCGCGGTGAAATAGCGAATATATTTCTTCATCCGTAGTCTGATACTGAGTGCGGCTTGTGCCATCACTTTGGGCCGTACACGCACTCATCAAAGAGTTGACCATCTCTTCATTTCTCACAATTGCAGCAACCAAGTTTCTCACTCATCCTTCCTAAAGATGGCGCTGTGTTTCGATGACGTCATGTTTCATTCAATATATTCAGAATGGCGCTGTGTTTCGATGACGTCATGTTTCATTCAATATATTCAGATTTCATTCAATATATATATATATTTTTTCAATCAATATATTCGGAATACATTCAATATTCTCACGTTTCATTCAATATATTCAGAGTTTTCATTAAGTTCTCTCATGAATATTTTCCTAAACGGCATGCCCCAATATGTGTGTGTATATTATATATATATATAATGTTTTGCTGTTGTTTATGATGCTTTTGGATACAAGTTTACACAGGAAATTGTTACTGAAATTAAGTGAAGCCATGATTGAGTGTGTGACTCAAATAAATACAATGATAAATGTTTCACTGACAATTAAATTAAAGGCATAATCCAGTAAAATCATGTGTCAACAACTTGATGTTTTTCACAAACTTGTCATGTTTCCTTAATTGCAAGAAGGTTTACAATATGYAACCAAAAGTGACATAAGTACACAAAATGAATATCTAAAAAATTCCCAAGTAAAAGTACAAGTACATCGCTAAACATGTACTCCACTACTCCACTACAAGTAGAAGTGCTTTTTAAAATTCAAGTACAAATACTACAGTAAGTATGTGCTTAAAATGTACTTTAAGTACAAAAGTATACATACTCCAAAAAACAAACTGTTTTAAAGTATTTTATACACAATTAAAGTTCACAAAATGTAGTGAGCAGAAGTAATAAATACCATATGGAAAAAAATATATAAAGTACAGTAACCAAGTATTTGTACTCCGTTACTTGCCACCTCTTTAACCTTGTTTGATTGTTAACTATGGTAATAATTCCACAGAAAATATCCAATAAACAACTTCCAAATCCACCTACAATGCATTTTACCCCTGGCAAATGTCATGCTTGCTAATCCTTTAATTAAATTGTTTAGTTAAAGACAGAATTAATGCTTTGACGAACAAGAAAGCTGCTTTAGTCTAAAACACGAACAGGGCATCAAAGCAATTCAGATTGAAGAGATTGTGATGGAAAATTAGATGAAAAAAAAGATTTAGAAATTTTCTATCACAATCTATTCAACACACAATAAGCATAGCAAAATGTTTCTGGGTATTTATAATAGCAAAGTAACAAAAGTGCGACTTCACTATTTATTTATTTATTTGTTTATTTATTTATTTATTTATTTATTTATTTATAAGTGTTCTTGGAGAAGTAGTTGACTGGAAAAAATATATACAGTACAAAGTCGTGGAGTTCAAGTCAAACCAGAACTTGGGATGAAAATGTTCATGAATTAAGTCGTAAAACTGATTCATGTTTACAGATGACTTTAAGCACAGTATGATGATGAGACTGCTGCAAAGAAAACATTTGAATGGCATGAACATATTAAAGAAACTCAATGGAGATGCATCTGTTTGTGGAAACTGTACACAATCATTCACTTTTGCTACATTCCATGTACAGTCCGTATAGTCCTGACATAATGGCAAGTGATTCCCACATCGTTGGGCCATTAAAGGAGTTCCTGGGAAGCCAGCATTTCAGACATGAAGCAGGTAATCATGAATCTGCACAATCAAAAATCTAAGTGTGTGTAGCGCAGTGTTTAAGACATTGGACTACTGATTAGAAGGTCCCAGGTTTAAACCCCAGCACCACCAAGTTGCCACTGTTGGGAACCCTCAATTTCTCAGATGTACAATGAGATAAAATATAATTCGTTCTGGATAAGGGCATCTGCCAAATGCCATAAATGTAAACTTGAATGCTCCTTCAAGTTTACAGATGACATCACAGAACTGCATAATTAGTGCAGCAATGGTGGTGCTGGAATTTAAACTCATCGTCCTCCAAGCAGTAGTTTAAAAACAGAACCACCACTGCCATAATGCAAAGTATCTCAATTTTTCATTTAAGCCTATGTTACTAAGTGTAATGTTCAAGTCTGTTCTGCTTTTGTAATTTATTATTAAAAGCTACCTTAAACACTTGGTGTCTATGGGTGCCTGTTAACAACATGGTGCTTTCACTTGCTCAGTGATGAAAAAAAAAAAAAAACTGAACTGAATAAAAAAAATAAAAAAAAGTACTATTTTGGAATGTCATTAATACAGTGACTTGGCCAACATATGAAATATTGATTTGTGGTCTAGCTTCACATGGGGAAATCTGTTGCTGCGGAGGTTGTGTACGTGGTCAGCCAGCCTGGCGCCACTAGCACTAATTAGACACATAATGGAAATCCATGAAGGTTCCTGGTGCCTTTAATTATCTTTTCACAGTGCCTGGTGTGCCATGTCCTAATGCTATCTCCTATTAATGAACCCAGCCTCAATAAAAGCTTGCACCAGATCACCAACTTCATAATTAAGCACAGTGCTAATAATGGCTGTGGCTGTGCAGTGTCATTCTATTACCAACCAGCAGTTATACATGACTAAAAAGGCAAAGTGGCCTCAGTCAGTTCAATTTGTATCTTTGGCCTGCAAGTTAATGACATGACAGTCCAAGTCTTGAGTGAGATCAAAGGTCTGACCTCTTATGTACGCTGTTGAGGCCTTTAGTTTAGGTATTTTAATTCATCAGGTGCTAGAATAAGCTAGTGTGAACTAGAAGCTCATTACATTTTTTATAACCCAGTTGGCTGATGTGGACTGCATGCAAAGGCACATTATATTAGCTTAATAATTAGACTTGTTGCCAAGGTTTTTGCAAATTCACAAGGTTAAAGCTATCCTGTGTTAGGTATGTCAGGCTTTAGCACTCGGTTACCTCATGATATGACACTTCAAGTTATTGTCAAGATCACGACAGGGGTAATGTGGTACATTAGAAAAGGAAAGCGAATCTCTGTAAGAATATCTTCACAAGTAATAAAATTCAAGTCCAATTTAGGTCTCAAGTCTTAAAGCTTGAGTCTGAAAAACACAATAGAAACACAGTAGTGTACAAGTATATAGTATATGTAGTATATAGTGTACTATACAAAGACTTCTTTTTATAAAATAAAATATTTTGCAGAAGTAATACTTAAAAGATAAAATAAATGCCACTTCAGACATTAAAAAGTCCTTATTAAAAAGATTACACATCTTTACACATGTTAAAGAATATTAAGGTAAACATGAAAATCTTTATTTGGTCTAAGCATATATTAAATCAATTTGATACTAAACAAATATAATACTAATGAACAATAATACAATGAAACTGAGAAGACCACATTGGCTTGAACACCAGTTAGCCAAGAACGGAAATCTCATTGCAGTGGGTAAAGGATCACCAAAACTTTTGAAGATTGGAAAAACACTTTTTTCCCACTAATATTAAACTGTTCCTTTTTTAAATGGGTCTGTGCCCACTGTAGCCTCAAATTCTCAAAATGAAGAACAGAAGTGGAACTCTGTGCAGTCTTCTGCTGTTGTACTGTAGTTTTATCTGTAAAGGTTTTTGAGATTTTTGCTCATTAAAGTTGTAAACAGGTACTATTCCTTCTGTTGGCATGAACTACTCTGGCCATTTTACTGATGTCAAAGCTTTTTTACCTGCAGAACTATCACTCACTCTATGAATTTTGTTGTTGTTGTTTTAGGTTTTTCACACTATTCTGAGGAGGCTCTAATTATTTTTATGTGTAAACAGCACATGAGAAAACTAATTCTAAAAAATACTTAAACAAGCATTTCTGGCACCAGCAATCATGTTTGGATCATATCTCTATGATCCCATTTAGTTTTTTATTTTCCCTAGTGTGATAGTTGATGTGAGCATGTGTATGCAAAGTTGCTGAACCATATTAGCCCTATTTTATTGCCCGGCTGCCATATGACTCGCTGTTTTAATAATTGCATAAATTAGTAGAAGTGCATATTCCTAATAATGTGCTTGGTGGTTTTGTATACGCATCCATCCATAAATCTTCTGTTTAAATTACCTGAAACCTACTGTATCTCAGGGAGCTCAGGGCACAATGCTGAGGAMACCCTGGATGGAGTGCCAACCCATTACAGGGCACAAGCAGACACTCACCAAATCATAAATCATGGCCAATTTGAACATTACAATCACCCCCTCTGATGGGGCAACTGCAATGGGGTAATCAGAAAGTCTTCTGTAACTTTCACACTTACCATGTCCAAGTAATCATGGAAAGCCTTATTTCTCTCAAGTTACTACTGATGGTTTATAGTCACATTGGTCTTTCTTTGTGTGACTTAGGTCTGACTCAAAGTTACAAAAACATCAATGAACTTAAGAGGAATTAATTACTTTCATAAAAAAAAATCACATTTTTACTCTAATTTCTTAATATTCAACTTTTTTATGTTTACAAAATCTATACATGCTTGGGCAGATTTCTCATGTTTTGTTATGTGTGTTCTTTAAAATATTATGCATTGTGTAAACTTAAATTATTGTCAGCTTAACAGCTCTATGCTTGTATATGCAGAACTGTGCTCTGCATATGCAACATTTAATATAAAACTAAATGTGGTTAGCACTGTCGCCTTGCCCCTCCAGGTTCGATTCCTGTCTCAGGTCTGGCTGCATGGAGTTTGCATGTTCTCCCTGTGGTTGGTGTCTCAGTCTCAGTGTGTGTGCGTCACTTGTATAGTCAACAATGCGCGTTTATTGTTTACTATAACACTGTAATCACTGTAAAAACTGTGCGCACATGTAAAGCATTTAAAAAAAAAAAATGACTGTTCTTTAGTACCTGTACTGCAACAACAGTCCTCATGGATAAAAGAAGTTTCAAAGGCTGTAGCAGTGCGAGAGATTAATCTGTTTAATGATGTTGCAACGTCAAAGTCAAAAACAAGTTCCATTAGAGAGGTTTCTTATTAAAGATTCCAGTTTTCCAGCAAAGACTCTCTGTCAGAGAGCAGTGATTTCGTGTGTGTGTGCGTGTGTATGTGAAAGCCGTCCTACTGCAGGACTTCCCCCTTCTCCACTTTGGTCTTTCATCAGCTACGATTCTTCTTAGGTAAAGGTAAAGTGAATSTTAATTTGTTTTCTTTTCACTTTATATTTTGTATTAACCATTTTATACAAATATTTTTGGGTTGTGTAATGAATCATCAGAGTT
>QMIH01000143.1:10786-41450 GCA_003987875.1 Clarias batrachus
TACTCAGACCGGCCCGTCCGGGCACTAAATGCATTGAAGCAACTGCCATGTGATTGGTTGATTAGATAATTGCATTAGTGAGAAATTGAACAAGTGTTCCTAATAATCCTTTAGGTGAGTGTATATTAAGTCAGTAATTAAATTGCTCATTATACAACAGTTAGAGCCGACCAGCAATCTGACCAGCTTTCTGATTGCACAAGAGGCATTTCAGGTGTGGTGATAATGGACGGTAGCACCACTGGAATGTTTAACTATATGTATAACTCTGTGTCCTACAGTTGAAAAATTACACTAACTGTTGGTCACAGTATGGGTGAAATTAGGGCAGTATGCAATGCATTACTGAGGAGAGAGTAATTAACATTACTTGGTGTGTTGAACAAGTGATTGTAGACTCTAATGCACTAGCTTTCCATTTAACTCTATTTGGGATTAACCCCTGAACCTGGATGTTTATGGAGCTGATATTCTAAAGTGGAATAAGTGGAAATATAAAGATAAACTTACGAGATTTAGGTGACTTTGTCATTCGGTAAATGAGCAGTCCAATCAGAATAGGAGGGATTCATCACATGATAAAGTCATCAAGGTGGGAAATCAGACCCCTCAAAGCATACAAGCCACCTTTTTAATTAGTCATTTATCTTTGTATAATATAGGGAAATTTTTGTAATGCTTATTAAGAAATATGTCAAAAGTGTTTTTGTTAAATTGAGCAAATTACAAACAGCCTGTCAGGGTTAACCCCTAGATGGCGCCTTGCGCCCAGAGACTTTTKTGGGTTTTTTTTGTTGTAATTATCGTTAGTAAACTTCACTTCCCAGGATGCACCTCGGTCAGGTTATGGAAGCCTTCACCTGAACCGAGGTGGCTCATTAGTTGAAGGTATATAGCCTGTTTTAAGTTCTGTTTCCTTTGTCTTGCATTTGTTTAGTTGGAATTTGTGCGTAATATAGTATCTTGGTTTGGTTTGTTCATGTTTTAGTTGCGCTAAGTTTATGTTTTGTTTATATTAATAAAGAACCATCTACAACTGTAACTACGCGGGTCGCGCGAGGGGCAGAGCCACGCTTAAACTGTTCAGAATGGGCAGATCCGCAAGCTGTTACCATGTGGAGTTCTGAACAGGCAAATGCACGGCCATTTATACAAACGGTTGCTAGGCAACGCCATCGGCATGCAGCAGTTCAGCGTACGCGCTCAGTACGGTTTATTAGTGCACGAAGCACAAACTCTCTCTCTCTCTCTCTCCCATAAGTCCTCGGTAAGGGCGAACGCCCCGAGAGGATAAGTTTTGTTTTATTTTCCAGAGCCCCGTCCGTTCTCGCATAGACGCCGGAGCTCTGTCTATTTTGTGTTTTCACTTTTCATTTATTTTCCTTTTAAGTTTCTTAATTCCAAAAGGGAAGGTCTTCCCGTGTGTATCACAAGCACTCTCGCTAATTCCTATTTCGTTTACCCACTCTAACGCCCAGCATAAGTGCTCTTATCATTAAAAACATTGCATGGTGCGGCTCTCCACTCCGCACCACATAACAACAACATCTTAACCTCTGCATTTATGCCTCGTCTACACCACTAAAAACCTGACACAGCCCACTGTCATAGTAAATGTTTGGATAGCTTACAATACATACATATAAGTGTATTTGAGTAACCCTCAAATACACTATATTAAATGTTTATTCATGGTTTACTTTGTCAATCTAGGTTCTCTCAATTTGTCTTCTTTTCCAGAGTGTTTGAAGAGTGCCACAAAGTCCTTGACCCAGAAAACTTCTACAAGGCATGTGTATATGATATGTGCAACATGCAGAATGGTACAGGTTGCTTCAGCCTGCAGAGTTATGCTCACATGTGTGCTTCACAGTCTGTATGTGTGGACTGGAGAGGCGCAACTAATGGACAGTGCCGTAAGGAATAGCACAAAAACACAAAAGAAAAAGAAAACTTTCAAAACTGACTTCCTGGTCAATGCTGATTACTTTTGTTTGTTTTCATAGCATCTAACTGTCCAGCAAATAAAGTGTACATGCCATGTGGGCCAAAGGTGGAGAATACCTGCAATTCAATGTAATGAATCGATTACAATATTCACATGATAATTTTTTGTCTTTGACTTTATTTCCAGTAATAACTATCATTCTTTTTTCCTATGAAACGTTTTCAGGTACAATGAGAAGTTTATTAATTGTGACTCTCAAGTATGTCAAGATCATTTTCAAGAAGGTTGCTTCTGCCCTAATGGGACCACACTCTTTGACACTGCTTCAGATGTATGCACCAGCTTCTGTGGTAGGCAAATTCTATGATAAAGCATTGATTTATAATTAAAATACAATTTATGTCTACAAACTTTAAACATGCCTTTGGTTCAAAGGCCAATAGTTGAGCATTAATTTTTATATAATATAAACAAAAACCTATAAATGTATTACTTTTTTTGCCTTAGGGTGTATGGGTTCTGATGGACTGCCCAAGCAGGTGAGCCACCTGTACATAATTCTTTTTTATTTTAATAAAAATAGACACTAGGGATTCTATGCATTCTGAAGTTAAGCCTGTATCAATTTATGTACCCGAGATGTCTGTCACGGGTGTCACAGAACTGAAGTGAACCCAACAGCAGACTCCGGACTCCTGGGTGAATGGGGAATGCCCCATGACTTATCAAAGATGATGTAGACGGAATTCCTGGGGACCTATAAGTAGTAAGAGTAGAACAAGAGGAGAGGCAAACGTGCATAAAAGAGGTTGGATCTGGCCACCCCCAGTAAAAAAAAATTWWAAAAAAAACACTTTAGTGTATTACAAATRTATTGAAATCTTCGATAGTACATTGCACTAGACTAACAAAAAGTCAGTTAGTGTATAAAAAGTATAATAAGTGAGTGTAGAGGAATAGCTAGCGAAGAAAAGCGAGTTTTTGATCTGAGGCAGTGAGCACTTTAACAAAATTCGGATGTTCATAATGTTCAGATAGTCTTTCTCAGACAAAGAGCATGTGAAAGAACTGATTACATCTCCAACAAGAGATTCTCTGTCGGATGATCAGAAGTGCACAGGCACAGAGATTGCCCATCACACAGCACCAAATCTGGAGCGTAAAAAGAGGTTTGAAGCATGCAGGGTCAATTACTGAGTAGATCCGATTAAAACAGGAGTGGTCATACACAACAATAATGCAGAGAACAAAGAGAATCCAAAGGGGCAAAGACGATAGGCCAAATCTAAAGAATGGACAGGGTCAAACAGAGAGAGTTGTCATCATGTACCAAAGTGAAACTAAAACTGGCAGATAAACTTCACTATATGTAAGATATTTTCACTTGCAATAGAGTAATTGTTTCATAGTGTACACACCCTGCCATTTTGAAATACATTAAGTGAAGTATGATTTTACATTCTCTCGTCTTTCTGGTTCTTCTGCAGCCAGGAGATACATGGCGTACACAATGCAAAGATTGTACATGCAGTAAAGAAGTCATGGGTCCAGTGTGTCAACCAGTCCAGTGTCCACCCTTAGACAAATGTACTAAAGTAGGGTATGAGCTTCAGACTGTGGACTGCTGTCAGAAGTGTGGTGAGTGAGCAGCACTTTCTCACCATTTGTTTGCACCATTTTTTAATGTCTTTTTCACATGACATGCCAAGCCACATCCTCGTCTAGCAACCCTTCATGATCACCTTGTTATGTGATTGTTATATGGTGCGGTATGAAGAGTCGCAGTATTGAGTAGAGAATATAATAATGTTTATAAGAGCCGTCACGCAGGGGGGTCAATGAAATAGGAACTTGTGAGAGTGCGTATGATACACACGGGAAGACCTTTCAGTTTGGAGATAGCGTGGGGTTATTAATTGGGAACTTAAAAGGAAACAAAARAAAACTGAAAGCACAGAATAAACAGAACTCTGCCATGTACGGGAGACCGGACAGGGCTCTGGAAACTAAAAATAAAAACTTACAATCTCTCGGGGTGTTTCCCCTTACCGAGGATTTATGGGAGGGGGTTTCTTTATTATAGAACACGCCTATATACTGAGGGTTGTTGCTCTCTTTCTCGTGTGCCGTCTTAGGGAGACAGAGATTGGGTCTTTGCCTCTCTCTTGTATTTTATGTCCACTTTGACTTTTTCTTTTCTTTTCTTTGGCTTYGGCTTTGATATCTTACTGGTGCTACCTAATGATCACACAAAGTGGGGAGGTATCGGGACCCTTAAATAGATACACCGCCAGGTGTGGCGTGTCCAGACTGATTGCCTTGCAGCAGTGTTGCCTGGCAACCTTGTGTTTGCGTGGCCACGTCTCAGCCTGTTCAGAACTCAGGGTAGGAGCCTGCGGATAAGGGGCAATTCTAGGATTTTGTAAGTGGGGCGGGCATAAAGGGACCATGAACTAGTCAGGAGGAGTCCGCGGGAAATCAGATTCAATTAGAAATACATAATGGCTTTGAAAACATTAAGCATGATTTACAAAATTTTGAGCAATGCCCTGTGCGCTAATATGGGTAGTATTGAGTTACAGTAAATGTAGCACTGCCACAAGGCCCTAAAAATAATTTAGTATTTTTGAGAAAAAGATTTTTGCACATTTATTCATAAAAACGACTGATAAGGTAACATTTATCTGTTCACTATTTATGTGGTGGGCAGCACTGCTGCTAAATCATCTGTATTCAGCAGTTTGCTGGTCAGTCTTGATCAGTTACACGAAAATAATTAGACAAAAATGCTATCAGGGTGATATTTTAAAAGAATTTGAAGTGACTGGTTGACCGCGCTCTAAGCCAGTGAGTGAGTGAGTGATGGCGCTCTGAGCATACTAGGTATTGACACCACTCTGATTCAGTGACGTTTGGCATTGTCAGGGTGCCAAATGATATTGGGGGGCACCAGGGGGCCAGTCATATTTTAGGGGGGGTGCTGGTGCCACCCTGTGCCCCCCCCCACCACCACCACCTCTAGAACCGCCCCTGCTGCGTATCTGCCGAGTTTTTATGCGTGGTTCTGCCCCTTGTGAGACCCACATCGCCATACACCTGTGCACTTCCATTCTATAATTCACCTCACTCCTTGCTTTTCACCGTYTCACTTCCCTGCAACGCACCTGTTGCCAATTTATGATGATCACTGCTCCCCTATTTAACACACGCTCAGACTACATCTCTTCGCCAGATGATTGTGTGCCTTCCATGCTCAATATTCCAGCTTTACTTCTCATCATTGCCTTCTTGATCTTGATTATGCCTGATTTCACGGACCTCTATGATACAACAAGATATTATATGCCCAAACTCATTTTTCAGCTTCTAATGACAGCTCAAAGTTTGACCCAGTGCCTGCGTGGTAATATGACCGCTCCAAGCCATAACAYTTCATCATTTATATCTTTATATAAAGGGATCAAAATAAAGTCATTTGCTTCATACCACAGTGCACAGAGCTTTCATAGTCTCTTTTTCAATGCTAGGATATTCCCTCAAACTGACCATTCTCTCTCTCTCTCTCTCTCTCTCTCTCTTCCTCTCTCAGTGTGCCAACCTAGTTTGTGCCCCATCACCATACCAATATGCCCAGTTGGATTTGAACTAGTACAAAACAAGACAGATACTGACTGCTGTGTCACTTTCAATTGTAGTAAGTTTCAATATTTCAGTCTTTTCAGTCTTGAACCAGACTATTTAGCTTTTTGTACATGAGGGCTACTAACAATTACAATCTTCTTCTTTTTTCTTTTCTTTTCTTTTTTTTCTTTTTTTTTTTTACCAGAACCCATGCCAGTGTGTGTCTTTGGTATCAACAAATATGTGGTAAGATTTGTTATTCTCCCTTTGCATACCAGCATGGAGCAGTATTATATTATTAGTACTGTCTTATTTAGTATGCATTAGAATCTTTAATTCTGTATTTTTTATGTGTTGCATTTATTTTGAATCTGTCAGTTAAGGGATTAATTTTCTCTGTTTAATGTAATCAGGAGCTAAATAGTTTTTTATAAATTTATGAGCTTGTGTAGGGGGTCGTAATGCAGACTATGTTTCTATTTCACAGCCTGGAGATAAAGTTCCAACCGATTCCTGTGAAGTCTGTCATTGTGGTACAACTGTAAACATCAGCACGGGCCTACTTAATATACAGTGCACTCCTATGATTTGCAACACAACCTGCCCTGTGGTAATGCCCTGAATTCACATAAATTATATAAGATCTAAAAAAAAAATACTGCTTCATAAACGCAGTAGAACATCAAGTGCCCAGTGACTTACTTACACCACACCACAACATTGTTGTTGATTAAATGTCCTAAATATACAAGGATAAAATGATCTGCACTCGAGTTGTATTAAAACATGTTTACCACAATGGCTTATCAGTACTTCCTCTTTAAGGCTACTGTCTCCACAGTCACTCTTGTGCAGGTGTGGACATTACATCAGTTCATTTGTACAAACATTAGAGCAAAGATGTATGCCCCACATGTGATTTGCATGGAAGAAGAGCCCTGCATGCATTGATTCATTTTGTGTGGGCTGAGGGTATAAACAGAAACGTTTAGAATATCTACAAACAAACTGTGGATCGATACTCTAAGATAGGTGAAAGGTTTTGAAATCATAATCTGGTGATGAGACATGATTCATCACTATGAAACGGCAGAGTATGGAATGGAAACATCCTCATTCGCCAACTAAGAAAAAGTTCAAATATCAACCAYCAGCTGGAAAATAGATGCGTACAGTTTTCTGGGATTCTCAAGGGCCAGTATTGGAACGATATCAGTAAAAAGGGTTAACAATTAACAGTGCTCGTTACCGTGATCTGCTCATTGAAGAGCCTAAGCCTAACCTTCTGATCAAATGGAGAGAACTGCTCAGTCTGAAACATTTTTTTAACGAAGGAATAAAAAAACAGATGGAGTAAGCATATTGAAAAGCAAGGAGATTTTTTTGTAAAATTATGTACTTGTTTTTGTCAGAAAGTTCATTAATATAAATTCTACAGCCAGAGTGCAGATCATTTTTGATTCACCCTCATATATAAAATTGTTGTTACTAATCTGGTTGATTAGTATTTTTAATATTTTCTTAATTAGCACATAATACTATAGAAATCTACAGGTAATTAGYAACTAGATTGTTGAAGATGTAGTATTAATTGCAGATATTACATGAACTTTGGTACGTGCCAAGACGTTTGGTTGTAATCAAAAATTAAATGCCGGATTAAATGCTTTTATTCACGTTTTACAGGGCTTCTCCTATGAAGCCGTGCCAGGGCAGTGCTGTGGCAAATGTGTACAAAAGCAGTGTATATATGAGAATGCAGATCACCCCAATAGCATAAGCACAGTTGAGGTAAGTCTGTAGGCTGTGATTAGTGTTTAAATTCTCTTACAAACAAAGTCAGTTTGTGATTTTGACAGATTTGTGGTTATGGACTGATTCCTCCTTGTTTATATCCAAAACTGAATATTGTCATCAGGTTGGACAGAGCTGGACTCCTCCAAATGAGTCGTGCGTGACTCTTAATTGCACCAAAGTCAATGATGTGTTTGTCTTGGTGAAGAAACCCCCTTCATGTCCTGATTACAATCCAGAAGACTGCAAACCTGTACGTTTATCACCTTTAGCTAATTTTACCCTTATATCCCAAATAAATGCTTTCATATGGTTATTATTTTTTTTAGAACCATATTCAGTATTCAGTGTATCAGAACTTTTATTAGTGTATGATGATTAGGAAATGATCAGATATAGTAATTTAAATGATTGTGTCCTATTTTAGGGCACAGAGACAACCACACCGAATGGATGTTGCAAGACATGTAAGATCTTTTAATAGAATTTCTCTCATTTGTTCCATCTGTTACTGGTGATTTGCTATTGATAGTATTTTTCTTTTTTTTTAATTAATCAAGCACACAATATTCTAAATAACCATTTATAGGACAAAAATGCAACTGGTCATGTTACATAAACCATAAAACACAATGTTTTCTGTTCTGAAGGTTCTCACTTGGTGGAAAACCTCCTGAGTTTACAACACACTGATGTATTTTCATGTCTACTTAATCTATGTTTTTTATTATTATTATTATTATTATTATTATTATTATTATTATTTTCACATTATTACAGATGTGCCTTCATTTAAGTTCCAGATAATGAGTTGTTATTCTTAAAAAAAAAAAACACCTTAATAGAAATATATATAGAAAAATGTACTTTAACATGAATGTGTTAATTTGTACCTTCATGAAATATCAGGGTATTTCTCTGTATTTGACATTCAGGTCAGCTGGAAGACTGCCGTGTGGTAAAGAACACCACCTACTTAAACGATAATGGCTGTACATCCGTCCAACCTGTGGTAATCCCCTCCTGCTCTGGATCCTGTAACACCAACTCTTTGTGAGTTTGCTTACTAATAAATATGTATACACACACACACACACACACACACACACACACACACTTAAATAGATATAGTAAACAGGAGACAGAAGTCTTTTACATTACTGTAAGCAGGAGGTAATGTATGATGTAGCTTTCTCAGACACATATACTGTAGTACATCACACCAACACTACATCCAGTCACTTTTTCAGCCATGTTCTTCTTCAATTTTTTTCTTTTAACACTCCATTCTCTTTTGCATGTGCAGATATTCAATGGCGGCGAACACCATGACGCATCACTGCTCCTGCTGCAAGGAGCTCCGAACCAGCAGCAAGCAAGTGCAGCTGCGCTGTGCCGACAACAGCGTGAAACCATACACCTACACTTACGTCGAAGAGTGTGGCTGCTCTGTCACGGAGTGTACTGACTCAAAAGTTTAATTCAACTTTTAACATGATTTAAAATGAGCATGCTGCGGCAGATATTCACCTACAACTAAATACAACTTTGTTTGTTAAAGTTATTTGAAGACGATATATTATTTACAATGTTTTTCTTACTCAAAAAATGACTTGTTGCTAAACTATGATTCTACTATGATGACATTCGGCAGACGCCCTTGTCCAGAGCGACTTGCATTATTTTCTCATTATACAGTGCATATGAGATAATATGCATACTTATGCAACTATTATAGCAAAGAACAGAATTTAAATAGAAATTTTAATTGAAATAGTACAGGATATAATTAACTAAATCCTTTGTGTTATTCTCAAAATACGTTTTTGTGACAGAGTGTATCTGCCACATCGGTTTGCATGTGAACAGGGTTATGTGTTTTGGTATCCAGTTAAGCATACATAGGACATAAATACTTTACTTTTCTGCATTATTTGTCTTTTTCTGGTGTTTAGCTCTATATATTCTTTCTTTTTAATTAATAACAATAATAAATAATTGATACTATTGCAAGCAAAAATGGTGTGCTGGTTTGTCTATGAGTTATAAAAGTTCTTATGTTTTCATATTCACAATATGTACAAAATTTATTGAATTTATTTAATATTGGCCCAATGTTAGCATTGATATGTACTCGCAACACATGGATCCATTAAACATCATGCAATTCACAATAACGGTGAGAAAAATATTACCACCAAATTAAATAAAAATAAATGGATGATAAAGTGTAGAAAATTATAATAAATACAAAACAACAGTATAAATAAAAGAATGAAAGATTTGGAAATTTGGAAACAAGAGCACCACATAACACCGCCTGCGATATCCTGGGAGAACTGAAATGCCGTAACGATCATAGTATTCGCATACATAGATTCCACTATATATCTCTAAAAATTGTTCACGTTTGATAAAAAGTGTTCTAAAACAGATCCCATTTTAGATATGCTCATTCCAGTTATTGATGTTTCATTGTTTCAATATTTAATCTAGTCGATGCACATTGATTTTTATTAAATGACATGGCAACCAAATTGTATCTTTGTGGAGAAAAGCTGAAGAAGAAAAGAAAGCTCAAACTAAACGAGTGCTATGGTATTCGTACGCGTTTTAATAAATGCAATGATGCCCGTGATCACAGACAGACTTGTGTCACATATGAGTAGGATTGCTAAGGTTGTAGAGTAGGCCATTTACAGGCCAAATGTGTAGTTAGTGTCTGTGCAAGGTAGCGGTATGTATAGATGCTGAATTAAAGAGTGAACTTAAATGTGCATTTCTTTGCGTGTGCGCCTGTAGTGGGTGCTCTCTGCCATTGGATGTTGCTGTGTTTCCTGGATGCTAGCTGACAACGGCGGGAGATTTTAACTGTACAGCGAGCAGCTCAGCATGGCAACTAGTCCACCATGTAAACAACAACAAAAAAAGTCTAGAAATATAAATCAGATTTAGAGATGGAGAGCCCATGGCTTAACAGAGCCTAGTCTGTTTCTCATCATTGTTGCAGTCACAATTTTATTGTGGTACAATTTGCTTGTACAGACAGTTTGTGTGTATAGTGTAAGATATTTTAATATGCCAGTTCTTTCTAAACAGAAAATATTAAACAGAAATAGGTTGAGAAAAACAAAAGTGTTTATGTCTGAGATTCCTTTTAACATCTAATTCAAGCAAAAAACAGACTTTTGGAGAGTGGTATGGTAGAAATATTTTGAGTGTCCCATATAGTGTACCTTATTTTCCTATAAAGAACAAAATAAGGAACTTCCTATCAAGCACACAATATTTTGCAATACTTTCCTTGCAAATTTGTTTAAATTAAATATTTGTACACCATGTATTGTATGTTGCATATTTAATACTTAATGCATATTTATACATATTGTCTCACATATTGTCATTTTGTGTGCTTTCTGCTAACTTGTGAATTTGCTATGACAACTATTTGCACCAGTGGACCCAGTTGTGATGATCTCGCCCAAGGCCTCACAACTCACAACAGGCACTGTGTGACTGTTTCCTTCATTTACAGTATGTGTATTCCAGTGTTTCATGTGTGTGAAGTTTGATTTAAGCAGTATACAGCGTCTCATACATGTTCTTTATATTGAACAGGAGGGGGAAAAAATGTGTAGTAATACGGAGGGGAAACATTGTGGGCACGCAGTTGCTGGTAAAAATACCACAAACCTGAAGAGACGCATCAATGCATACCATAAAAATAACCCAGTTGTACAGCCTATTAACAGCCAGTTTTATTTGATTTTATAGTTTAATATGCCAAAACATTAATCTAATAGGGTAGCAAATGATTGTGACCTACAGGAGCTACAACAGTCCAAGTGTGTAAAATTTATAAAAATGAATAAATAAACAAATAATTTAAGTTTAAAGACACTGTCCATACTGCTCCTATTTTTAAGCATCACAACAACTATGATTTGTTTTTTAACTATTATTGTTGTGATGCTTAAAAATAAATATAATTAGCTGAAAACGTCAAATGAAAAGATACATTTTAAAATGTTGAGAGAATTATTTTGTGAAAAACCTTTAAAAAGGATTTTGGCTAGACAAGATTGACTGTAGGGTTTATTAATAATAATCTTATTGCTAAAATGTAACGTTTTCATTGTCTAACGAAATTACCTAAAGCTTCCTTTGATTAAAACTAGACTAAAGTTCATATGAGTTCTTCTGACTAAAACTAGACAAAATTGCACAGACTTTAAGTGACTAAAACTAACTAAAACAACTAAAACTTGCAGCACAGTTGCAGAGTGTTGGCTATCTTCTTATAGCCTAGGCCATCTTTATGTAAAGCAACAATTCGTTGTTTCAGGTCTTCTGAGAGTTGTTTGCCGTGAGGTGCCATGTTGAACTTTCAGTGGCCAGGTTGAAAGAGTGGAAGAGCTTTTATACCAAATTTAACTCACCTGCTATSTGGTGACACCTGAGACAGTGTAACACTAATGAGTCAGATAACAAAGGGGAAGGAAAGTGACTAATTGTGTTAAATTTTACTTTTAAAAAAAATTGTGACATACTTTAAAAACGGAATTCCTCAACATCAAATTGCAAAGGCTTAGCAAATTGTAACAACGCAGGTCGAGCGAGGGGAAGATCCGCAGAAAAACTGTTTAGAACGGGCAGATCTGCAGGCTGCAGTTCTGAACAGGCAAAGGCGCGGCCATCTATACACGCATTTGCCAGGCAACGCCGCTGTCAGGCAATCAGCCTGAACAAACCGCACCTGACAGCGTGTTTATATAAGGGGTCCTGATACCTAACCACTTTGTGTGATCATTAGGTAGCACCGGTAAAGATATCAGAGCCAAAGTCAAAGACCAAAGAAAGACAAAGAAGAGAAAAGAAAGAAAGAAAAAAATACAAGCAATGCCCGTGGTGCAACAAACCACAGAAGGGGTCAGCCCTGGAGGGGTGGGTCAGGTTTGACCCAAAACTTAAAACCCCGTCATGCAGGGCTCTACCTACCAGCTACGTCTCAGGGACTGGGATCCTGAGAGCCCGAACAACCTAGGTGCCAGAACAGAGAGTAGTGCTGGGGTCCCCCTGGCTACATCGTCACAACCCTCGCATCGACTGGCCAACCCGTTCCATCTCGAACCCCAACCCCCAGTTCCAGCACCTCCTGCTCATGTACCCCTTACTACTCCCCCTCAGGGCTACTGGGATGTAAAACACCATCGTAGGCCCATACCAAACTGGTGTACACCATGCACCTTATTCCCACCCATTGTGACCAAGCGCCTGGGCGATCAAACACTCCGCACTCGGCATACACTGGACCCCGAACCTACTAAAAGTTTTGTAAGTGCATATGGTATGGGCAGTTTGCATGTTTTGGAAGGTACTATGAATGCTGGTAGGTACAGTATATAAAGGTCTTAGATGACATCTATTACAGGGAAGGCATTTCAGCAGGACAAAACCATATACTACAACTGTTACAACAGCATGTAGAAAAGTGCATGTGCTGAATTGGCTTGCCTGCAGTCCAGATCTTTCACAAATAGAGAACATTTGGCACATCATTAAATGAGAAATACGTCAAAGATTACCACAAACTCTTCAGCAGCTGGAAACCGATGTCAGACAAGAATGGGACCAAATTCCAACACAAAGACTCCAGAAACTCATAACCTCAATGCCCAAATGTCTTCAAACTGTTTGGAAAAGTAGAGGACATGCTACACCATGATAAACATGCCCTTGTCTCAACTTTGACCTGTTGCAGGCATAAAATTTCATAATTTTATTAAAATAATAATAATAATAACGTCCCGATCCTTCCGGAATTCAGGTAAATGACTCTTAATTAGCCACGTAAGAGAACTAATTAGAATAGACCAACAGTCATTTCCAAACTTACAGAAACACTTCTAACAAGAATCTAGACCCACCTTAGTCAAGTAAATACAGTACTACATGACAATCAAAATTCTACCATACTAGTAGAGAATAAATTCAAGATAGAAACACTTAAAGCACACTCAATATTGAGCTAAATACACCTTCAATAGATCTAATCTATGTATAATTCAAAAGGCCAGTAATTTATTGACACGTTGTATTATTTTTTTTCCTTTAATATGCTTAATATTGCATTTATTGTTATTAGATGTGTTATCTGTTAAATATGTATTCTGCTTATTATGTTGTGACTCTCTACAATTTGAGGGGATTTCATGAAATTAGACATAAAATGCTATTTAAGACTGCTGAGGTACAAAGTAAATACCATGTGGACATATTAATATTCTTGTTTCAAAATTAAAATAAATTGCACCATTTGCACAAAATCAGGAGTATTCATTCATTTATTAATTAATTCATCTTCTATACTTTGCATGTCTTTGGGAGGAAACTGAAGTACCTAGAGGAAACCCACCAAGCACAGGGAGAACATGCAAACACATACACATGCCATCATTCAAACTGATTTAAAACAGGATGGTGCTGTCACTGTTTGCTTGAGTCTCTTTCTATTTCAGCACTGTGTTAAACTACACAAGAACATTCTAAAAAGTACATTTTATTGGGCTTCAATAATTGATAACATAAATTAGGGAAAACATGGCTCATCTCATGCAAATGTCCTTTTTCTAACAACATTCGAGAAGTTCATTTTAAAATATTACACTGTATTTGTCCTGTTAATTCCACAATTGCAAAGTAAGTGGATATTGCAGATCTATGTACAATGAACAGAAAAAAATGTACTCCTGATCTGTGGTGTGAAAATCATATTTTTAGTTTTAATCATAAATCCTACAATTTTTCATTAAAGGATATAATTACAGTATCTTTTTCTGCCATAGTAAAAAATTATTGGAATACATGGTAATTTTTAAAATATTTTATTATAAAAATCTGTTAGACTGTTAAATCTAATAGAAAACCACAAATCTTCTGTTATTGTCTCGACGTTCAGGTTTAATCAATGAAACACTGTGGTTTTTTCCATTTAGTTAGTTTATTTTCTCATTTTTTTGTTTATTCAGTATATTATTTATTTACATATTCTTTGTTAAGTTTGCTTATACTGTATATCTTATTTATTTTATTATTTTATTTATTTATTTTGTGTGTTTGTTCTGTTAACTATGGATAGTTAATTGGATAAGTCGGTTGTTTTGCACCTGAATGTTGTATGTTACATGTGGAAGTACTTTTAAAAGACTAATTCAAACATTTTAGTGCAACAAGTTTTTAATCATTTCATGTAATTCAACATGCTATTTTGGTTTGAGGAATTTTGCCACTGTTATACTTTTATTCTATCTATATTTTTATTGTCATTTTTTTGTTATTAATAAAAGTGAATAAAAACAATCTCTGTGTCAGTCATGTTTCTTCCTAAAGTATTCTAATGATTTCCAGTCACGTGACTTTTAGACACGTGCGCCTTTTAGAAACTCATATGAAAATAACTTCCGGTGTTTTAGTTTTAACATATTTAATAAGTGAGATTTGTCGTGCTAAACTAATATTTAAACTTTCAGTCAATTAAACGGTTGTACATTCATTGTGAGGTAAAGACTTGTGTGAATCCTCTGAGATTTACATCAGTAAATGAGAGTATATCCTTAACATGAGGATTTCAGTGAGCAGTTTTCTCTCGAAAATATGAAGTCATAATCTGATTTATTAGTGGTTCGAATACTGACAGTCGAAAATGATGTGCGGAAATATTTTGAAAGGTGGACTTTAATTTTGAAGTGCCTCCAACCCCGCTGTGTCTGCCTTCAACGGCCACAGTGTCTTCGAGATGGAGGAGAAGTTGTATAGTGTTCGGGCTGAGCCGTTAGCTGCCGGTGTTCGCGGTGTATAAGGCTGTAAATAGTGAGCTTTAACTGCAGTTCTTTTCAGTACCTACAGTATAAACATTGAGCTAACGGCTGTACTGGCGGTGGAGCCACAGGCAAGTATAAGTGCTGTCACTGACCGGCACACCGCTCGCTCTCTATCTCTCTCTCTCCTACACCGCTAGCCAGCTATCGTGAAGCCGTGTCCTGTGCGCTGGTTAGATGTCAACTCGCTAACTGGGATAAAAACTGGCGGYTGTTTTAGTAATAAAGTTGATAATATCGGAATGCTATCAAACGGGTTATCACATTCCCGGGCATTCCCCGTCGTGCGGTGGTTAGCTCCGGCTCGAGTTTGCTAGCTGTGCGACTAGCTTATGTGTCTGTCTGTCTGGAGGAAGGAGCTCTCCTCTGTCTCTGTCAGGTTCTGTGTGTGTGTGTGTGTGTGTATATTTTGTTTCTATGTAATAGATGAATTGGAAAGAGAACTGCGGTTGTTTTTATGTTAGTTAGGTTTCAGTCAGTGTAAAATTGTTTCTACATTCAGGGTTGCCAGGTGTTTGCTGTTCATATCGGAAGACAGAAAAATAATACCCTTACAAACCAAAGAGTGCAGAAATAGATAGATAGATAAAATAGATAAAAAATAGATAATAGATTTCTCCATTCGTAAAGATATCACCCACGACTTGATTGATATTTATTAAAAAGAACACAGAGTTATCTCTGCCACTCAGAGATTGAGGAAGACATGCATCTAGACTGTTTTTCTGTCCTGGCTTCTAGGTGATGGAATAAACTTTCTCTAGATGTCTGTATAGCCGAGTCGCTGGCAATATATAAGCATTGACTAAAGACACATACGCGCACACACACACACACACACACGAAAAACTTCCTAACAGTGTTAACTGATGGTACTTAAGTACCTAAGTAACCTAGTCACCCGTGTAAGGATCTATCCAATGACAGAAACGTCAAAAAACAATTTTAAGTCGCTCTGGATAAGAGCTGATTTCTGCCAGAGCTGAAGATCGATTTCATACCCAGCCCATTCCTCTCCCACCCCCCTTTTTTATTTCACAAAAGAACTGACAGACTGCAAGCATTTACACATTCCCATTGTTTGCCCAAGCCTATGTTTGCAGAAATGGATTAGACTCATTTTCATTTATTTACTTTAAAACAATTATTTGGAGGTCCGAGTGTTTTAAGCTAGTTAGAAAAGCAAGTGTCTCTTCTCTTTTTCCATATCTGTGTGTTACATTATTATTATAATTTTTTTAATACAGTCATGGCAGCCCTGTCGGAGGAGGTGCTGCTGGTGGTGAAGAAGGTCCGGCAGAGGAAACAGGATGGTACTCTTTATCTGATGACCGAGCGCATAGCCTGGGGTCCAGAAGGAAAAGATCGCTTCACTGTCAGCCACCCGTATGCCGACATCCGTTGTGAGTGATGCTTAAAACTGACCAACATTTATCACGTTACCCAGCTTCGGCTGCATAGCTGGTTCTGGGGATTGTACGTAAAACATTTGTCTTTGAACATGCAGGTCAGAAGATCAGTCCAGATGGCAAATCAAAGATCCAGCTTCAATTGGTGTTACACACAGGAGAGAGCACGACCTTCCACTTTGCCAACGAAAGCACCGCTCTGAAGGACAGGGATGCTGCCAAAGACCTGCTGCAACAGCTCCTGCCCAAGTTTAAAAAGAAAGCTAACAAAGAACTAGAGGAGAAAAACAGGTGAGTCAGTTTAATCTTATTTAAACAGAAGGAAAGAATGGATCAGGCCATGAAATGAGGCATGTGTAGGGAGAAATCGCTCATAATACCTGCGGCAACAAATAAATGCATGATGTCACTTTGGAGTCTCACTAAGAGTGGGTGCGATACACCTTACAAAAATACAATAAAATGAAATTTTAAGTAATTTGTATGTACATGCTATGTATCATGATTTATAGGTGTGATAATCAGCTGCCAGCAAAACAGTAGTGCTTTATKTGGAGTTGAGAAACACTCGACCCAACAATAGGGATGCGCTGTATATGTGTTGAGTCTAAAATATATGAGAGTTTCATTTGTAAAAAATAGATCAAAGGTGGGAGAAAAATGATTTTCCACTGTATTCCAATTTTTTTATTCCAACTCACAGCACCCAAAGGATCCACGGCCAGTGTCATGGTGCCAAACACCACAGTAGACCACCAGAGGACTTGTGGAGTCATGCCAATTATACTTCATTACTTTTCATTTTAGTTTACTTACTGTAAAGTAAAAATCACATTATTCTTTTAATGATTTAGTACAATATTCTGATATCAAATTAGCTGGTTCCAATCAGAGCTTGTTATTACAAAAAATAGTAAAAGATCCAGCAACAACTTTGATATCTCAGAAAARTGTATCATATCATAAAACATTATTGCCCTTAATCCATTTTGCCCACCCAGTCTTCGTTTGTTTATTGTTGGTGTTTTTTTTAAGGTATTTCCTAGTTTAAATTTGGTAGCACACATCTGAAGAAATATCAATATGCATCCACAGCAGCACATGAACAGCCGAACATGGCCATGATCACAGTTTGCCAAAACATTACTGGAAGTTCTGTCTCAATTGATTTAATCCCTCTTTTTTCCCAGGATGCTGCAGGAGGACCCAGTACTGTTTCAGCTCTATAAAGACCTGGTAGTGAGTCAGGTTATCAGTGCAGAAGAATTCTGGGCCAATCGGTTAAAACTAAATGCTGTAGATCACTCCATGTCTAATAACAATAATCAGGAAGTGGGAATATCAGCAGCTTTCCTGGTAAGCACAAACTCACATACCATTCTGCACTGTCTATTAAGGTCAGTAGATTAGTGACGAGAGGTTTGGATAATTTTAGTGACTTGGTTCTTTGAATCGCGTTCATCAAAATGAGCGAATCTTTTTTTGAGACATTTRGTTCATTTTGTTCTTTTGATCAGTAAAACAGACCCTCAGCATGTCTACATTCACAAGCTAAGGACATATTATGATAAACTGAATGGGCAGTTTTCATATCTTTTGGTCGTTTGTTCATTCTCTTGACACATGACTCTCATAGATGCTATGCAGTGCAATACACAGGAAACAGAATTGAACGGTTCTTTTCATGAGTCTTCTAGTCCAAGTTGTTCGTTCTTCTAAATCTATTGCACTGCATAGCATCTAAGGGAGTCAMGTGACAAACGAGTGACTCGGACTAGAAGACTCATGAGATGAACTGCTCATTTCTGTGTCTTGTACATAACCTATGGAGGTTTTGTGCATGCGTGCCCAGTAGAAAATTAACAAATCACTCTCCGAGACAATTTAATCTTCTGAGTCACGTTAAAGACTTGTTCAAAAAGAACAAATCGTTAATGAACGACTCATCACTACAGGAGATGCAATGAAAATAACTATAAAATCAGCTCTGAACTGTCAGCGTATACAGACACCGACTCTGTTCTGATGAGATTTTGCTCTGGTTACAGGCAGACATTAGGCCACAGACTGATGGATGTAACGGATTAAGATACAACCTGACATCTGACATCATTGAATCGATTTTCAGAACATACCCTGCAGGTAAGATCTTAGTGTCACATGAATTTAACATACGAGTCTTTGATTAGAGTCTCAGGAATAGCTGCTAAAGGAGATTTCTGTCAGTCCATGCTGCTGTTTTACTTTGTACCAAAACAAATAAAACAAATCGCAGATATGACAGTTTTTAATGGTTAACATTATGACTTTTGAAACATACCATATGTATATAGAAAAGTCCGTATACCATCAAGTCTGTCAAAAATGTAACATGAGGTAACATATCATGCGTCACATAAGTCTGGCCATGCCAGCTTACATTGCCTGTTTTCAAAGCTGCAAGAGATAAGCATCTTCAATCAGAGATAATTAGGGGACTTGTTAGGACATGGTGTTAACTCCTATGCCTGAAAACCACACTAACATGTCTTCTTTTAAAAAGTCTAAATTTAGATATTACATTAAGGCAGTTTGTACTGACCAACCTGATGTTCAATTTTGTTCTGTGCAGTCAAACAGAAATATGCTGAAAATGTGCCTCACAGCATGACCGAAAAAGAATTCTGGACACGCTTCTTTCAGTCGCACTATTTCCACAGAGATCGCATTAGCACTGGTCAGCAGGATATCTTTTCTGAATGTGCCAAACAAGATGAGAAAGGTATTGTGTTTTTTKGGGGAGGTTTTTTSTATATATATTGTTTAAAAAATAAGAAATGTTTGATATGTGAACATGTAGGACCCTTGCTTAATTCTCATTGTTTCCTTTGGGCAGGTTTAAAGTCTATGGTTGTTCAAGGTGTTAAGAACCCTATGGTGGATCTCCAGTCCCTTGAGGATAAAATGTTAGATGAGGTAATACACATGAAAAAAACAGTGCATCTCAGCATGAAATCAGTATCAATTTTCATTTTAGAAATTAGCTAAGGCTGGTATTTTTGTCCTCAGGGATAYGGCTCATTAACGGTTCCGTCAACGTCCAACTCCAGTAAAACGGTAAAAGAGAATAGCAACTCGGCTATCATCAAACGCTTCAACCATCACAGTGCCATGGTGCTGGCAGCTGGTCTACGTAAAGTGTGAGTATTCACAAGAGTGTGTGGTAGACTATTTTTTTTTATTGCCTTAGGTGACTCCCTCATAATGGAGGCTGAGAATGTGACACATTGTTGAAACACAGCTGTCATCAAGCTAGTGTTATACTAGCACTAGCGTTCATTGTACAGTAAGCGACATATCGACAGGTGACAATTAATTTTCTATCTAGACGTCAGACACAACTTTGTGGTTTTTTCAACTGCACCAAGTGTCATGTGAGTTGAGATTTTCTCAACTTTTTAGGCCCACCAGACATTTCATTGCAAAGTGACAAATCCATATCCGGATCTTTATGATTAGTCTGACCAGTCTTTTTTTAATTCCTCTTTCAGAATTTTTGTATTTTCAGTTTCTATTTGCAAATGGACCCTATGTAATTAGTGATTTAAAAAAAAATTGTTTTTCTTCTTATTGTCATGCATAAGCATGAAGAAAAAAATTAAAGCTGGGAAAGAAGTAGCAGGGCTCGTTGGTCCAACTAATGAATATTGGAAGCTAGTGTACACTAAGAAGCGAGTATTTCACTTTGTGTTTACCTAAGCCATATAGTGATGCACTGTGTATGTAGTTAGAAGTAGTACTACTACTATTCTGATGACAAAGGTAACATGAAGACAGCCTTGTAATATACATTAAATAATCAGTATTCACAGTAGTACACCTAAGCACATTTTATAGGTAATTAAATCAAATGTCTGTTAGGTCTGTGCACCAACACATTTTATTCAAATTCTTCTCTGTCTCTCTGTATACAGAGAAGCACTGACTGACCAGGCCAGTGAGACCAGTGGCACAGATGGGAATTCCAGAGACTCGGACTGCTTTCAGCCACCAATTAAAAAGGTTGACAGTAAACCTGAGTATTTATTTAGCTTTTGGCATTGGCTATTTGAATATATATGTATATACATTTATATATTTTTTGACATTTTTTATAGCAGAGTTAGAAATTTTTTTACAAAAGTTTGCAGTTGCTGTTTGTGATAAATGTTTCCTTTTTTACAGTCTTCTAAATACACATTTTCAAAATTCAGATTCTAAGTGAATGTAACCCTGCCTGTAAAAAAAACCCAACTAACGTTTTTTTCCCATTCTACATTTGATTTTATGTGGAAAACAGTGAATCACAAAAAAATAATTTAGCTGGGTTTTCACAGACAGGGTCATAAATTAGGTCAATGATGAAGCAATATATAGAGAACTGTGCAGAAATCTTAATATCTTGCATAATACAAATTTTGTTATAGATGTTTATCATATCTAAGTCACAAAGCCATTCACTATAATCAAAACCAGTCACCAAACATAACGTGAAATAAAATTAATAAATAAATAACTACAGAAAAATATTTGTATGCTGTTTCATGTATAAAACTACACAAATTTGTATCTAAACCTACTAACTATTTTCAAGCAAAGAGTTTTCACACCAGATATTGTCTGTTTATTTTATTACTTGTTGGTACTCTTTATAGAAGTTTATGATTCTAAAGGCTTTTTAATGATTTTAAAGGCTTTGCTTATTCCATTTTTCTTGTACGTGCCTAATACTGTAAGTAAAACAGCTATTAGGTTTTACTGAGCATGCTGGGAAATGAGTCATTCTGATAATCTCTTTTAATAATTTATTTATTTTTCTATATAAACCCATTTGGAAACTGGTCTGTAATGTAACATTGCTGTCTTTACAGACACGCAAATATTGTTCTGTAATGTTTTTTTTTTTTTTTTTAGTTTTTAAGTTCTGTTTGGAAATAGTGAATGGTTTTAATATTTGTATAACAACATTTGTACTAAAGATAATAGACTTTTGCAAAGTTTTGTAGTGTATGATCTGCTTCATTAGTTAGTTTTCAGTGATATTAAAGTTGTAATGGTTTGTTTAGTATTAACCTTGACTTTAACTAAAGTTAGCCTTTTTATAAGCTCAGCCTGCCAAGGTTTCCTCGCTTAATAAAAATATAACTAATTTTGTTAAAACCTTACCTTGATGCAGTTCAAAGTTTTTAAATCTTCAGTTTTGGCTTCATTTAACCAACTTTTTGACTTTTTTAATCACAAAATCTAAATTATAAGTTCTAATTTTGAATTAAAAACTTACCAGAGATATGGTAGTAAAATTATGTACACAACACACAAACTATTCTGTATTAGTGTAAATGTGTATGCATTTTGAAAAGATGTTTTTTTTTATTATTATTATTATTATTATTAAGTAATTTAATGTTTTTTAGTTTCCATGCTCCTCTGTCATTTACTGTAGGACATGTGTTGAATTAAATTGTTCTTTACTTTTCCAGGTGAAATTGCAAGAGGCTATTGAGTATGAGGACTTGGAGAATGAATCTGGGCCTAAAACAATTGCCTTGAATCTTAAAAAATCTGACCGGTACATTGAATGAAATCTTAATGAATATCATATCAAGTGAAATATCTTAAACATTACAGTTACAGTAGTAGTGAAAAGTTTTCAGACTTATATAAGTCTTTATAAGTTGCACCTAGTGCTTCTGTTTGTTGTAATTAAAACAATTATTCCTGTGTAGCGCTTTATTTTGAGTTATTAAAATAATAATGTCCTCTCATCAATATTACTCTTTAGATATTCACACGGTCCAGTTCCCCTCCAGTCTCAACACTACTCCACAAGCCAAGACATCATCAACTCCATCAGCTCCATTAGAGAGGAGATGAGCTGCTACAAACCCTGCCTTACTCAGGTATACTTACTTTGTTTGAGGTTGCTGGGGTTTACTTTTTTTAATACTGAAATGCACATTAAAATATTTTGCACAAAATCCTTGCAAGCAGTTTAAAGTGAACAAAGTTGGTGATTCACATAGTTATGTGTTCCATGTGTATGGAACACATAGTTAGCTAATGCTCTTATCCACAAGACCTCAGAGGTACTTCAGAGTCTCCTTCAATAACATATCATCATACTAGTTAATTATGTATGTGTCTAAGAATAACATCCAATAAAAACCCTTTTAGGGTCAAGTTCAGAAATTAAAAGAAAATATGCGAAATTAAATTGAAAAAGCAAATAAATAAACAATGTGCATGTTTGGTGAAATGGTATGTCTTTTGGTCTTCAAGTCAGACTGTGACTCAGCTGTTTGGAACTGTTTGACTTTGCTGTTTCAACACCAAGTTTATTCTACTGTACCCCACCTGKTGGCCACAACTGAGTTGATGATAACTGAGAAGACATGTCTTCTTCGTATCTTGAAGGATAAAGGATCCAATGGAGCCATCTGAGAGGCTGACGGCACAGAGGGGGGGAAATAAAAAAATAAAAAATCTTGTAGCTTCAGTATGGAAAGGGCCAGAATTTCCATGAAATGCAGGGAAAGACCTGCCAAGATAACCACCACCTAAGAGGCGTTCTTCGTAGAAAAAGCCAGGTCATCCAGAAACTTGCATGACCAAGTCAGATTAACAATGGAAGTAGAGAAGGGTTGGCTAGAGCAACACACTGCCAGATGGTGGGTTATCGTGCATGGCGATGACCAGGTCTTGGTGAGGGAATGCACCACTGAGCCATAGAGAATCAGCATAGAGCAGAAGTTGATCTCTTCCATACCAAAGATAACGTTCCTAATGGTAAGAAGTGAACCACCCCAAATAGTGCTGTGCCACTTTTTTTCAAGGTTTATAAGGATGGACAGGAGATTCATGTGGTTGATTGAGAGTTCAAGGAGGACAAGGACTAGGAAATTGTGGCTGTTCTCTCAGCATGTACCTTTACAACATCAGCCAGAAAGTGATGTTTCTGTTGTTTAAGCTAATTTGAACCCACAAATGTTATGATTTTGGAGAAAGAGCCATCTGACCCAACTGATTTGTATACAGCATGCTTGAGGATTTGATGAAGATGAAGAAATTATACAAGTGATACCGGTTTGTAATTGCCGATCTGTGTTGTATAGTGTATATATTGCTTTTCTGCTTTTGTAATATGAACAACTATAAAAGGAAGTGGAGGACTGAACCAGGTATAAATAATACCCATTCACAGAACAAAAGGTCATTACAAGTTTTAACAAACACAATTTGAATCCTTAGAAATCTGATTTTGTGTGCTCATCATTCATTTTGCTCACAGTGTTTTTTTTGTTTTTTTTTTTGGTGTAATTTCAGGTGATGTCTAGCAGTGCAGCTAGTTCTGCTATTACAGCCCTTTCACCTGGAGGAGTTTTAATGCAATCTGGACCTCAACAGACCATCAGTCGTGAGTTAATGAGTCGACACAGTCCACTTCTAACCCTTGCTACATGATTACTTCAACTTTGTAGTCTTCTTTAATTTATCTGTATTGGTGTATTTTTTTTTTTTTTATTTGAATGCTTACTTTTTCCTCTGTCCTCATTGGTGCATCCCTACAACTTCAGCATAGCCTTTTCTTATTTTGGGGTTTAAAGGGACGCTTAATTCGCCCTTCAGACAAAATCCAGTGTTATATTGATTAGGACCAATGATGCGTAGATGGAACCTGCAAATATGTAGACGACAAATTATATAGCCACAGGTCTGTGGACATCTGACCATTACACCCTTATGCGCTGCTTGTTTACTATAGGTTTATTCCCCTCTGCTATAATAACCCCCCCAGCCCCMCTTCTGGCATTGATGCTAGGTTTTCTAGTCCACCTTCCAGTACATCCCAAATSTGTTCTGTAAGTTTGAGGTCAGCGTTCTGCTTGGGCCACGTTCATCTTTGCAAACTATGTTTATGCTAAAGCACATAAAGACATTCAAGAAAAGTGCCACCAAACTTATAAGTACAGTTTGTGGACAGCACATATTGGGGTCTTGGTCAGGTGTTCACAAACGTTTTTGCTATATTTTGCGTCAGTCTTCTGTCTCTGTTTGTATGTGTATGTAGAGTTGGTACCCAGTGATGTTCAGAGTGAACTGAAGCACTTATACACAGCTGCAGGGGAACTGCTACGACACTTCTGGTCCTGTTTTCCAGTCAACACACCCTTCCTGGAGGAGAAGGTACACCTTTCTGCACTCTATCAGGGATTGTAGCTGTAATGATTTGCACATGTTTAATGGAGCAATATTAAATTTCTATTATAAAATTATTTCTATTTCTATTATAAAATTTCCTTCTTGTTGCTAGATATGTTTTGACTCTTCTAGTTTGAAAATTATGCAAGTTGAGTAGGTACTGGAGCATTGATGGCCACTAGAGGGCATTTATCTTGTTAGTCCAGTTGTGCCTTATGCATTATCAAGTGTCATGCTTTTGACACATCAAACAGATGTTTTATCTCATTTAAACAGATATTCATTAGACACATTGAAAAATAATTTAAATAAATAGGACGGTCTTGTGGTTTACTCCCAGAAAGATGAATTTAAACACTGATTAGTTTAAAGGATCCTCTTTATTTAGACTGATGTTATTTTAATCACTGACCTCCTGAACCAAATTCAAATCCTGAAGGAAATGTTTTCAATAGATAATACATAAAAGTTTTGTAAGTCACTCTGTATAAGGGCGTATGCTAAATGCTCTAAATGTAAAATGTAGTAATTTATCACATTGCATAATGAGCACCAAACATGCAGTCATAACCATATTTGTGTTTCGGCTAAGGTGGTTAAGATGCAGTCCAATCTGGAGAGATTTCAGTCAACCAAGCTTCACCCATTCCAAGAGAAAATCCAACGTGAATACATAAGCACCAACGTAAGCACTAGTGTATTATTTTTGTTTTAATMTAAATATATAAAGGATAAAAAAGTTATTTAGCCATTAATAAAATGTCTCAAAAAATTCTTCAGTTTATTTTCTTCCTCATCTTTCAAACAAATCCAATGCATATTTAAGTATGCATATTTGCACATACTCTCTTAGTACTTGTATTAGCACTTGGAACTTAAAGTATAAATGTTAGCACTTACCTGCTATTAAGTAATATCACACGAGAGGGAGTGCTGTTCTGCTGGATATAACATGGCTGAGATGAGGTCAAAGGCACAAGAGTGCAGACCGAGTCCCAAGCGATTACAACTGTGCTRTGGCTTTATTAGCATAGACAAGGCTTTTATGTGCAAGAAGTCAAGTAAATTAAGACTTTTAACTCAAGTGTTGTTTTATGTTTGTTGTTTGCAGCTGATCAGCCATTTAGAAGAGATGATACAGGCTGCCTATAACAAGTTCCATGCTTGGCAGACACGCCGTATGTTGAGAAAAACCTGAGGGAAGACAAACCGAGCCATTTCATGTATAAGAAGAGGACAATATATGAGATGTTGGAAAGGGGGAGAGAGAACAGAGTCTCGACCTAGACCAGCTAGGTTTCCTCACCTAGCGACACAAGTGTTATTGGGGTGAAGCCCACTGTGCCTAGATGTACAGGACTCGGGGGTTTTCTTTAAATCATCCATTTGGATATGGACTGTACCATCGATAACTGTACTTTTTTTCTTTACTTCAATTACATTTTTTGCCCTGTTTTACCTTTTCTCTTCCTTACCTTCAGTGAGTAAGATATCTGGCTTCCTGGCTGGAATCAAACATGCATAAAACAGTGTTGAATTTATGACCAAACTGTGGGCTTAATACCAGAGGAAGTATTCTCAGGAACAAAAAATGTTCAATGCAAATGACTTTGCGAGACATGTGGCACACAGCACAGGACTATAAAATAAGAGTTATGTTTTATGGCCTAAACCATGTCAGTGCAATGCAGTATGATTCTGTATACACTTTGTGTTCACTGGAAACCCAGAAATCCAAGGCAGAGTGGGAATATGAATAAAGCAATACTGTATAAATTCTTTCAGTTGTGTATTACTGATGTGCAACTTGCAAGTTGTACTACTTTATTGTCTATTTTAACTGCACTGAAGACAGGTTTCTGGATATTGGGGAAATAAAAGTCCGTAGGACTCCTGATGTGTTTGTGTGACTTTGTCATTCAGATTTTGTGTTGCAGTAAATTCACGCACCTTTACAAGGGGCATTCAAGCCAAGCGTGCAGTCATGAAAGTAAAAAAACTACCTTTATTTTTCTATATAATCCCCTGCTACATTAATGCACTTATCCTAGTGTTTCACTGCTGCTTGGACACCATCAAGGTAGAAAGATTTCTCAGTATGCCAAAACCATGATCAGACTGCCTGCATCATGTTTGAAACTCTGGCCTCCCAAATGACATGACCCAAATGACATGAAGTGAGGTCAGTATTGTAGGTGGGGCATGACATTAACTCCCTGAGTTCCCGCAATGTGCAAGTGGTGTTGGTGAATGATTGTGTTCAGTTTCCACAGGCAAATGCGTCTCTTCCGCAAGTTGGGGACAAATTATTCCTCAATTTTTAAAGATCAGGTGGTACGCTCATTGAATGTCCACAGTAATGACTGGCCGGGATCGTCAGTCATGGACGTATGACCTTCTTTAAAATGTTTTCACCTTTCAAAAGTTTTACTGTGGCTAATACTCTCAACATATTGTGCTTGAACTGTTTTGTAAATGTAAGTTTTACACCTTCGTTCACAAAACATTTTATCACAAGTCTTGGTTTGGTTTGAACACCCATCGTGGTAACAGCTGTTTTGTGATGGGGGATCTGGTATGGCAGRAATACACCCTGAGTAGGATACCACTCCATCAGACCATACCACCCACACACACACACTTGTTTACAACCAAGGGCAATTTATCTTAGCCAGGCCACCTTTGGCAGGTTTTGCGAAATGAAAGGAAACGTATAACAGAGGAAACACACTAATTCAGGGAAAATATCATGTGAACAAAACTATTATGCTTTAAGTGCTTTTTTTTTTTTTAATTTAACCTAATTATATGCCTCCATATGTGGAAAATGCTCTGCCAGTATGGATAGTGGACAGCATATCCATTTTTTTATTCACTAATCCACAGCTCTATGTTTATATCATACAACCAACTGCTTGTTTCTTTTCACTTGTCACATTTTTACCCTTGTTCATACTACACTATGGGTYACATTGCAACTAGTGTCTAAGATAGGCATTGGGTGTGCATTCACTCTTAGGATTGACTCTTATGTTGCTGACCGTGCCCATGCTGACAGGACAATACTGTATGTTGCACATTTAGATCCTGTTTCAGAATCAAATCTGACATAAGCCCTGAAGCCAGCTTGTTTGCTGAAAATGTCCACATTCAAATATGTCTGATATGCACAAGGAGATTGCCGATAAATTCATAACCATGGAACAGAAACGTAATTCAGGATCTGAAAAAATACACCAGAGAGGAGAGGTTCATGCTGTTTGACAGCACACTATTTAGACCAATAAAGAGTCTTATTTCTGAAGATGCTAGGTCTACATCAATACAATGATTGACCTTGAAGCTTACAAGGAAGGTTAGTATCCACTCTCCAGAGCATTGCTTTTTTTTACTGCACTTCCTTAAGGTTTTATTTAGACTGCATCGTGGTCATTGGATATTGATGAGACCCGAGACAAGCCATCATCCCTTCAAGGGTACTACTATTTAAACATGCATCTGCCGTTATAATACTAGATTAAGTTGGACTGGATTATGATACGCTTTACAGTCAGTTAAGTCTTTATGGTTATGGAACATTTCTACTTGCTTGCCAGTTAAAAATATTGAAGTAGATCTATGATGAGGATGAACATCAAAATGGAATTTTCTCAGATATTGTTAGACTAGAGTGGCATGGTGGTGTAGTGGTTAATACTGTGGTCATACACCTCCAGGGTTGAGGGTTTGAGTTCTGGTTTCTGTGTGTGAAGTCCCCATGCGAGGTGAGTTTGCAACCACAGCCCAGAGACATGCAATGAAGGTGTGTGTGAATGTGTGCCCTGCGATTGATTAGCGCTCTGTCCAGGGCGTACCCTACCTAATGCTTTGAGTCCTCTGGGATAGGCTCCAGGCCTCCCATGACAATTTATAGGATAGGATAAGGATAGGATAAGATAGGATAAGACGATCACAGAAGTGATTGTGCAGGTTTTTGAGTTATTCCTGTATTGATTTTTCAAATGGCTCTTGGGACAATCCAATCAATCCTTTTTAAAATTGCATTAGCAGAGAGCTGCAATATGATCACCTATTCTGCCTGTCAACATTCAGGAAGTAGTAGGATATGCATGAATTTTCATTTCCTTTCCTTTAAGTTTTAAATGACATGTTGGTTTAGTAACGAATGCTCAGGGTTGATGTGGGAGAGAGGAACTGTTATTTGAGCTTATCCCTATGATAATACAGTAGGCTTAGTCCCTGGGGCATCTCATGTATCAATCAATACAGTCTAGGTGCATAATGGACCGTGTCACTCCATCATTCTTTATCCGCCTGAAGCGGCACTAAATAAAGGAATAATAATAATAGGGGGGATTTGTTTTTAAGCATCAATATTCCAGCACTAGGTTTGTACACAGTTCTTACTGCATATTTACTTATTTAAAAATATTTTTTCTCCAAAAAATAAGTCCTAGTGCGCTTTTATACATATATTATCACTTTTCGGAAGTAGTGCCGGCTGGCCGAGTACTTATTCTCCCTCATACAGCGTTGCTCTTCTGTCTCTTGTGTAATAGTGGATAGTCACTAGTTCCTGCAAACCAGTGTGTGAGATTCCTGAATGATGTAAAAGCAGCCAATCGTGTTTAAGGGGGCGGGGCTTCCGGAATACGGATGGGACGAAAAATATACGAGTGAGGAATGAAGGGGATTTTTTTTTGTGTGTGCGTGTGTGTGTATATGTATGTATGCGAAATGGCTAAAAACCGAACAAGAACACAGCATTGTATACGCAAACAAGCCTCGGATATGAGTTGAATTATTTTTACGCCGTGCTAAAAGGTAGGAAGCTTTTCTGTCATTACTGAAAGTAATCCTGACAGCTGAGGACAAAAAAAAAGAGGTAGAAGTTTCCTGAAGTTATAGTTATAATATAACGCTAGTTTGTTTTGTTTTTTTCCAGTTAACTTCGGTAAGGTTTTAACATACGACTTGAGGAGGAAATGTGATAGTTATGCATTTTTTGTCTTGTTTTAATGAGGGAAAGTAAAAAAGAGAGAGAGAGTGCAGTCTGTGACTAGCTGTAGCACGGAGTTAGCTGTTGGCTTTCACTGCGGTCTCGTGATGCGCAGTCATGCAGCTGGGATTGAGTTATTACTCATCATCATCATCATCATCATTATTATTGTTATTATTATTATTATTATTATTATTGTACAGCGACAAAATTCTTCATACACGTTGTTAATTCATACCTGACACAGCTTCCTCGTCCAACCGTGAGAATGATTTCAGTACGTTTTTCATTTAGTTTTCATTTACTTCACGCAAATAGAACTAACGTAAACTACGTCTGAAACTTTTTTGGAAGAATTCTACTTAAAACCGTTTATTCTGCATTATCTGTATGTAGAACTTTGGGACAGCCTGTAGCTATAATCTCTGCTCCTGTCTCTAACGCCATACTGCGGAAGAGGATTTGAGAAAAACCACAAAATTCAGTTCTGACTTCAGTTTCAGAGTGTTCTGCATTCCCTCCCTCCCCCTCACAATTCTGCGCTTTTCCGCTCAGAATTCTGAGTTTTAAGTCAGAATGGTGGGGTAAAGTAAAAATTCTGAGAAAGAAGTGAGAACTGACAGAAAAAAGTTTTAAGTCATAACTTCAATCGGATCTCTGACTTTAGTCAGAGCTATAGGAACCTGTGAGGAACCAACTTCGGTCAGAGTGAAAGTGAAAATGACTCTCTTACTGAAGTCTGTTTCTTACCTTTATTTAGCTACCTATAAAGTCCTACAAAACCTATAAATTGGTATAT